>JAMWET010003916.1:0-277500 GCA_024036415.1 Prochilodus magdalenae | reverse complement strand
CAGACAACTGTGAAGACAAGTGTCTCCAGACACGCCCACAGCTCAGGAGTAGCCATACAGAGAGAGAGAGAGGAACAGACTGCTAAAACTGACCAAACTGTGAACGTATAGGTGCAGTTACAGGAAGCACAGTGGCACTCTCATATTCCTTCCTGTTGAGCCCTAAAGCACACGCACCACACTGCTCCCCCTTCTCCGCTACTCACTGACGCATCCTCCTAAAAATGTGCTTCTCAGTTACATGATGTCAGCAGAGTTGTTGTCATATGAATTCCAGTAATATCACAATAAATAATGAATTATGTCCATTCTAAAATGCGGTTGGGTTTTCTTTTGATTGAGCATTTATTTCTGGTCTGTTCAAGAATTATTAGATGCAAAGTGCCTCCTGGATCTGGCTTGAAACCCACGAGTGAGCAGACTTAAGATTCTCCACAAGGGGGTGCTATTAGCAATGAGAGCTTTACATCAGTAACACTGTCACTGTTTCACTATTCTAATAAGTGGAGCCAAATATTTTGGATCTTAATAATAAGACTTACCTGATTTAACACTTTCTGGACACTGTCCAGTGCAAATGGTTCATAGGTGCGGGTCCAGTGTTCACATTCTACTAACTCTGTTCAAATTTATCTTAAATATTACTTTATTCCTAAACCAAGACCCCTACTTTAACTTAACACCTAAGCTACGCCCTGGTCATACACCTAACTGGTACCAATGCTAAGGCTAACCCCAATAAAACTGATAATCATCTGACTATGAACAGACAGTAAGTTTAACATTCTACTGAAGGCTATCCAAATACAGTGATATTGAACTGTATGATGGCTTTTTATTTTTCTAAAATGAAAAATAGACATTTCCAGTTAGTGTATCAATAAATAGAAATATATATTGTTTTAATCTGTGAAATAAAAAAGAATATTTTAAACATGGTAACTGTTGTACTGTGATCAGCTGTAGTGAAGGCTGACAGGGATGCATTCACTTAAAAGACTTGTGGTTGTATAAGCCAATAATTCATATTTATATTGCATATTTTGAAGGGAAAAAAAGTGACTTGAGGCTGAAAAAGAAAACTTGTTATAAGTCTTGTTATAACACAACAGCCACACCCCCTGGACTAAGGTTCACAGTGAGATGATTTAGCGTGCTATTATGGTCTGGGCTAGCTCCGGTTCTAGAGAGATGGCTGCTACTAACATATTGTCGCTGTCCAATAAAAAACATGTATCTCCACTTTTGTCCATTTTTACTTTTATGCATCTTTTGAACACACCAGTTGCTGTTTACATTGAGTGAGAATCTCATAATGAATGGACCAACAGAAATGGCTCAAAACAGTTTGGAAAGACGTCTGGTTCCATTGACTTCCATTAAATGTTAATGAGGTTTTTGGCCTCTCCTGTAAAGTTGCCATTTTGGAGATACCTGTTTTTCTTTGGACAGCGACGATATACTATATGTATAAATTCGGAGGGATGTCTATGTCTATTCACGTCAGCCTGGTTGTATAATTTAAATCCTCTAACTCCACCCCTGCTTTCAATCCCTGGATTACCTTGGTTCTTGAAAAGATGTTTTTGGTGATGCTGTGGACTGACTTACTGGCTTCTGTTCGAGATTTGCACAGCAGTATTCTGTGAAACTAGGCTAGCAAGTGAAGGAAGTGGTTAGTAGATAGCAGCAGCCCTCTCTGCCCATACTAGCACAATGCCTGTCTATCTGCTTTGCTGCAGGTCTTTCCAGTGTTTTTCCAGTATATTCATAGTTAAAAACGGGGACATATCCAGGGACAGTTCTAACTGAGGACTGTCCCCAGAAATTCGGGATGTCAAGTCAGCCTAATCTAGAAATTCCAGTAATCAAGAATATCGACTATAGGGCTGAATAATGAGAACACTCTGTGAGTATCTGTTTTTTATGTGGGTGTTTTCAGAAGTTTTTCCAGACCACACCAACATCCTTATGATACTCTTCTGACTGTAAGCTTAGTATGAAGACTGAAATACATGCTATCATTCAAAAGCATGAATCACTTGCCATGCTGACATATCCACTTATTCTATTTAACATAACTTAATAAACAAATATTACACACACATTTATATATATATATATATATATATATGTATGTATATATATATAAACTCAATATATATATATATAAACTCAATATATATATTATATTGAACACATATAAATATAAAACATTGAGAACTATGTAAACAAGAGAAGACACAATAAGTAATGTAATGTAATTATCAGCTTACATTAATTCTGTCAATAATTTTGTTTTATTTCAACCATTTTGGATTTTTTTTGTAACTCACATCATCAAAGCTAACAGATTTATGTAGCCTTCTAGTGTCTAACAACTCCAGCAGCATAGCAGTGTCTGATCCACTCACACCAGCACAACGTACACAAACACACCACCATCACCACCATGTCAGTGTCACTGTAGTGCTGAGAGTGATCCACCACCCACATAATACCAGCTCTGTGGTGGTCCTGTGGAGATCCTGACCACTGATGAACGAGACTACAGTCTGTATTTGTAGAATTACCAAGTGCATTTATATTGTAAGCAGGAGCTTTTAACATAGTCATTGGATGTAGATGCAGGGAGGTGTAGCTAATGAGAAGCTTAGTAAGTCATTCAGTCATTCATTCTTTTTTTTTCTAAGCCATTTATCCTTCACGTGGGGTGCTACACTCTATCCCATCACTCATTTGCCAGAAGGCAGGAAACACACAGTCTCACACCTAGGGGCATTTTATGTCCTACTCGGACTGCCTGACTGCATGTCTCTGAACTATAGGAAGAAAATGAAGCACCTGGAGGTAGGTATTTAGGTGTGTATATAAAGAATGTAGATATCTATATATCTGCCTATCCATAACTAATTATAAATATAACTTGTTTTTTTAATGTATTTATTTAGGTAGGTGTGTGTGTGTGTGTGTGTGTGTGTGTGTGTGTGTGTGTGTGTGTGTGTGTGTGTGTGTGTTGAAACAGTCTATCGTGTAGTAACCTGATCTTCCCTCTTCTGCAGGCCCATGCCATTCCTCTCCCAAAAATAACCCCATGCTCGCCTTACTAATTCTTCAAAGGTTGAACACACACCCACACACACCAATCCTGACCAACACTTCTGGTATATGCTGCAGACGAGTGGGTCAGAAAGAGTGAGGTCATAACTAAGGGACCCCGCATGTCTTCATCAAGTTTAGGCTACACTGCAAACTAAGTGTGCTTACACAGAGCAACTGTGCAGGACTGATCGCAGAGCCGATAAACCTGATCACCTCGTCGATAACAATAACCTGTCACTTACCACCCATAACATAACACTTGTTTCTGAAGCAGGGACAGAATCGTCTGTGCAGGGTAAGTAAGAAACTATTCTGAAGCTTAATATACTCAGACTGTCTTAACTGTCTGACTGTGGAAAATGTGACTGTGTGTTACTGGGTTCATAAATATCCACCATTGCTGAAGGACTGTTTGTACGGTTTGTTGATGAACCAAAGGAGAAGCTTCCTTTTTTGCCGCTTCAAGAATTTAATTAGCTGAACGTGTATGGTAGACTGTGGTTGGAAGTAGACTCTGCAAGGAGGTAGCTAGGGCTGGTGACCACTGTACTAGGTTGTAATTATGTGGTATGCCTGATATAGACCAATGGACCAATCAAATGAGGAACTAAGCTAAATTAAACTAAATCTGTTGTAATGTTTGTCTATTCAAATAATGCACTTATATTTGACTTATACTGGGTGATGTAGATGGTCTGTACAACACTCTGCATGAATGACTGAATAGTCTACTTTTTTTGGAATGTGTTCTGATGCACTTCAGTCACCATGATGTCTGATGAGTACTTGGTGGAGTGCAAGATAGATGATGATGATGATGACGAGAGTGATGAGGAAGTGAAGACGATCCAGCCGTCTCTAGCTCCACCACCACAGTTCTCCTCCACTTCCCAAGTTTCCCTAACTCAAGTCGAAACAAGGGACCCTTATGGAGTCAACAACCACTTAAAGGTGAGACCAACAAGGGGCAGAGGGGTTTGATTCATCTTACTGTGCACTGAAAACTCTGATGCTTTATATGTGTTTTAAATTGTGCTTATAACTTCCACACTAATACAGGACATTCAGGGGTGGATTACTGACCTAGAGGCCTGTCACTGCCAGGGGTCAGAGGCAAACCCACTGCAGATCAATTAGATTAACAATTAGATGAATAGATGAGCAGAAGAAAGTTAGGCCTCATAAGACCAAGATACATCCCAGAATATCAAGTAAACAGAACGCTGAGAGTGCGAGGCCAATTAGCTGTGGCATCACCAGGAATCAAACACATGATCTGATGATAGTGGTCAGTATTTGGACAGCTGCGCAACTGGAGAACCCCCTATAGTAGCTATTCAAAACTCAATGATTATTATATTTGATTGATTCAGACCTCTGTTGTCCTGCACAAGCATACCTGATCCAACCAATCTGTCCCTAAAGTGAAGCAGGGGATGTTGATCTGTGCAGGACAGGGTTTTTGCAGGGCCAAGGTCTTTCAGTATTGATACACTGAGATTTCTACCTCTCTCTCAACAACTATTGATCTCTTTTGGCTGCTTCCTCTTTTCTTCATGACACTATAGGTGGAGTTTAGTGATGTTTTGGCTGAGCCACCCTCTACCCGTAGTTATGACCGTGTTTGGGTGTACAGTGGCATTGGGTTCGAATCCGCGCGTATCTGGAGTTATCGTTGCCTTACCGCAGTGTGTGCCGTTCCTGTTTCCTGCCTCTCTGGGTGCCTCTTCGCATTGCTGGCCTGCTTCCACATCTGGTAATTTATACACCTTCCACATCACCATCCACCTTGCTGAACATCTTGATCTAGTCAAGTCAAGGTTTATTTATATAATGCCTTTTATAACACGCCACAAAGCAGAGACTCTGTACCCAAGCCTCCACTGAGCTAGCCATGGGAAAAAAGCCCTTAGAACAAGAGAAAGAAATCTCGAGACTCAAAAGGAGCCCATCCTTCTCTGGTCGACATCAGATAGCAAAACAAGCACAAGAGCAAAATAATAAGGACAAACATGTACAATTATATGCAATATTGAATATAAAATAAGATTCCTATGAGGGTAACAATGGGAAACAGACTTGAAAGTGTGAATGAAAACAGATTATCATGAAAAGATACAGGTTGGTATACCGACCACTGTAAAAACCCAGAAACTCCATCACTCCTGCTGAAAGTCTGAAAAACATCATTGCTGTTACAGCTGAATTCAAATTACTGGTGACTCCAGCACCTAAAAACTGTAAATCAGAAATGATTGGCTATAAAAATATATAACTGATACTAAGGTTATGAATATAGGACTGACACTGAGGTTGTAGAATATAATCGATACTATGGTTATACAAATATACCATTTCAATAATGTTCTGGAATAGAAACATGGTGACCAGCCATTACTTATCAAAGCTATTTAATGAATAAAACACATTTAGTGCTCACCTGTCTGCTCCCTTTCTCTTTCTCTTGCTCAGGTGTGTGATGCCCTGTATACAAGTGTGCCACACCTGTCTGCCTTGTGTGAGGTCGCTGTGGATGAGTGTGGTGAATATCTTCATTGCACCAGTCTGCACGTCTGCTGCTCGTTGCTGTAGTGGAGTGTACGTATTACTCTCTGAAGATTAAGAGAGAACTCTGTAAAAGACTGCGCACAAATCCATCACATTAACAACAACTGATTAAAAAGACAGAACCATATTATAGGCCCATATTAACCCTTTCAGGAGGAAAACATGCTGCAGTAACAGGGATGTTGTCAGTGTCAGAACAAAAGCTTTTATCTCCAGGAGTGGTTAAAAAATAGTTTTGTTCGATTTCTATTGGTCTGTTTATTATAAAATACAAACACAACTCAAAGGACAGAGACCTTTTTTTAAAATCTGTAAAAGCAATAAGAAAAAAGACAATGGAGATAAAAGGTTTTCAGACCATCACAACATGTGAACTACCTCTCTTTGTTTATCATGATTGGTGCAGGTATCCGTGCTATTGCTCTGACTACAGATAGAAACACACACGCTGATACTTTGTTAATACTACACTAATATTGATATTGCAATGTTGTATATGTGCAGTGTTCAGCAACTGTTAATGATTTTTCATTGTTACTGCTCTCTAAGCAGATTTTATTAAAATGTTTGTATTTGATACATATTATAGAAATTACATATTAAATAAAATACCATAGAATCTAAGATTTCACGTGTACTACTTTTTTTTTTTTTGCTTCATGCTTTATCCAAAACTGGGATGTCCTGCACTTTGAAGGCTGGAGTTTCCACAGCCTTTGTTAATCCCTCTGACTTTCTCCACATTTTCTCCATCATTCAGTTGTTGAATTTATCATTTGGAGTCGTGTGATATGAAATTGGTTACCTACCAAATCAGATTTCTTAACTGTGGTGGTGATGGGAACCAGAGACTACAACACATGTTATTCATTATTAACCCACCAGTGAACCTGCTCGTGTCTTCTGAGCTTATTCTAATTAATGATGATGGGCGTCTGGTTCTTATCACCACCTTTCTAAAGTTTCTCTAGAAGGTGGTATTTCATGTCAAACAACACATTTCTAGCTGGGGTTTTTAAGATGCCCAAGAGGATTTTTGTCCATCTGGGGAAAAAACCCAGATAGCACAATTGCTCTGGTCCGAATCTGACCGACATATGAGTTTTTTGTGGGCCGCTTTTGGCTCACATGCAGTTTGCATTGATTTATCTGCACTGCTTTATCTGTGCCGGTAGTGGACCAGATCTGTTTTGAATGTAGAGTGCCAGTGTCAACAGTGGGCTAGCATTGCCATGGCTCCGTGGCCCACATCAACACCCTATCAAGGAACATAGTTGACAAAAGTGTCAATAAAAAAAGGTGGTAAGAATTCTTTAACAGGGACCTAAAATATATGGTTTGAGCTGGATTTAAGCCTTGTAACACAGGAAGCCTAATATACACGTAGGGCCAGACAGGCCTGAATGCTTGGTGCATACATATAAAGGCTGATTCAACCATAACTCTAGAAAAAAGGCTAGCCAAAACCTCCTCAGTAATCCGGTAAGAATCTCATCTTCTGAAAGAGTACTGCTAATAATGTGTATGAGGAAATGCCTTTTAACAGGTTAGCTCGAAAGCACCAGGGGGGCTTGATCAAAAGTACACCTTTGTAGAATGAACTATTGAACTAGGTCACATCCACAACAGGAGACCGAACATAGCTGTGAAGATACTCTGTGGAAGTCCCCATGAAGCACAACTCAGGCAGATTTCCCAGCAGAGGTCTGTCTATAACCACTGTGGCATGAAAGATATATGGTGGCAGTGAATGCCGTAGTGCATGCTGAAAGCTGCTGCCCTCTGGTGGTCTGTCTGTAGCATGCAGTTGATCTGACTTGTAGAAAATGATGACTCATTGGACAAAACCACTGAGAGTTTCGGGAGGGAACAGACAAATCATTTCTCCTCAGTACTATGAGTAGGAGGAAAAAGGGCAAGTAACCCACTAGCAGTGCAGACACCACCCCACCATACAGAGGAAAAAACACACCACATGCTCCACTGAATAAGGCCCTGACAGTCATTATGGTTTAGGGGACAGAAACCCATTTCCACTATGAGCAGCTGCATCATTAGGTGCTACACCGCAGACCAATCTGTGTACCGAGACCTTCTACAGCGAGGGACAGCAGCATAGAGATCACCTTGATCAGTGTCACAGTACTGATGTGTATGACATACTGATGTGCAGTAATTAGCAGCAGCATTACCTTTTTAAACTCAGTTACTCCAAGAGTTTTGTGTATAAGGGGAAAGGCTGCAGAGTGCATTCTATATATAACCATTTCTGCATCAACAACTGGTTACAATGTATTTAAAATGTCTTTGAAATGCAAATGTATAACCTCCCTCACAGAAACTTATTACACAGCCCATTACTTCATGATGCCTTGGGGCAAAAAGTTTTACAAAAAGTTCTGAAATGGTTTTAGGCTGATATCAGAGAAGTGGGTTTACCCTCAGCACAGCCCCACATCACTCAACTCCTGGCAGACCCCTCAGTATTACGTTTCCCCTTCTATAGCTCACCTGATCCCACATGGTCTCAAGGTCAGTCTTGGGAATCCCTCACTATGCACCTCCTAAATAAAGAGTCTATATCATAAAAGAATATTATATTATATTATATTATATTATATTATATTATATTATATTATATTATATTATATTATATTATATGTGATAAGATATATTTTTGTTGTTTTTGTGATGTCAAATAAAAACAATATATTTACATTTATTCACCTAGTCAGTTTACATATATGGACCCTTTAGCTAAATAATAAGCTCGGGTGTCAGATAGGCTCCCCAGGTCTGACCCGTTGAAACCCCTTCAGGACTGGAGGTGGATATGAGTAAAGGAGAAGGAGGTCTGGGTAAGTGAGGAGTTGTGGAGTAAATGTTGTACACATCGGTTTAAACCTAAAGCGCTGCTGTAGTGAAGTTCGGCCCCGTCGCTGAAATCAAACAGCCGTCCCGCCATATCCGGTAACACGGCGCCAGGTCCAGCCCGATTGGCTGTGCGACACGAAGCCGACTGTGTAATGAAGTGCGGAAGAAACAAGGGGGGGAATTCCTGAGCAACCCTCCTCCTTGATGGCTTAGAGAGCTTGCGAGTTAACGTGCTGTACACCGTGATTATCTACGCTGAAAATGGTGGAAGAACGGGCGGCTGGTTGTTGACTAACTGTGGCTTGTTAGCGCTTTTCAGGCGCCTCAACAAGTCTTCCGGACTCGGCGGCGTTAAGTTAACGTTAGCTCTCAGCTAACCAAGTCACAAAGTGCTTTTGAAAACACGCGTCAGTAACACGATAAGGTGAGGAGATTCTGGTGTTAAGTACGCTGCTGTTTTCCGCCTCACTGCGATTAAAATGCTCGGTTTGTTTATGTTATTGTTATTCGCTGATTGTGCTGTTGACATCCGTTACATACAGTGTAGCTGGCTAATTGCTAGGTGGCTAGCTGGCTAAGAACTGAAGGCTAAAGGCGTAGACTGAGTGAATTTAGTAAAACATGTCACCCAGGAATAACAGGAATGGGAAGTCGGTTATGTTTAGCCTTGAAACGTGTGCGGCGGTGAGTTAACATTAGCCCGTTACCTGCTGTAGACACCGGAAAGGTTTGTGGTAGACAGTAGGCTAGCTAGCTAGTACAGCCTCAGTGTCAAAATATGGCCACAGTGTTTACAACTCCAAAATGAAAGTTTAAACAAAGCGGCGTTATTTGTTTTCTGTAACAATATTATTATGAATTATTAAAACGTGAAGCTTAGCAGAAAATAACCGCACGCTACTTTAATGGAAATGGAAACAACTGTATGTGTGTGTTATTGGATTAGGGCAGTTATCATGATCATTGATAAATACGTGTCATTCTGTGTGGTGTTCTGTTATAGGACATGGTTCAGCCTCAGCCTCACGGAGGCAGTACCTTACAGTGGGAGATGACTGGAGAAGAGGCTCTAGGTGCTGGCAGCCAAGGGTCTCTTATGGCCAGTTCACAAGGATCGCTGAGGGTACCACCTGAACTTGCTGGAAACGAGGTGGTCCACAGACTTCTGTCTGACAACCACCAATTACGAGGTGTGGTGATGTGTACCCTAGTTATGTTGTATGTGGGGATGAGCATATCGTCAGTAATATTCGTGAAAACTGACAAAACTGAATGCTTTATTAAAAATAAGCACATGACTAGCCAGTTGAATTTTACATTGCATTACAGTATGTGAAATTTTGAACAAGTTATCAGACCTTATAAATCCATATTGTCCCCTATAGTTGTAGCTTCCAAACTTTTCTTTTTGCTGAATGTAATATTCTGACTGTCCTACAGAGGCCCTGAAGCGGAGCAACGATGCCCTAAAGGACAGGTGTGAGGAGATGGAAGGATGGCAACGAAGATCTAGGGAGGAGAGAGAATTTCTAAGCTGTAAGTTTCGTGAGGCTCGGGCCTTAGTGGAGCGACTGGCTCAGGAGAATCAGAGTTTGCTGGGCAAGCTCAACTACAGTTCAAACCACACGGCAACTCAAAGCCCTGGCAACTACATTGTGACAGGAGGTCAAAACAAGAACTTAGAGGGCTCCAATGCAGAAAGTAATGGACTGATGGACTCTCCTGGGGTAGGTTTACACGGACAGTCTAAAGAAAGAAAAAAAAAAACCAAAATCTTATTAGTTTTAGATGGAAAACATTCATTGAAGATGTGACCTACATTTTCAAATCTAAATCCCATTTTTATTGTTTTCTATTCCACAGACCTTAGAAGAAACAGAGCAGAAGCATGGTGTGGAGGAAGACGCCGAGAGACAGGCAGTGCATCAAAGCTTGGTAAATCACACAGTTCTTTTGTACATTATGAAGCAGTGGTGTAGCCAGAGTTTTATTTTAGAGAGGACTGGGTACAGTTGGAGGAGGCACGTTGCTATAGTGATGTGATGTGGGTGATATGTTTATACCAAGTTAATACAATAAAACTAATAATATCAGTTAGTGTATATATAATTGTGACAATAAATGTCAGAACATGACAACACTTGTCAGCTTAGTATGAACAGCAAACATTAGCTGGCATGGTATATAAGCGGTGGTTCACATGCCATATTCTCTATACACTCCTACCAGCAGACATTTGCTTTCTCTGTTCAGTCTTAGTAGTGTGGGTGGAAGAACTGTAGTATAGCTGATGCTCACTGTCTAACAGACAGGCCTCGAAGCATCAGCTGCAGTGTCATTTTCCCACAGCAAACCTACAGCATCCTTCTTTTAGACATGTTTAACCTGAAACCAGTGCCTTTTGTCTTTGGTTGCTGTAGTCCACTTCAGCAACATCAGTTTGGCCATGCTGTACTTACAACACTCCTGTGGTAAATGTGTGCAGCAGTAGTGATTTAATGCTATTAAAGTTCCTTTCTCTGGCAGTGGAGAATGCCACCAGAAAGCATAAGAGAGTAAATTATCCTACCGCTCTTTTTTGTAAACTGGGCTTTGTGTTAGGAAGCAAATACATAAAAAAAAATCTGTATTTTTGTGTCATATGAGTAATGTAAGTTGCTTCTTGAAATATGAAACCCATAAACATAGTTACCAGTAGGGTTGCACTACCTTGTTTCAGATTGCCTAGGTTCAGATGCCTACTCCCTAGTATGAGAAAAATTATATTATTTTACATTGTTTTTAAAACACAGAAATGCAGTTTAATTGTAATTGTTAGTCTGTGTTTCTTTTGTCTTTTGAAATTTGAATACTGGGACCTCCAAAAGGTTAACTAAGTGCCTGAGTACCTGATAGTTCCTCTAATAGAAACTACAAATAAACGTCAGTTCTCACCATCAGTAGAAACAGTACAGCAAGCTTCCGCTGTGTTTGCGTGTTTAAAAAAGGTGCCTTTACCTTTAAAAAAGTGCCTTTTAGTACAGTCGATGGTGGTATGCAGTCGTGTAAACTTTGCCAGAGTGATGGCATGCAAGAATGCAAGAACTCTGCGTCTGTCCATGATGACATTGCATTTTGCATTATTTGCGTTGGCAGAGAATTTCTTTGAATGGATGGAAATCTGAGCGGTCTGGCTTCTTCTGACCCTCAGTAACTACACTACCTTAAAAAAAAACATTTATCTTATGTGTATGTGTTTGTGTGTTTAGGTATCTAGTGAGAATAGCTCTGTCAGTAGTTACTCTGCCAGTATGCGAGACAGCCTGTCCTACATTGAAGGGCTGCAAAGGGTGGAGGGAGAGGGCAGGGCCTGTCAGGTGAGCCCCTCAACCCAGCCCCCACTTCTTAATCCCGGCCATGACTCTGGAAAAATAGCTGATTTCCCTGCACCTTCTGATTTTCTTTTAAGATGCTCCCTAATACTCTCTTTCAGTCATTTTTTGCAGGGTGTTGGGCTGTATTTGATTTTCTTTTCTGCTGTAAACACAGTGTTTTAACATAATCTGTCTCTGATGCATCTTCTTATTTCTTTACACACAATTAAAATGGATCTCCTTTATTATTGGAAGCCATTGGGCAGTTACTGGGTCTATCTGTGAATGTTCAAATGAACTTGGTTGGCTTTGGTAGGATAGTAATATAGTGATAGTCTTATTTTGATTGTTTATTTATATTATCTTGCAACTGCCCAGTGGCTTTTAATATGAGTTAATTTGTAATCTTCATATTCTGTATTTTTGAAAGTCTAACAAAATGATCCATTAAAATCAGTAATATAATATTATACATGGTAATAGAATGCATGCTACATATACAACAGGTGATAGACTTGATTTTAGACTAAACATGTATATTTTTCCTTTAACGACTTGGCCTAAGAGCTTAAATGATGCAGATGATATTAGCTGGATTAACAATGTTGTACTATAATTGTAACTAAACTGTGTAGGGGTAGATCTCTTAAGAGGCAGAGGTGGGACACTACGGTGGCTTAAAACACTTTTTACCACTGTTATGGTATATTGTCATGGTATTCACAAGTCTATTGTGTAGATTCCAGTACACTTTACAATAGAGCTACACATTACAGGCTGCGAAACAGATCAGATTTCCTCAGATGTACCGACCAAAGAACGTAATGAGACTTGTGGGAATCTACTGTTGGAAACACAACACAACAAATCTGCATCATCACAACCTTATATAATAAGATGTAATTAAGTACATATTTTTACATTTTTACAGTTCTGTATAGAGTATATTCGTATAATTACATCATAAATCAAGCTCACGCAACAAGTTGTCTAGAAGGTGGCAGTCAGTTAGCTATTGATGCTTTATAAGATCAATATTTGGCATTAGAGTCCTTGTTCAGCCATAAAGTTCACAAAAATGTATTTACATTTCTGATGTGAGCAGCTGTTCGTATGTACTATTAGCATTGTCATATCCAGCAGCTATCAGATGCATTTTATGCCCATGTCGTGCAGCCCTACTCTGGAAGCTTCTTTGGCTCCCTTTTTTGAGACCTGCTGTTTATTTTTACCTTTACATTAATCCGTGTTTTGATTTTGCCCTTTCTAATTGGTCTCTAAAATAATATTGTATTTGGGCTATTTTGCTTGTGCTGGTAACAGAATCCTATTATTTATGTGGAAAATAATTGTGACAAACAATTAACCCTAGTTAGGGGTGGCTATTTTGATGCTTTATTGTTTTATCAGTAAAAGTTTTATCTGTGAAAAAATACAATGAGAGCTTTGAGTCCTATTCTTTGTCAAAGAAAGGAACACAGTGAAGCACAGTTTAGAAAAGGTAAAGAAGAAAAAAGAAATAAAACTTGTTGGGGTGGTATACTGCTGTCTTTAGAAATGATTAGAATTGCTCTCAAGTAGAAATGATCTGTTTCACATGATAGACAGTAGCCGAGACATGTGTTAATTCAATATTATTTGTGAGGACAAAGCCATTTTTTAGTCTGCAGCCTGATGCTGTGGTGTTACTGTTACAAGTTACTGTTTGTAGCATGCAATAAGAATAGTTTAACATTTTTGAGTTCACATATAACTTGCATTGGAAGCAGAGCTGTTTGTGGTTTTGGGGCTTTTTCTTTGGCCTTTGTCATCTCCCACTTCTCCTCAGCTTTGTTAATCGGCTATGTTAAAGGGTCTCTGTGCCAGAAACGTGGTCATCAGTGCATGGAGGCCCTCTAGATTCACAATAATTTACAGCTTTGTTTTGATTGCTTACACAAGCTTGGTATGCAGCGGTGTAATGCATGTGCCCTTTAAGTTAAGCATGATTGTGTAATGGAGACTGGCTCAAGAATATTTAGGTGTCTGTCTGTACGTCTGTCTGTACGTCTGTCTGTACGTCTGTCTGTACGTCTGTACTGTCTGTTCCCCCTAACTCTATACATCTCCGTATCCTGTAGCCTAGCGAAGGTTCTAATGAGTTCCTAAGGCTGCTGAAGAGTCATAAAGAGAAACTGGAGGAAGGAATGAGAGAGTTAAGGAAGAGGAATGAGGAACTGGAGAAAGAAAAAATGGACAGTGAAAAGGAGAAAGAGAGCCTTCTGGCTACTGTGGATCAGTTACGTGTCAAACTGACTCAGTTCCCACAGGTAATATTCTTATTTTTATACATTCAGTGACAGAGTAAGCGAAACAATTTGATGTGCCCCTCAGATAAATCAGTAAAGACCTATAGATAAACCAGCAAGCATTAAACTAACAAAAGCAAAGTCGAACACTCCAGTCTGCCCAGCCGCATTCTGATGAAATGTTGACCTACTCACATATGTATAACAAAATGCAGACACTAATTTAAATGCACATGACAAATGGAATTGATCAGAAAAGAATCAATTATTTAATTATTAATACATTTTTAAAACCTATTTTACAGCACCCATTGTTAAAGTGGGCCTATTATGCTCATTTCAGTATTCATAATTTTATATGTGGGGTCTACTAGAATAGACTTATATTTTCACAAAAAACTATATATTTTTTCCCTCTTTAACACAATAATATTCATCCTCTGTCTGAAATGCTCTGTAGGAGCTCCTGTGTCTTTAGGCCCTCTTAATGAGGCCAGGGTACCCTGAATGGTTTGCTTGCTCGGTTGTGGCTTTTCTTACAATGGTGTCGGTTCAGCTGTATCAGTTTTATATAGTCTTTTTAGAGTCTAATCTAAATCTAAATTGACCAGATCCACCTTCACAAGCTAGGCTGGAGCAGGGCGTTTTAGTGTGTTAAGCTTTTAATGTTTCAGCCCTGTGCATTGTGTCAAGGCATGCCAAGCTTGCCAGTAAAAAGGGCAGTATGGTTTGTGTTACAAGATGACCTCACCTTGTAACAGAGAAAAGGGTTGGAATTCCAAGAAGGCTTTTGGGGCACCTGAGGAAAGTGGTTTCTCTGGAAGAGCGTTTCTCCATCTGGCATATACTTTTAGCTTTATTACTTTGCAGACGGAAAAGTAAAAATAAAAATAAAAGCATAAAAGCTCCCGTTTAGCTTTAGGGTTTGTCTATTCCATGCAATCCTACCCCAGCAGCAAATAGATTAAAGCAGTGTGCTAAATTTGGAATGCTCCACTCAAAGGACCCTTGTCTCAAAGATGTCTTAAAGTTTTGGAAGTGTGCTTCTTAAAACTTTTAATTTTTATTTTTTAGCAGGTTGTTCTTGAAACAGAAGAGACACAGTGTAACAACAGAGTTCTGAACACAAACGCTATGACGGTCTCCCCAGAAAGGTACTGTGTTGTCTGTCCTTCTTTCTTTTAGCATGGCAGTGCAGTGAGGGCTTACTGTAGTAACTCTGTACTAACTGTGGGACTACAGTAGGAACTGTGTACTAACTGTGGGACTACAGTAGGAACTGTGTACTAACTGGGACTAAGACTGCATGTGTAGGTTTGTTTTTAGCAGCAGGGTCTCCATGTTTTTCTCTAGTATACTGGCAATAATATGGGCTCTTTATGGTTGTCTGTCACTAATTTAATTTCATCTTAACTCCCTGCCTCATGTCTGCTTAGTTCACACCTGGCTAAACTAACAGAGCAGCTTCAGGCTACACAAGGCAGGTGAGGGGTGCCGTGCTTCGCTGTATGTGCGCATGTAAAAATTTCCTCACCCTTGAGTCACCCGTGGCCCCTTCGCAGCATGAATTTTACTTCTTTAATCAGAAAGATGGTCTCCTAAAAACAGAACTGAGAGGTGTTGCTGATGTATGTTCCCTGTATGTTCTGTGGGGTAGGTACAGAGAGCTTCAGGAAAAACTGAACGTTCTAGAGCACAACTCGATTCAGAGGGACAGAATTGAGGCTGTACTCAAACAGAAAGAGAAGGATTGTATTCAGGTAAGTAAACACACACGTGTAAACTCCTTTTTTTCATGCTACTTTTTATAGCTTTGTTTTATAGTCAGTACTGTACAGAATATGTACCAGTAGTGCTGTGCGTTACTATCCCGCCCCCTTTTTGCAGCTGACTAAGGACACTGACGCATTGAGGGCTCAAGTCACATCTCTTCTTGGGGAACTGCACGAGCGGCAGACCTGTCTTGAAAAGTGTGAAGAAGAGAGAAAACGTTTAGAGGAAAAGTAAGCACATTGAACATTTGAAATTGACATGAGGTGGTATGAGGAAAAAAAATTAAATTATACCGATGTACAAACTGACAACATTTCACCATGTTCTATATTGTAAGGCCAGTACTCCCGTGCAGTCCTCTACTTGCTTTAATGAGCTAGTAAGGAAGACATCTGAAGTTCCAAATGAATTTGGGTGATACCCGATACTAGCATTTGTATTAATGCATCCCTAATGTGCTGTCATAAAATACAACTGATTTACATGACTCCACCTATACAGCATTTTCTTTCTTAGCCCTCCCATTCATGTTAAATTTTCAACCTATACTTCATTTTGTTTGACAGATTCAGTAGTTAGTGTTCGAAAGCCACAGAAACAGCCTGTTTAAAGCAAAGTGTTAAGACGATGTAAAAATGAATTATTTTTAATAGCCGTGAACATATCGTTTTGTTTGTCTGTTTCCTCAGGCTGCGAAGTAAGACAGAGAGCCTGCAGAACACTGAACGGGAGATGGATCAGCAGAAGAAGCAGCACTTTGTCACCATGGACAAGCTCCTGCTGCAGACACAGAATTTGGAAGCAGCGTTGAAAAATGAGAGGAACGTCATCGTTGAAGAGAGGTGGGGGAGGGGTGTACTGACGATATTTCGTTAAACGAAACGAATGCAGAGCTTTCTGCAATGTGTTTATGTGGTCAGTCATTCATCATTAGTTAATCTTTAACCAGTAAGCCTACATGCTTGCCTGGTTACCTGTCAAGTTGTGAAATCTGCTTGACTGAGCCGTATTGTAAAATACTTGGTTTTCTCATGCTGACGAGCAAACATGTTAACTGAAAATATGTTACTGCACAAAGGTTTCGAAAAGTGTCCATTATATGGACTGTGGAATGTGATGGAATATTAATGGCTGGGGCTGGGCATAAGTGTGTATGTGAAGTAAATGGCCATGGTTTGATTTTAACTTAGGGCTTTTGCTCTCAAAAGCCTTTGCCATTCACAAGTCCTCAGAAATGTGGGAAACCTGTGTGTGAGCTCACACTACCATGCTTTACCGTTTATCTTGGATAAAACAGACAAAATAGTTGTTTGTCTTTTCACATGTCTTTTGCTCTTGAGATGGAAATTGTTGTAGTTCCATCATCATCATCATCTTAAGATGTGGTGCCAAACAGCACCATTTTTAGCTGTGCTTTTCATTTTTTGGTGGGCCTAGTTTTAATAAATAGTTGCACCCAGGAGAAATCAATGGACAGGAATTAAACTTGCTGGATGAGTTTGACATTGTGAGATATATGAACAAAGTTTCATGCTCGGCAGCACATGTGACATGAGCAAGAACGGGTGCCACGATTGCGGATATTTAGACGGCAGTGATTGCAGACATCTAGTGATCGACTTACCTTAATACCATGTCGGTGTTGCCAAAGACTGCAATGATGTCGTGCCAGACTGTCATGGAGTGATTTAGAATGACAGTGGGTCATCTTCAGTGACAAGCGACACTTTTGTTTTGTTGTTTTGGTGGAGATGACCAGCAAATCTGTGTGAAGGGACCGTGGTTGGAGCCTAGATGAATGGTTTGTTGGCTCGCATAACACATCCTGGTGTCACTCCACCTCCACCTCTACCATAAAATCTGCAGGAACTGCATGAGAGCATTCAAGCTGCACTGGATGGATTAACACAGGACACAATTAGGAACCTTTACAACTCCATCTGTCTGACATCCAACATGCTGGCCTAAAGTCATACTGAGAGAACTTACTTCTGTATAAGTAGCTCAATAAATATTGCCTATAGCAGTCCAAATTTATCTTCATTTATTGTTCCTAGTAACATTTGTCTTCCTTCCGAATAGCACTGCAATCCATCACTTCCTTCTGGGGCAACTCTTTATTTTATTTATTTATTTTTTTTTGACCATAAGTATACATGGAACATGAATTCATTAACCAAATAGATCTTCATATAGCAGTCCTCTTTAAATGGATGACTGTTATAACAGTAGAAATACCACAAACCAGCCATTACGTACCTCACCTAGCAGTAATGCGCTCATACTCATGAAAAGGTAGAAAAAGAAACCATGTGGCCAGTGCATGGACAGGAAATGCCATTCCCTTTATGGAACCTCAGTGTCTGGTTCTCTGTATAGCCTTTATGCATACAATTGTTTAATATAAGTTATTTTTAAAGCATAGGAGTGTCTACTGCTGTTT
Organism: Prochilodus magdalenae; assembly: GCA_024036415.1. NCBI lineage: Eukaryota > Metazoa > Chordata > Actinopteri > Characiformes > Prochilodontidae > Prochilodus > Prochilodus magdalenae. The sequence continues at coordinate 259,099 of JAMWET010003916.1, read as the reverse complement.
TCTTTGCAAACTAGAAGAAATCGCTTAATCACAGATGAAGCTGTGAATGATTGGGCCTAGTGAATTGAGCAAAGTGGAAAGAAACCACAGAAAGCACCATGAATGTTGTACTAGTCGATTAACAGATTAATTAGTAATAGAACTTATTGTTAATTGCAGCCCTACTGTAAACTCAAATGCTTCTGGAGATTGGTAATGTTTGTTCTTTTCTGGTAATCTTTTTTTTCTCCCAGGAGGAAACTAGCCCAGCTTCAGCATGCATACACCTGTCTGTTTCAGGATTATGACAACAAGCTAAAAATGGAAAAGCAAGCCAACCACAGGGTATGTGCATTTATTTCTTGTCTGTGTAAAATTGCCAAATGCTACAAGTACTGGATAACAAAGGGAAGTGTGTCATCCTTCTGTGTGTGTGTGTGTGTGTGATGTTTCTGTGGCAGGGTGGAGAAACAGAGACTCTTACTAACAGACTGGAGGAAGCTGAGAAAGCCCTGGCTTTGAAACAGGCACACATTGACAAACTCAAGGAGGAACTAGAACAACAGAGGTCCTTGCAGGAGACTGTTCAAGTGCTTACAGCACAGGTCAGCACCTTAAAGAGCCTTTTTGTATATCATTACTACACTGACATTCAGATTTCCACAGGACAGTTAATGAATGAGACTGCAGGGATCATAAAAAGACTTTGTTCTACCCCTAGCAAGCTAACTTTTTAATAAAAGCAGGTTTATAAAATAAAGTGGAGTGGCCTCTTTGCCATTTTGCTGTGTTTTTCGACAGGAAGGACAGATGTATTCTATTAGAAGAATGTATAGTTAGGTAAGCCGCTAACGCTGGCTTTGACAAGTGACCTTATGTTGAGTGGCAAGCAGTTCCTTCCTGCGTTTAGCTTCATCAGGAAGGAGATAACAGCATTACACCTAGTTGGCCAGATCTAAGCATGTAGCCAAAACATAAAAATGCTGTTTGGTAGATCTTTTACTAATTTCAGTAATTTACAATCTTCGCATATAGCTTTCCATACACACAAAAATTATATTATTATTTTTGTAGTCCATAACACACCTGTTTCTTTACACTTCACCTGTGCATATCCTCTCATTCAGGCGGAAATCTACAAGTTGGACTTTCAAGCTGAGAGAGAGGCACGAGAGACGCTCAACCAAAAGAAAGAGGAGATGCAGGATAAGCTGAATCGAGCGCTGGCTGAAATTAATCTACTCAAGCAGGAAAACATGCAGCAAAGGCACAAAGATGACTTCAGACCTCACCTGACCCCACCCGGTATGGATCTGCCTGTTCTCTCCAGTGGCCAGATTTGCTTGTAATAAGGCTGAACAATAAAACAAAGTACCGGCAGTAGCACAAATGTAACATTACAATACAAGACAATTTCAAGGTATAAAATAAATATTTTGTATTTTTAGCTTAAAAGTGAACCATGAGTACCATGATTTAATTCCAATGCCATATTTCACTGTGCTTAATTGAAATAAACAAGACACTTTATGATTTCTATACAGTGAAATGTATAGTTGGCCAGTGTAGTTTCTAGAGGCCTGAACTTTTTAATGAATTTCCCTTCTTCCAATGCTTCTGATCCAACTAGTCCACTCCTTAAAAGGCCTTTATTGACCCAGAGCTGCATTAAAACCAACAACATTTGCAGGCCAGCGGGCCTCCAGGACCAGGTTTTGCCTAGCTTGCAACAAATAAATACAAGCCTGAAGTGGCTAAACAGGCTGATTAGCTACCTTACCTGTCAGCTGTATGTACTGAGTAGCAATTGAATACTGGACCCGCACAATGTCTAGAATGATGTGTAGAATTCACCTAGCCACAAAGCTAACAAATAAACAAACATTACTCTGTTTATTCTCTGTTAAAAAACAAAACTGGATGTTTAAAGATTTTGATTTGTTTTGCATGTTCCATAGTGTCTCTTTTACTTTCGTATATTGGAATTATTTCCCACCCAATTTGCATTTTGTTACTTGCAGAATAATATGACTAAAATCTAATGACTGGAAAATGACTGCAGTCATCTTAAATAACTGTAATCAACTCTCATAACTGTGACTGTCTGTCTAAGAAAAAAAATGCAATTAAGCAGATACGTAAAAAATGTGACAGGCCTAATTTTAGTACTGATGACATCCACAGAACAGTGCACTGTGATGTAATCACTGACAATATTGGTAAATATGTTGCCTACCTCTTCATCCAGTTTAAGATGATGAAGATTTAATTTTGACTCAAAAAGATACTTGTTTTTTGAAGCGCTTAAATACCTTCGTCTGTTGAAATACCTGTAAGTTTACTGGCCATAATGCTCACAGAACACAATAGTTTTGTCAAATTGCCACGGTCTGTGGTATCAGTATTGCAAAGGCTGATGTGATGTGATATGATGAATTTACTGTGCAGCCCCAGTTGATGTCGATTTTGTGCATCTAGTTTTGTGTGCCTAGTAATGTCTTTATCTTAATTTAAGCCCAACATAGTCTATGCTCTCTCGCGTGTTTACCCAATTTGCTCATCCACAACTTGTGTGCTTTTTCTGCAACTTCTGCTTTGCTTGTTTCTGGACTCTTTCTCTTCTCTCACTTGGCAGCACCGTTCCCAGGGCCACCAATGAATCCTGGGCCAAACCGGAATCCCCCAGACGTGCAACCAGATTTCCTTTGCCCGAAGTGTCAGTACCGTGCTCCTGACATGGATACCCTGCAGATTCATGTGATGGACTGTATCCAGTGAGAGTGGCTCATAAAGTGTATCAGTAGTGCAGTTACGGGTGGTTTGCAATCGATACAACTGACTTTACTCAAACAATCAAAAAAAAAACAAAAAAACAAAAAAAAAAACAAGTCAACTAACAACAAAATGCACAATAGTGGGTGAGGAGATCAATAAAGCCTATGGGGTGGTTCTTGACATAAGGCTGATATCGGATAAGATGGACATTTTATTTTCAGGATAAAATAGAACTGTTCAGTGTTCAATTTAACATTTATTAGTTTCATGTTAGACAAGATATTCTTTACTGCCTCTCTGTGACAGCATAATGTACTGCACGTGTGAATGTGTGTTTCTGCTGTACAGCATATGTCTATCAGTGACAATGTTCCCTTAATAAATGTGGTATTTGTCTCTGGATGTATGGGATGTATCTTTTAGGATTTATGTCTGTGTGTGTTAATATTGTCTATGATCATGCCTGAATGTATTAATGAAAAAGCTTTGTACAGACTATTGTTATGGAGAGATTTAAAGAATTAAAGAAAAACATATATATGAAAATTGTTTAAGAACTCATCTTTTATAAATGACCAACCTTTACCTCACACATGCAATCACATTATACTAGGGACAGGGATTAGGTCTAGTCCTGAACTGTAATTCAGGTATTTCAGTACCAATTCATAATGCTGCATAGTCCCGGACTTGGCCTAATCCTTGGGGAAACAGTTCTATATGACTACACACCTGCTTGTTTGTTGTTTCTTCTGAGATTAAGGGGATTTATTCTAACTTGTTTCCTATTTTTGCTGTAGGAACATCCTCTACTTTTCTGATGTTAAGACCTTTGCTGTGAGGGTTTAATTGCATTCAGTCATTAGTGAGATAATGATTATGGATGAGGTCTGGATTACAAATGTCTGTCCAAAACCTCCGAAAGCTTCTTCGGAAGGGCTTTATACCTCTAGTTTACGCTTGCCAGTGGACATGGTGACTGTGTCTGTCTGTGTCTCTGTCTCTCTCTCTCTCTCACACACACTCTCTGCAAATGTAATACCGGAGGCTTTCGCTAGAGGCCGCCCTCCGCTCTTCCTCCAACTCCTGTGAGAAGCAATGACGTGTCTGTCTGTATTTCAGCGGTTGAGTGGTGATTGGTCTTTCCCTTAGAAAGCTGAGTTCGCCTTAGGTTCCCAACAGCCAGCTACAGAGAAAATGATGCGTATAATTACAGCAGTTTTGGCTCTTTGTCTGGGTCTCTGTGCAGGTAGGTTGTCTTCTTATGCCTTCTCTTCTCTTCTCTTCTTTATCGGCGGCACTGTATCGAGCAGCGTAGCTGGACTCTTCACAGCTAGTAGTGAAGTTAGCTAGCACAGGATTGTTAACGCTGACAGACAGGGGTGTAGTTCGCTGTTTCCCTATATGAGTTAATCTATTTCTTAGTCAGCTGCCAGTTTAACATGTACATTTCGGTTTTAATGTTGTCGGTCTCGGATCTCAGAGTCAGGGTTGTTGCCAGCTAGCAGCAAATAAGTATGTTGCCACTGAAGTTCAACAGTTCGCTGCCAAAGTGTTTAATTCCACTGATTTTTCTGATTTCCTGTATAATTCAGTGGATTGAGATATAAACAAAGTCCTTCAGCGTTTGGGTTGATGTCAGGAGACGTTCAGTCCCTAGTGGTTCATATGTGGAGAAACTTGGGCTCAGATTTACAGTGGTGGTGTTGGGAACTAGGGGTCGCTCTCTACTACAATGCTAATATAGCCCATTTTCTTGTTCTTCGAGTTCTGTCATTTGGCTAATCATACTATAAGGCAAATGTGAAAAACTTGTATTTGGGGTGTATTTCCCTTCACACTCTTCATGTATCGTTCCACTATGAATCGATTGTAATGATCTGATTAAAATCCATTTTCAACTTTATCACAGAACTGCTGTCTCAGATGTTAGGCAGTGTATTTATAACCATTTAATGTAAAGCTTTTAGAGGCATGAAACTCCTCAGACATCTGGTTTCCATCACCACCATTGTCAACTATTTAGACTTGACACGTCTGCTCATCTGAATGACTTCCATCTTAGCCGTTAAAAAAATTGGTAGAACCCCCTTTTAGACATTCCACATCGTGATCCTAAACAGTGAGTAGGTAGTGGGTTTCGATTTTCTAACTAGGGCGTAACGGTCTTCATAGCTGGGAGTGAGAAGCTGATCTAAGAAAATATTCATGTGTATCTCCTCAGCTGAGACCTGCACAGACCCAGCCATCTCCACCTCATCATACACAACAACAGATGCGCTCATCTCCTCCGAGACCGTCTTCATTGTAGAGCTGAGCCTGGTCTGTGGAAATGGAGCACAGGTAAGATTCTAAATGGGTTTGCAAAGAGTGGTGTACTTAACAGCATGGAAATGCCTTCACAAGCTACAGCTGGGTTTTGCACAGATGCTTGTGCAGGACATTTTGGGAATTCATGGGTAAAATGGCAAAAATGAAAATTAGATACTTGCAGAAAATTATCGAGGGCCTTGGATTGCACAGTCCTGTCTCATTGCCTCAAATGGCTGCTCTTTCGAGGGCTAAGTTAAGAAAGATCTTTTGGGGTCAGAAAAAACCCGGCAATTATGACCAAAGCCAGACAAAAAGATGTAATGTTATATGTTTATTTATTAGGTAGTTCATTGCTCCATTGTTGAACAGTTTAAATCCTTTGAACCGTGGGCCAAAACTTTCACATATGTGTCTGACGATACATGAATATTTGTAACATGTAGAAATTGGGACAGCGTTAACCTGGACTGTTATCGTAATAACTATTGTGCTCGTCCTAGTGCAATAAAGACATCTAGAAGAACTAGTTTGAAATATCAGTCAAATTTAAACATGCCAATAAAATTGAAAGTTAAACATTATGGTGAAAAGGAAAGTCACAGGGGCAGAGATAATGAGTTACATAGGTGATGTGACTTTATAGTTGAAAACCGTGATGGTTTACTCAGACTTTGCCTAAATCCTTCTTTCTCTTTTGTCCACACCTAGACTGTTGCCCTTTACGCTGATGTCAACGGCAAACAGTTTCCTGTGACCAGAGGCCAGGATGTTGGAAAATATCAGGTTGGTTTTTCATATTAGCCTTATTTAAAGTCTGTTGCCAACACCCCTGTTTATAGGCATGTGTAATTAACACCAGCATATCTTGCTAAGGTTTCCTGGAGCATTCCCCACAAACAGGCTAGTTCTGGTACATACCAAGTGAAGTTCTTTGATGAGGAGTCCTACAGCGCTCTGCGCAAGGTATGTTCCTTTTGTTAAAAGATTTTGATGTGCTAAAAAACAGCTGTTCTGGAAATGTTCATATCTTCAGTTTTAAAACATTGTTTTGTTTTAGGCTCAGAGAAATGATGAGGATGTTGAAGCCATTAAGCCCCTGTTTACTGTCAATGTAGATCACAGGGTGAGTATGTGTATCATGCACTAATGAAGTCCTCGTGTGCATTGTTGACAAAACTACACTACTTGTACTCTTACTCAGCATACTGTAATGACCAGATCATTTGGTATCTCTTATCTCTATTGCGATTCCTCCGACTGCGTCTATGCTTAGCTCTAACTTCACTTTCTGTTTTAGGGTGCATGGAGTGGCCCTTGGGTGTCCACCGAAGTCTTGGCTGCAGTCATTGGCATCATTTTGTATTACCTGGCCTACAGCACTAAAAGCTCAATTCAGGCATAGGTATCTCAAGTGCTAAATAGATAAAGAAGCCACTCTTCCACATGCTGTACATCTTTACAGGTTTATATTGCCAGTACCGAACTGGGTACACATCTAAGAGCAAGTTGCTCAAGCAGGAGGAGTGTAATACAGTTGGTGATGTAGCCGAATAATGATGGCCAGTGTTATGGCTATTATGAGTATTGATACAATGTTGATAATGTGTGGTCACATTTCTGGAATGTCTGCATATCAATGAAATTCATTGAATAAAATAAACATTTTTTAAACCTGGACTTTATCTGAAGAGTGTACTGCACTGCAGTAAAACCAAATGATTTAAAACGTTACATTGTTCAATTAAATCTTGTGTAAAACTGTGGAAGACGTTTAAAGAAAAGTACAAGGTTCACAAATATTAGAAACCTGCTGGTGTTTATAAATCACTTTTTTTTGTTCATTTAAATAATTTGGCTATTATATTTTCAATGAAGAAACTAGGTTTCATTTTCTCAAAATGGCCAGAAACCCTGCAGCAACACAAAAGACAAGAGATCATTCGTAAAGTGTGGATACTGTTTAAAAACGTACAACATTCAGAGAAGATGAACCTTTTGGTGTTCTTTTATAAAGAGTTGAAACCTACTAAAATATACAGATGATGTGAAGATTTTCTACTTTTATAAAGCTGTGTGGGAAAGAAATCCACAAAAGCCAACACTTACTACAACTTCCCCGAGACAGGCCACACAAACCTGCTGCCAAATAAAAATATTTGTAGTTAATTGAAACACATCTTAAAAACATACTAAAACTTGGTAAGATAGAGATATAGATACCTTGGTTAAATCTTACTCTAATGTAGAAAATTACAACTGTTCTGTGTGATACACGGAAGTAAAATAACTTGTGGCGTGCAGACATCAGTGTGACCCACATACTGCAGCCTCTAGTATGATAAGAACTGCTAAGGTTGAACTTTAGTTTCCTTTATAAGTATTAAATTACATCTAGGTTTTGGGTCGTTTGTGATCAGTAGGCGGGGCAAAACGCGAATATCCGCTGAATATTCAATATCAACCATACTTTACCTAGCTGACAGCCGGACCGTACCATTTAAATACGGGGGAGGTAACACAAACATGTCGCTTAAATGTCTCTCCCAATTTAATAAATTTTGCCACCGTTGTTGTTCCTTTGTGTAACCACCCTGTAATAATTAAACCATAACGACTTTAATATTAAAGTCCAGTTAACGGTAATGTTGTTCAAGCCAGTGTATGAATCTACCTGTCTCCATAGTGAAATGGTGTAGTCCATACGCTTGGTCACCGAAGTCAAACACCATTCATACTCAGCAGTTCCTCTCTTCGGGAAATAGCACCTGCTAAAGTACTGACGGGTTATTTCTCCGCCTGAATGAGGAGCGAATAACTCTTGGAGCGCCATGTCTGGTTCGGGTCCACCAACCCCGCCCGTAGAGTCAAGCGGAGCGGGGGGATATGCGGCCTTTTATCCGGCCGGCTACCAGGCTCTTCACCCCGAAGAGCACGGCCTAGAGAGCCCCTTTCGGCTCACGGCCTTTTCCGACATGAAGGGATGAGGCTGTAAAGTCCCGCAGGAGACTCTGCTCAAACTCCTGCAGGGACTTGAGCCCGACCGCCAGGCTGGGCAGGATGGGGGTGCTGGAGAAACCGGAGACGAGACTTCCGAATTCGGCCAGCTTGGTTCAGTTTCACGTGCCCCCCAGTTAGGTAGGCTAAAGCTGCGGTGCTGCTAACGCGGCTAGCTAACGACGCTAGCCAGCTGGCTAACCGTGGTACGCGTGTTCCTGTTTCTCCAGGACTGTACATTAAATATTTTACTGTATCGTACATGTTAAAGTAAAACACCGGGACTAAGGGAAATAATGTCCAGGTACACTAGTAAAAACAAAGGAGCTACTTAAACTAGCTAGTGTTAGACCAGTCAGAGTGACAGTGTGAGCCGCTGCAGTGTCTTTGTAGCAAGCTGCAAATATGCATTGTCTTGTGTAGTCCTATCTGTAGTCCTGACTGAGCGCCTGCTGCTACTAGACACATGGTACAAACGCTACGTGCAGTATTATTATTTGTGAGGGTCACAAAGGCGGTAAAATCAATAAAACAACGCATAATTGTTCAACTCTTCAGAAGTACAGTAGCGACCCATTGACATGCCGGTTTGAAATATCCCTCATATCGTTTGTACGGTGCTTATGTTTTAAATAAACACATCTTCGCAAAATTACAGAAAACAATTACTTTCCAGTGCCGATATGATTCCAGGAAAATCGTCCAACTTTTAATTAAACATTCCAGACAAAAAGCAATCAAAAGTGGATAATCCATCAGGTGGGATAAATTTGTTCAGCATTTAAAGTTTTATTGTCATAAGCACAGTAACACAGGTTACACTGTACCATGAAATTCTGACGTAGCTTTAAAGTTTGCTTGTGCAGTGTTGTGCAACGAGCATGAGGACAAAAGCTGAGAGTACAGTATTAGTAGACAGAGTGCACTGTGGATTATTGCAAATGCTCTTTGAAAGCATTGTTGTTGTTTTTACCCCATACGTTACGGTTTAGTCTTTCATATTTAGATTATGATTTCTTTTTTGTGTGTGCGGTTCAGCTGGCGGCAGCTCCTGAACTGCTTTGCTTCCACTTTCGTAGAAAGTTCTGTATTTGAGGAGTCTTGCGATCTGATTAAAAAGACTACTTCATCTGCAGGTTATTTTTGGTAGTGGCTATTCTTCAGCACATTCTTTACGTGAATGTGGTTTTGTCTTGTCGATCTACCTTAAGCCTTTATCAGCTTGTTATTTGCTGAGCATGTTTGTTTTTGCGTTGTTGATTTTTTCTTCATTTAAATACTTAATTGATGAACATCTGTATTGCAGTGTATAATGGCTAACAACATACAGTTATTTTGTAAAAGCCCTTACAAGATTAAAAGAATGATTGTGTGAAGTGCTTGTATAACAGAACCGGCACTGGGGGCGTTCTGTAGTCAGTAATAATTACTGCCTAGTACGATCCTATGTATGTGGACTGTGGACCAGTTCCTGTAATAAATCGTTAACCCATTTGGCTGGACAATTAACCTCCATGATGCAAGCAAAAAGGAACGTTTATAGGATTCTCTGGTTTGTTAGTAGTAACGTATCGCCACACACCAAAATATAACGAGACACTTATCCCACAATTTAATTTGATATGCAGTATTTAAACCACATTTTTTTACAATGCATTGTCACATCTTCATGATGCATATTGTGACAGTTTTGGCAGTATTACAGTTTAATAATTGTTGCATCTTGGAACAAAAACAAGTCACTAGGAAAAATCTGATAGTATCTATGATGTCACACGAAGTAGGACAGTGTTTTGGTAGATATGAAAACAAAGGTCCTGAATGACAAAGTGAATAATTTGTGTATGTAAAATGTGAATAAGCAGAAGTTTCTTTGTGCGTCTGAATCTCCTGAATCTGTGTTGCAGGTATTGGGATGGATTCTTGCGTCATCCCTTTGAGGCATGGAGGTCTGTCCCTGATCCAAACTACAGATTTCTTTTACCCTTTAGTTGAAGATCCATATATGATGGTAGGTGTTGCCTCTGTGGCTCTCTCGGTCACAAGATTACTGAGTTATACCTTTCAGTTGCTCATCTGTCTGTTTTCTGTCTGTTACTGATTTACCGTTAACACAGTGTTGCTTTCATCTTATTTTATTCACTGATATGTTATATACTAGCACTGATTAAACATTATTCTTGTTAAGTAAACATTAACTGAATGTTGTTGTTCACTTGATGGCAGGGTCGAATAGCTTGTGCAAATGTGCTGAGTGATCTGTACGCCATGGGCATCACTGAGTGTGATAACATGCTGATGCTGCTCAGTCTTAGCCAGAAGATGAATGAGAAGGTGAGCTGTGAATTATTCAATTTACATTTTTTTGTGTTGTCGGTATAGTATTGTTTCCACATACAGTAGTATGTTATTTTAGTGATTCCCCTGCTGTGTGAACTGCTTTACATAGTGACATGTCTCTGTATGTGCATTGGATCTTTATGTAAATTACCTATTCAAAAATGAAGATCACAGTGCAGGGTAAATGACTACTGAGCACAAGGCCACGTAGCATTGATGGAGAGGATGTAGTCACTTTGCTTCCTAATGCAAAGTGTTCTTTAATTTATTAAAGCTGCTATTTAAATATAACTTATATACTCTTTAACTCTCAGATGTTCATCTCAAGTAATAGAGTAATGCATTACAGGATGTTTGAGCAAACACGATTGAGTAACACAGTTGAGTACCTGTGTAAGTAACATGGTTCTCTGGGGTCTTACTGAAATGTCTGTGACATGCTTTGGTCAAAATACCAGAAGGAAGAAGCACCAGAGCTCCATTCTTTTTTTTTTCTAAACAGCTTTGTTCAAAACGTCTGAATGTTTTTGAATACTAAACGTTGGCCGTTTTTGACATGGACCCTTGGTTCTGACCCCTCTTTTAGGAAACGTTTTGTTGCCCGTGCTTTAGGTTTAAAAACAGGATGATGCACAACTTCCTATTCACCAGCTTCTTACTTAATTTTTTTTGTTCCAGTAGTTACGTAAGTTGCCCTGGGCAACAGAATGTAACTGCTGGTTTGAGGTGGAACAGGGAAATTTCTGAGGTGCTTGAATATATCTGGCACATCATTAAAGATGGAACAAGAAAACCTAAACAAGAAATTGACTTCAACTTTGTGTCAGATGCAAAGTCATTTGCACACTTGTACAGGTTTATGCTGACTGTAAGTAGACATTGCCACCATCAAAAATAAACTTTATCCACTAAAGTGCAGCCAACAACAGAGAAGTCTCTGTGAATAGCTCTGAGGGGATGTAATTGTAATTGTAAACCTTGTAGTGATCTAGGCAGGCCACGGAAAGCTGACTGGGTTGATTTCATATTTCATAGCCAAATGTATGTGCACAAGGACTAAAAAGTGAGTTTTTAATAAACTTTAAGATCTATAGCTCTAATTCAGTGAGACTTAGCTGAGATTGTCTTGGCTGAGGCTGCTTTTGTAGCTGGCCAAGAAACCACCATTAAATAAGACACATTCTGTGTCAGAAGCAAACAATAAAGAATAAAATTGTAAAAAAATATAGTCGTGAAAATATAATTATGTTCTGGGATCATTTTTGCTAAGGGATATGCAGTCACATGCTAAACTACAGTAATGCAAGTGGTAGCTAGTTGGTACTGTTGTACTAGTTGACTGACAGGGGTAACAACACAGTTGGTTTGAACTGTCTTGTGCTAACTAAGGACTGCGACTCTGAAGTGTAACAACACACAGTTTTGAGATTTAGATTAACTCGGTGCACTCCGTTTGACTCGCATTCCGTTATTATTACTGTGTATCAATATTGTTGTGAATGTGGTACTGTTTTCTCAGGAGAGGGAGCATGTGATGCCTTTAATAATGAAGGGATTCCGTGATGCAGCTGAAGAGGGCGGCACTTCAGTGACAGGTGGCCAGACTGTAATGAACCCCTGGATCATTGTAGGAGGCGTGGCCACGGTGGTGTGCCAGCCCAATGATTTTATTATGTGAGTATGTTAAAACACACTACCTTTACAAGAGCAATATGTCAGAGGAAGCAACCTTTCAAATTGATACTCCAAACAATAGGGTGCAGGATGTCACCCTCCTCCTTTTATTTTAATTCCTACCAGCATCAAACTTCATTCCTTTTCTTTCCAAGAGCTGTCTCCAGCAGGAGAAAGCTGCGGCAGTGTTAAGTTTCAGTTTGCTTCCATTTAGATCATTTTGTTTGCTGCTGAATGTGGTTGTTTTAATGTTTGCATGCCACAAGCTGCAGCTGTCATTGCGTCTAGTCTTATTTTCCTCTTGCTTAATGGTCTAACTGGCAGCATGTCCGTTAACATGACTAGCAGGTTAGCATGCTAACTTTAGCATTCTATTGATAAAATCTTAAATATTGCTTCTTTACAGATATACAGTACACTCTCTCCTCATGCATCCTTTCTGCACCATTTCTTTCTGTCTCTTTCCTGATTTAATTTCTCCATTGTTGTGTTTTGTAATGTATTCAGGCCTGATGGTGCTGTACCTGGTGACGTGCTAGTTCTCACCAAACCTCTCGGAACCCAAGTAGCGGTCAACGCTCATCAGTGGCTGGACAATGTAAGAGAGCTCTTTTTCACTGTCACAGCAGTACATTGTGTTTTCTGTTTTGTCTGTGGCTTCCTCTTATCCTCTCATTGTCTGTCTTCTGTCAATTAGCCAGAAAAATGGAACAAGATCAAGTTGGTGATCTCAAAGGAGGAGGTGGAGCAGGCTTATCAGGAGGCCATGCTCAACATGGCTACACTCAACCGAACTGGTAATACAACTGAGAATGACCGCCTGTTTGGAAGGATTCTGATAATTAGTATAAATTTTACAGAAAAAAAGCAGCTATGAAAATAGTAATACTTAAAACATGTTTATTATATAGTCCTACCTTGACTACCCTCTGACTTAATATGGTCCATCATACAATGGCTGGTTTGTGGAATGCAAGTGAAAAACACTTCATGTCAGCTCAATGCCTCTTTGTTTCTCTAGATGCTTCTCACATTGAGCACTTAAGGTTATCCTTCCAGTATAACTTCATTCTGTAATTTGATTCCAATGTGCTTTTCCACCATGTTTTACTGAGTAATTGAAATTTGTGGAGGTATTTTGAATTTTTAATTTATAGCTTTCTGGCCCTTGGAATGCCATTTCACAGTTTTGATCCTGAAGGACACCCGTACTGTGTTTGTTGTGTTTCTAAAACATTTGAAGAAGCTTATTAGATTTCTCTCTGGTAATGTGCCTACATATTTTAGGACTGTTTTAGACTGAGGTTCCTTTCTATTTGCCTTCCATAATGGTTTGCATAAATATCTGCATATGTGGAGCTGAGCTATTGATTTTAGGAATGATGGCAGAGCACTTTTTTATTTTACATATGTTGCTGGTTAATATTTCTGTTTAGCTGCCGCGCTAATGCACAAGTTCAACGCGCATGCTGCCACTGACATCACAGGCTTCGGAATAATCGGGCACGCACGGAATCTGGCGAAGCAGCAGCGTAATGATGTGGCCTTCGTCATCCATAACCTGCCCATCATTGCCAAGATGGCTGCAGTCAGCAAGGCAGGGGGAAACCTATTCGGCCTGCTGCACGGAACGTCCTCCGAGACGTCTGGTAAGAGCAAACAAGCACATCACTACAACAGGATGCCTCTTTAATGTGTCTCTGTTTGAAACAGTTCAAGTTTAGATAAGTTTTAAATCAGCTCATCAGACATTTGTCAGTAGTAGCTGAAGGAAAAATTGGAAGCTGCTATAGAAATTGTGCTAAAACTTAAAAATATTTCAAACAGTTTATATTTAACATAAATATGTATATCTATATATGTTTGGTTTGATTCATCATAATGTAATACACATTCAGTCTTCACTATAACTAGCAGCTGTTAACCCTTAAGGAATGCGAAGAAAGGAGGCATGTCAAAAGATTGTTGCCACTTTTGTTAAGTGTTTATGTATCTTTTAGGTGGGCTCCTGATCTGTCTGCCACGGGAACAGGCAGCACGTTTCTGTGCAGAGATGAAGGCTAGCCGGAGCTCATCACTGGGTCAGGAGGGTGGTGTGGGTGATGGTCAGCAGGCTTGGATCATTGGAATTGTGGAGAAGGGCAGCCGCTGCGCCCGCATCATCGACAAGCCCCGCATCATTGAGGTTCCCTACCGCGGTGCTGTAGCTAACGCACAGGAGGGCAACAACAACTCCAGCCCTCCTGAGACACAGCCCACACAGGCATAGTGGTGTAGGCTTTACAGCCTAGGAAACAATAGGAGTGTGATAGGAATATCTCTCTTTCATCCTCACATTTTTTTTTCTCAGCTCCCTCTCTTTGGATGGCCTCTCTTAAGTGCGAATGTGTGTGTGCCGATGTATGTGTGTGCGCTTGTGGAAGGTGTGATATGATGTTCTGGTAAGAATGGAGTGACACAAGTGTTGATGTGTGTGAATGTGTTGGGCAGTGCGAGTGCGTATTAGAGAGAATACGGAGAGGGGGAGTCTCATGTACATTCTGCTGTTCATTTCTTCTCCCTGTTCAGCCGATGGGTTGAGAGCAACAGACCAAAAAATTCTTTCTTTTTACCTGGTGGGAAATGAAACGGACAGCATACCCATGCCATTCATTGGTTCACCTGCTACATTTAGATTTGCCCTCTTTGTCCAACTCCCTTTCAGTCCTGTGGTAGAAATTCTGGGGTGACTCCTTCATGTCGTAGTAGGTTTGGTCGTTTTCTCTACTTCTGGTCACTTGCCTCTCCTCGGCATTCTTCCTTTCCACCCTTCTGTAGCTTGTGGGTTGGTTAGGTGACCCTTAAATTGCCTTTATTTAAACTCAGTAACATTATTGGCTTTTAGGCACCTTGACTTTTTCTAGCTAGAAACATTTTCACCTTGTTTCTGAAAAGTCAAGACTTTTAGATCACATGCGTCTTTCTGTGACAATCAAAGCCAAGTGTTGGGGAGGGGGGAAAAACATTCAAGCAAAATACCAGGTGTGTCTAGTCTTATTGGCAAAGGGCCCTGTGGCTGCAGGTATTTCTTTGAGTTGGTGCACATTTAATTGTACATCCTTAATAAGTTGGTCTTAGTCCTCCAGCAGTTGATCATGTAAGCTTCTCCTTTGTTGGAATGTAAACCTGCAACACCATTGCTCTTTGCAGATATGATTGAACACCCCTGCTTTAGGCTACTTAATCATGATCAAGTCAAACCAAACAAATGTTCCAAATAATCTTTCACATGGGTATATTTAATTTATTTTGTATTTAATTGTATAATTGTCAAAGAGTTAAATGCAATAGGCCAAATTAGGGAGATGTTTGGTTTCTTTTGCCTTTCTGTATCAGATTTTGTGTTTAGATAATTTAGTCTTTCTCATATAGTAAATGTCAGGGATGGGTGAAAAGATGGTAACATGTCTTTCAGTCTTCAGAATGTGTCACACTTGGGCAAAGACAGCAGTGAGGTTTTATGACAGAATCACAACTAGCAATTACGTATGGGTTTCCTTAGGTGTGTAATCTGCGGTAGCTTTAGGGAGAGGGCTTGTTTCTGGTTTGCTGGGGTGTTTTAGAGTTGTGGAAAGCTTGATTTGTCCTGCTAATCCTGAGGTGTGTGTCATTACTCCACTCCATGCATATCATTCTCATCATTTGAATCAGTAGTGGATTGGTAGTCTGGCTCCTCACCCTGTATCAGAGAGAGGGTTGAGCAGCTCTCTTTGCTTCGGCTGGTGAGTCCAGAATGCCAGAGATGTCAGCTGAATAGCTCCAGTAGTTGAGACACGCCGCTCTTCCTGATCATGATACGTTTCCTTTTAAACCCCATATCGGGGAAGGGAGAAGTTGATGTTACTGGAAAGGATGAGTGGTCCCTGATCTACTGAAGTCTGTTCAGCTGGTTGGGTGTTTGTCAGTGATTTATTTGCCATCTCAAACCAATAAAACAATCAATGTAGTTTCTCTAAACTGTCTCATCTCGTTATTCAAACAGTGATGCTTTTGATTGTGTTGAAGTCAGATGTAAGTTGCCAACTGTATTTAAAAGGCATTTTTTATGACGCATGGTTTGTAACATCAAAAGCAGTAGTTCCATATTTTAAAACTATAGTAACTGATAAACTAAAGGTCTCCAAGTCCCATTTCTGTGGTCAAAAAATGCATATGAAGTTGAAAATGAACATGCACCCAAACTTTGCTTTTCCCTGTGGCGTCAAACAACAAAACCTGATGGATTCGACATTTTAGGCAGATCCAGTTCCTCTTGTATGTGGTAGACCATAGCTAAACTGAGAAAAGGCGTTTTTGTATTTATTTTCATTTATCTAGTTTCTCCTCCAGTTTCTCCTTCTGTTTTGTCTTTTTCCTCCACAATTATTGTAATGAGCAATATGTAAGGTGATGGAACCAGTTTAATTCGTCCTCTAAACAATAGGGGGCACTGTATCACCAGTACAATTCTCCACCTCCCCTTACGACTCCTTACCAGGCTAGAAGCAACATTGAGTACAGCATCAAGTGTTGAATCGCCAAGAGCATCTCCAGGGGTGGAAGCAGCACCAGTGTTAACTCTAGACTTACTTGTATTTATAGTTATTCTTTTTTTGGCCACTGAATCCTGCCGAGAGTAGGCGGTGGTGGACATTAGAGCTTCAGTCATTCTTGCTTTTGATCTTCATTTAATTGTCCACCTGTGCTTAAATGAACTAACCAGGAGCAGAACCTTAAACAAGATTGACAAGACAATACACTATGCTGTTGGGGCTTCTTTATCCTCTCATGTTGGATTCCACCTAAAGCTATCCCTGTGGTTAGGTTTCCCTGTGTTACAAAACTATTATAAATAACTGATAGAGAAATAAGAAAAAGAACAGGAGGAAAAAATTAACTAGTACAAAAGATGAATAAAACGAGGGAAATGTGCCTATTTCCAGTCAGTTACTGGTTGTTATGGTTATGTTGTTCTTGTTTACTGGGTCAAAACAGTGAATTTGTCTTTATGATGCATCCAGTGGTTCGGTATTCCAAACTCCAGTCATCAGTATAACAACAGAATTCATAGTGTAAATATAACACTGTGATTTCACAATTCTAATTTGTATAGTAGACTTATGATGTACCTGTGCTACCACAAGGTGTCAGCAGGTTGTAGCAGTAAACCAAAGCTCTTTCCCTTCAAGCAGCTCACTGACTTCCATTGGCTGAGGTGCTCAAAGCTCTCCAGCACACTGTTTACCCCAGACACTAAACCTGGTCAAAGTCCAGGTTCGCTGATGATCTCTGGTGATAATGCATTGACCTCTTAATATGCGCTTAATTGACCTCATAGTCATAAAATGTTATTTAGCCCTTTAGAAACACTGATGAAGAGGATATCAGTTCTAATGTACAAGTGTTCAACAGGAAGACGTTGCTCTTTGTTGTTGAATCCACTCATGTACAGTGGAACAGCACCTAAAATCATCTGTTTTACTTACTGGACTCTAAATAATTGGCTTCCCTGACTCAAAGCCAAATGAAATCCAAGACCCATCATGACTGTGTTTTACATATTGATTATGACTTTCAAAAAATCTAGCTTAAAAACTACATGGCACAGCTTCAAGGGTTTTACTTTACCTCCCACAAATCTCCGTTACTCAATACCACAATTCAGTGGGGAAGAAAAGAGTAATCTCTCTTTGGGGAAACGGTCAGTATTGCCACACTTGATTTAAATGTCAGCTTTCAGCTGAACCTCATCTATTCCTTTAGCAATTACTAGCCGTGGCAGTGCGCCTGATGGTAACAGAAGACACTTCACAGATTAAGATTAATATTAACAGAAAAGCTTCCAGGCAAAACCAGGTTAGGTCAATGTTGGTTCAGTGTCCACATTCCATGTAATGTGAGCTGGCATCTGCTTGCAATCCTTAGAGTATGCATGTATAAGCATATTTCAACCCATGGCTGACACCGGAACAAACCAAGTTACATAAGAAGATATGAAGACATATAAACCGATTTTATCAGACATTTTTGCTCATGAGCACATAACAATAAATCTGGGTTTGCAATCAAATGTACAGTAATCTTCATTAGGTTATTGTAAAAGGATATAGACAAATCACACACCTTCATAATCAGTGTGCCATTTATCTCAGTTGCAGCCTGTTGCTGTTGCGTATCAGCAAATGTTATGAGTTGGATGGACAGATTATAAAGTGAGGGATCAAACAATTAAAGTTTCCAGCACTGTAAACGAATGCTCTCCACACAACAACTGCAAAGTCAGAGCTCCCATGGAACACGTGAGCAGTTCCATCATGGCAAACAAAAAGGTGATAAATCCCTGCAACTGCTTTGTGTGTGTGTGCCTGTGTGTGTATGTGTGTGTGCATGTGTGTGTCTGTGTGCGTATGTATGTATATATGTGCGTGTGTGTGTGTGTGTACACATATGTGTGTATAGATATGTTTGTATGTGTGTGTGTGTGTGTGTCTGTGTGTGCGGAATGTATGTATATATGTGCGTGTGTGTGTGCGTGTACACATATGTGGGTATAGATATGTTTGTGTGTGTGTGTGTGTGTGTGTGTGTACACGTATGTGTGTATAGATATGTCTGTGTGTGTGTGTGTGTGTGTGTACACGTATGTGTGTATAGATATGTTTGTGTGTGTGTGTGTGTGTACACGTATGCGTGTATAGATATGTTTGTGTGTGTGTGTGTGTGTGTGTGCGCGTATGTATGTATATATGTGTGTGTGTGTGTGTACACGTATGTGTGTATAGATATGTTTGTATGTGTGTGTGTGTCTGTGTGTACGTATGTATGTATATATGTGCGTGTGTGTGTGCGTGTACACGTATGTGGGTATAGATATGTTTGTGTGTGTGTGTGTACACGTATGTGTGTATAGATATGTTTGTGTGTGTGTGTACGTGTGTGTGTCTGTGTGTGTGTGCATGTGTGTGTGTGTGTGTGTGTGTGTGCGTATGTATGTATATATGTGTGTGTGTGTGTGTGTGTGTGTACACGTATGTGTGTATAGATATGTTTGTATGTGTGTGTGTGTGTGTGTGTGTGTGTGTGTCTGTGTGTGCGTATGTATGTATATATGTGCGTGTACACGTATGTGTGTATAGATATGTTTGTGTGTGTGTGTACGTGTGTGTGTCTGTGTGTGTGTGTGTACGTGTACACGTATGTGTGTATAGATGTTTGTATGTGTGTGTGTGTATGTGTGTGCATATGTATGTATATATGTGTGTGTGTCTGTCTGTGTACGCGTATGTGTGTATAGATGTTTGTGTGTGTGTGTACGTGTACACGTATGAGTGTGTATATATGTTTGTATATGTGTGGGTGTGTGTGAGTGTGTGTATCTGTGTGTGTTGTGTAATTTAAACAGGTGGCAAAGTATAGTCATACATTTGCACATGCCTGAATAATGACATGTAGTCTGTTTCTCAGTTTTCAGGTATTCATTTTTGACCAGGCCAGTAAAGCCAACACCCAGGGGTCCTACAAAGTTCCTCTGAGGGTCTCAGACTACACAGCTGCAAAAACTGGCTGCAGATATACACTCATCGTCAAAATAATAGCTGCACCCAGAAGGAAGTGTTGGATAGCAATGCTGGGAAGGAAGATAAAGGTTACCAGGAACAATAAATGATGATAGATTTAGACCGATATGGGTAATATTTACTGAGCTACACATACAGACATAGTGTCTCTCACTGTGGCTTTGGGCAAACCCAACACAACATCCAAGACGTCTTAGCATGGAGTTGTAGAGATTCCCTATAGTGTCCTGCAGTGATTCTTCGCTAGTTCCATTCCTGTCAGTTGGTTCCTTCTGGGTACAAATATATTTTTTGAAAATGGGTGTAATTAGATTCATTAATATCCATTGAATATACGCAAATAACTCACAGTTATGGGAAATAAACAGGAAGATCATTTTGTTTATTTTTTACTCTCATCATTCCTTTTTTGTCTTTAATGAAATAGTTACTGTGGCTATAATAACTGCACAATTTTATGCATAATCATAAATAATAAATAACTAATGCAAAACTGACCTGAAATCCAAATATCACGAAGATGGCACATTTCTTTAACATGATCATCATTTTATTTATTTCCATCTTTTACAGTTTCAAAATAACCCAGTGTTTGTGCACCCTGCATAGTCAGTCCTTAGTAACACTCCTTTTGGCATATATATTCATTTGTATTCATTTGGCATCAATAATAGCAAAGTCAATTCACAAGTTTTAACATTTAGTTTTAGATACTGACCTTTTGAAAGCATGCAGAACAGAATTGATGATGGATCATAAGTTTTGGAATAGCAGTGCTTCTAAGAGAAAAATAAAGGTAATGAAAGCTAGCTAAGGAAAGGGGACCATGTTGTGTCCCTGCTATGTATATACAGTAACACTTAGTCTCATAAATATATTAATAATACATACTGTGCTGGTTACTACACATAAATAAGAGATGTAATTAGAATGAGACCATAAGAGAACCCCTCACTAAGGAACCGTTTTACAGGAAAGTCTTTATAATCTGCGTGATTGGAAACGTATTATTATTATTATTATTATTTTTTTAGTTTTTTTTTTTTTAGTTTTTTTTATAAAACTTTTCTGTTATACTGTAAAACAGCATTGGGGAGAGTCTCTGAGCTAACTGAGCTTTTTATTAGCCTAATGATACGGGAGTGTGGTGGGAGAGAGAGGTGATCCATGATATGATTGGCTAATTGAATTTTTTCCTGCTCCCTGTGTTAGTACAGTAAGTAACTACACTTCCTTCAAAGATTACAGAAACATCTAGGATCTTGTTTTCTAAAGGGAATGCTATGATGCTACCGGACACACGGAAATGTGCCAGAAGAACCTTTTTAAAGAACGTAAAGTGAACATAAAGGTTCTGCATTAATTAAAGGTTTATCCTAGAACAGTATATCTAACTGAGGAAACGTATTCATAGGACTGTAAGTGACAGTGTAAGCAGGGCCTGGAGTTCATTTGTAGATCATTATAAATGAATTTACCACTACAAATAAATTACAACTGGAAGCAATGATGCAGAGACTCTCTGTTCCCTTTTCTCTAAAACGTGTTCAGAATCACCCAAAATTAACTGAATATAAACCGAACAGCACACGTCCATGTTTATTATTACAGAAAAGCAGAGCAGTGATAACATTCAGACCTGCCTTCGGGGATGTGTAAATTCCTGAACCCATGTATCAACATTACAGCAGTGAAGACCGAGCGCTGGGCTTCACATGTGCAAAAAACTGAAAGTGCCCTGTGCTGTTTGTTCAGGGGTCTTTGCAAATCAAGCTTTAAAAGCCGACAATTTACAGACTAAACACAGTGGATGTGCACATAGACCTGTCAAATTGAGCCGGAATGTTTTCAGCCTGGCATTGGTAACTCCCAAATAAACAAGATCAGCTCTCGTTAGCGGAGCTTTAGTGGCTGTTTGTATGGGCCGTGAGTGAAAAGGACTGCTTGATTTAGTTGGAAGGTGCTGTTAATATCGGAAATCACAGTAAAAGGCTCTGTAAAAAGCTCACCTTACCGGATCGAGGGGCTCAACTGAAACCAAATGCTGGGTGAACTGCATGTACAGACTCATACTGTTTGTTGTTGCCCCCATGCTCTACCATGCAGTGCTTCTTCCACAGAGTGAGTTTGAAACATACAGCCATAGCCAGCTCCATAAATATTTGGACACTGAACTGTCCAGCACCGTGTATTAGAGTAAATGAACATGAGCTCAACTTTCAGGGTCTTTACATCCAAGCCAGGTGAATGGTGTAGGAATCTTGTCAATCAATGATTTGAATACATAGCCCCCCGATTGGCTGCTCAGCTATTCCCTCTGTTTCTGTTATCGACCGATTCAAATTGCAAGCAAGCTATTCCCTGGGAACAGTTTGATACTGTTAAGTGACACACTGGTGGATTCAAACTGGGTGAAGAAGAAAAAGCCCCTCACTCAATTTGAATGTAAATACCCTTAAAGCTGAAATTCTGCACTGTGAGCCCAAATTCATGAATTGTTCATTGATATCAGTATTAATATTTGTTGGTTGATCTTCAGTGCTCTGTGGTGGACAGCTAAATGAACAATAATGTTGTTCAGTGTCCAAATGTTTATAGACATGGCTGTTAGTAATCAGGCTGTGCGGTGGGCCCGCATGGTGAGGGAGGGGTTTTGGTCTACAGGAATATTGAATAGTAGCAAAAGATAATTATTTAAATGGCTATATGACTATTTATTTCATTACTCTTATTAAGTAATGTTGGTTTATTTAATGAAGCTATTTGTAAAAAGTCTAATTTAGCATCCTGTTAGATGACCACCTTCTGAGAACACTGCTTCAACAAGACTGCTTCATTCTAAAACAGAATTTTCATTTTTTAATAAGGAATATGCTGCAGTAGTTTGCATATAAACAAGTTCCTTATGTTGGTCCAAGTCGAAATGGGCATTCAAGGGGAAATAGTTTGAGTGCGTCTGGGTTAGACAGACTGCAGACTGTTCCTGAATGGCATGTGAAGCCTGAAAACGCATTTCTAATGCCACCACTTGCTGGGCCACCGCTCTCTTCGGTCGTCCAAAACTCAAATACCGGTGTGGTTCTGCACGCACTGTACATGCACCCACGCTAGACAGATGGGAACTACATTTCTGCATTCTTCTCCTCTCTTTATTCTCCTTCCATCCTGAGAACCTTCTCTCGGTTTCTCCTCCAATGCAGCCACACAGGCCTAGCATTGTCTTCGCTTCCTGCATAATCAGTGAGCCTCAATACGGAGAACAGTTCAGAAATGAAGGGACTTTGGGAAAACTCTCCTTCCCCTTGTTGTTCTTTTTCTTCTTTCGTGCTGTCTTCCCTTGTTCTGTCTCCTTTCCACCGTTCTTTGTCCTTGCCCAGTGCCACTGTAATAAGACAGTGATGAATCCTCTCCTGTCCTTTTATTAACTTGAAACACATTCTGTTTATCTCAGCCCGTCCAAATTCCCCCTCCTCCTCTCTTTCATCTTCTATGCTTTCCACCCCTAGAGGAAGAAGTTCATTATTGGCACAAACCGCAGACATTTTGCTCTCTTTCCTGACACCCACTTTTTGTCAGATCTCTCAGAAAGCCAACCAAAGTGAGTCAATATCACTAAATCACTCTCTGGCTTATTCATTACAAATAAGACACCACTGATCTCTCTCTAATCGCCACAGTGGAGCTGCAGTGCGGATGGTAAAGACTGGTAAAGAATGAAGCTTGTATGGATATAAATGTAAGCATCCTGGATTACATGTTACATGAATGTGTCCCATCATAGAAACATGGCTTTGTCTAACATTAGCTGGCTAGCTGTGTTCCTCAAAGGCTGTATTCCATCAGCCAAACTTGCTAAACAAATAAACTGAATCTCAGTTTAGGTCACTAGCCCAAAATAGTTCACTACATAAATCATGACATAACTGTTTCTCCATTCAGATTGTTCCTAAATAACTGGTTTTAAATAGCTCTGTGGATACCTTTACATGTCCTCTCTCACTTGTGGCCTCTGGAGTCCTTTCAGGAGGCTGCTTTAGTCATCATCAGAGATGGAATGCAAAAGTCCCACTTATTTTTTCTAAAATTGAGGAAAATTACACCATTAAGACGTAAACAAAATCATTGAGAGTGGTTTGTTATGAAATCCTAGGGTCTTTCCCAAGTCAGAACTCTTCACAGATAGGAACCAGATGTCCGAAGCCTCACAGAAAGGTATTACATTAAGAGGCTATAAAAATCTTGGCTCTCCAAAGAAAAACATGCATCTCTAAAATAACATTACAGGAGAGGGCAAAAACCCTCTCGACTCGCAATGTAAGCTATTGTAGAAGATTTTATCCCGAGTGATTTTGGAGCATTTCTGTGGGTCCAGTTAATCCAAAAAGTTCCCACAATAGTTGAAACTATGTAGAAAAATAAAAATGGTAAAAAATGGACATACATGTTTTGTCTTTGGATAGTGATGATACGCTGCCTGATATCTGAGACATCGTTTGTGGTTTTGATCTTAAGCTTTAGAAAATAGTGTAATGGCGGTAGGGTACACACATGGAGTTGTAGAGCAAATTGCCCCACCTTTTCAGCTTTACAGCTTTTTTTTATTATTAACATATACAACTTAAACGTACCTCATGACATCATGAATTCTGGCTCCTGTTTGTCACGTCCTGTCTTGCCTTGCCCCTGTTTTTCTCTGTTGTCTCTGATTTTCTGTTCTGTCTTGTCTTGCCCATGTACTCTTTGTTGTCCTGTTCCATGTGCTTCTGTTTGTTTTGGTTTTTTGCTGCTCCTGTTTCCGCCTCCTTGTCCAGGTCCCTCACCTGTCCCTTGTTTGTAGCTCCGCCCCTTCTCAGGTTTTTGTCCTTAGCCCATGTTGTTTAATACTCTCATTGTGCCCTTTGTTCTTGGTGTTTTGTCTCCATGTCTGTTAATTTTGTCTCTGTGCCAGTTGCTTTTTGGTATCCCTGCAGTTTGGTCATCGTGGAGTTTTGTTTCTTGTTTTTCCAGTTCCTTTGGCTTTTGTTTCATCTTGTTTGTTTTACATTAAAGACTTTCACTTGCATCCTGCCTCCTCGTCCTGTCCCCTCTTGGCACTATCAATTAGTAGATCAGACTAGATATGGTAAGCTTCTGTACAATAAGCCATTTCAGATCAAACTACTCTGAGCAACTTGTTAACAGTCTGAACAATTACAGAATCTCTAGGTAAATGTTTTTGCCACTTTAACTTTGCTGAGATTTTTTTTAGGGTTGTTATTCCTGCTTTCAGTTCTACATAGATGTTCTCTCCTCAGTGGGTGATCTGGCAACTGAAGCATGTGTGATGTAAGTGTGTGTGAGAGTCTGTAAAGAGAGGTAGGATGACAGATGTTGGCTCTCGTGCTTTGGCCCTGCTGTTGGATGTAAAGGAGGGCTTGTGCTGTGTTTTTATGAAAGACGATGGCTGCCTGTTATGAAAGTGTATGTGTGTTGTTCTTTTTTTTTCACTCAATCTCTGAAAGTACCAGCTGTTCTCAGAACACCACGCTTGGACATAAAGAGCAGCATGGCAGCCATAAAGATTCCTCCGTTTAACATGGACACAAAAGCATTTCATCTGTGTGTCAGAGGCCCACGGATATTTATTAATTGCCGGAGCTACAATTTGAATTATTTCCAATGTAATGAACAACTTTACCCTAACACGGCTAAGGTGGGGAAATTTAACCCGGCCATACTTAGCATGTATAGCACATGTAGATGAGTAGACCAGAATCAACCATGTGCTGCAAACAGAACAACCATTACTACTTGGCCTTTTGGCATGCTATAAAAGGCAGATATGCTGGTAAGTAAGCAGGGACTGTCCGTGGAAAACAGTTCTGTCTTGTCACCCTGGTTTAGCCACTTGCTAATGTTTGCATTTTTAACTGTGAATCAAAAACACACCAGAAAGTCTGAGGAGATGGGCAGACATCTCACGTTGTGCTTGTTTTGGTCAACAGATGGGCCTTTCTACTAAGTACTTGTTAATTCATGCTGGACTAGTTAGAACAGTAGTAGTGGAGAATATAATAGCAGTAGAGAACTCTGCTGTGCAAAACACCAGATGCCAGCAGGTGAGTCCTTAAATGTTTTTTCAAGACACATACAACCAGGTGCCAGGTAGACTGATAAGTAGGCATATGCTCTACTTGAATGTAACTACCATGCGATCTACAATAGTGCACCTTTTTTTTTTTTTTTTACTTTTTCAGTCATCTATATATATGACGTATGCCTGTGTTAAGCATCCATCTAGCAGCCATCTTTGTGTGTTTGGGGTCTGGCTTTTGGGCTATAGCCATGGGTCTTTTTAACTGCCAGAATATTGAATATAAATATAAATTATGGGCTCATACAACCAGCGAATCTTTTGTGGTTTGTCTAGAAGTCAACATAAAATAAACTG
This sequence comes from Prochilodus magdalenae, assembly GCA_024036415.1. Taxonomy (NCBI): domain Eukaryota; kingdom Metazoa; phylum Chordata; class Actinopteri; order Characiformes; family Prochilodontidae; genus Prochilodus; species Prochilodus magdalenae. The sequence continues at coordinate 232,999 of JAMWET010003916.1, read as the reverse complement.
TCCCCCTTTTTATTTCATTGATCAATGAGTTGGATATATTAATGAAGAATTAACCACCAAACTGGAAATGTTTCAGATATTTGGTCATCTAAGGCTAAAGCAGCTTAGTTAGCTAGTGACTAGGCTTGAAGCTGAAGCTTTAGCAGTGAAGCCTCCATACCCTGTCACCAGCAAAACCCACGTATGTTATATTTTGGATGAACGTAGCATCATTGTGCGACTTACAGCAGAAGTATCTCCAAAATAGTAACTTTACAGGACAGAGCACATCTTTCTTTACTTTTATTGTAAGTCAAAAAGATTTTATTCCAAGCCATGTTGAAGTTTGAAGCTTAATTTCTAGTGCCAGCACCGGACCACCACTAGACATAGACCAGCTTAACCAGCATGAAACTCTTCTTTAGATCGAGGGTTACACATGCTTATTACCATGGCTTACAAGGCCCTGACCTTAATGCCTGACCAGCATGGTGTTACTTTGCAGTAAGTGACATGGCCAAGTGGCACACCCTTGGTGCTGCTAAATGTGGCAGCTGGTGTATTCAGACAGACAAACCAGTGTTTGATGCCTCTTTGCCTTTCTGTTCATTGTGTGGCGTCCACACGAGAGGTGTGTTCAGTCAGAGGAAACATGGATATGGGCCCTTGTTATACTCTCGCAGCAAGAATGTCTAAGTCGCTTCTCCCCCAAAACACATCAGGATCCGCTCCTTATACAGTCATCCTGGAGAGAAGTGAGTTTTTGGGCTTGCATCCTAGGGAGCAAAGAGTTGTGTGGTGTTATTTGGCAGAGACAAAGAAGCGGGGGTATGGGGGCGGGGATAAACAGAGGGTGAGAAAGTCAGGTACCTATCATTTAAAATGTTGGAATCAGTACTTTTAGTCATTTAAAACTGATTAAGTTGCAAATATATGCATAGAATGAGTCTTTTCTGTGCAACAGATGTGGAAACAATTAGTACAAAGCTCTGAAGGGAAGAAGTAAGAACTGTAAGATTTGTCCAGAAAGATGAATGGAGATCTGAAAGATTATGCAATAATAGAGAAGGCTGTTTAACATTAACAGAGAGGAGGAATTAAGAGAGGAATTAGTCATAATTTAATTACTGAGTGGTAATCAGTCAGTGAGAGTGTTGCTGTGAAATGATTTACTGCATATATGTAATGTTAATAAGGTAAAACAGTGTTAAAGCCATACTCCAAACTTAAAGTAGGGAAAGATCATCAAACCTTATCCCTTTACTCACCAACACCATCTCCAGCACCATCATTAACTTTGCTTCTATTTACTATATATCCCTTCTTTTGTTTGCTGCTGAACATGTTTTCTTGCCAGGACTGAATGGTGGTACTTTCTGTTCCTTTAATTGTCTATCTGTCCTTAAATGATGACAAATGTGACACATGTTTAGAACATACCACCATGGCAGTGATACAACTTCATCATTTCATGAGCTGTGTTAGACGGATTGATGGATAGACAGATTCAGCTGCTTCAATGCCACAGTGACTTACTATTGCCTCTTGGTGTACAAAGTGGTACTACAGACAGGATGAGCTGGAGCTAGCTGGTTAGCATGCTAACTTCAGAAGATATCTCAGCAATACACAATGCATATACATCTTTACTGTAGTGTCAAAAATTCAGCTCATTTTAAAACAGCTATTTACATTTACATACAACATTTTAAACTAAACATACTCTCTCAATAGAGAAACAATGTGTGGGGCTGTAGGCAAGGTATTCACAATGCATTTCGTTTTATAACTTGTGATATATATAAGTGATTTAGCTTTAAAAGGCATCCAGGTCTTCAGACCTTTGGTTCCTATCAACACTGCTGTAAATAATAATTACAGTGGACCCCCCTTATATTGTACTTCACAAAAGTGATGATCAAATCTTGGGGCAGATTACATCATGAAAAATTAGAAATAAAAAATTAAATACATCTTTATTAATAACTGAATAACATATTGTAGCTCCACAGATTCTTGTAATAAAGAATGAAACATGATAACAAAGGTAAAATGTTACATTAAGTGCTGACTAAGTAATACACCAGGCAGCTGTGGGTCACAAATCCATCTAACACAGCTCATATCAACACACTGTTGTTTTATAAGCCCTTTTAACAACAGCGGCCTGTCCGCACATCAAGGGGAAAAAATCAGAAATCAGAAAGCAGAGGTGTAAAGCGGATCCAGAAAATAAGCAGTCGCTGTAGTCTCTGTATACCTCTATGCTGTGCATCAGGCTGTGCTGTACTGGCATTTAACAATGTGTACAACAGCTTTTCATAAAGACGACTGTCTGTAAACCATGCAGTACTGAGCATACTTATTTCCTTTTGGGTTTTAATATACACATATAAAGACAAAGAACAAATTCAGAAACCACTGTAGGTTTTTAGAAAACAATAATAATTTATTACAACATCTAGTATAATGCAGATACATACATCATATGAGCTGAAATAGTTTGCAGAATGCGTTTTTGCGGTTGTTTTAAAATGCAGCCAAGAAAGCACTTCTTGTGTTAGATGTTCAGATGTTAAACTGCACAACCACTCTCACTACTTCAGCACTGATACTTAATGACACTGAACAAAATGTGGAGGAAAGGACATATCGCTATAGCGACGGCCCTATGGGTGACGAAGATGTTGGCACAACATTAACAATGGAAAGTTGTATTTCCTTTACAGGTTGGTTAGATCTTTAGAGGTCCACGACGGAAATATTATATACAGTGACGTGAAACCACATGAAGCTGTGTATCTGAGAAAGATGAACATGTAATACTTCTCGTGAGGCACTTGAGAGGTACATTTCTGTCTCGTGAGATATAGCCTATGTATTTACGTTGGTATGTTTTAATCCTTCACAACACAGTTTAAATTAGAACATTTATATGATCCTCTGTACAAATAAGTTAGAATCTATCTTCCAATGAGGATAAAAGTGGTCCCCTGGTTCCAACCAATAACTGAAGCTAAACTTCCTTCTGAGGACAGAATCAGGACGCTGGAGGTAGAGCTGAAACTGGGATACTAAAGATGAGCATAACCTATTTCCTGCTTTACGGTGAACGGGAGTATAGTGTATACCATAACTACATGTAGGGTTCATATTTGTGGACACAGATGAGTCTTTCACTGTGGAACCAATAATAGTCATTAGTGCTAGGACTAACCTTGTCTTGACTGGACATCTAGCTGAGTTTAACATAAACTGTTACCTGTACTTGTGAAAGCAGACCTACGAAATATAATCATTTTAAATGGAATGTAGTTAAAAGCAATTAACGGTCCTTATATAAGTTTATTTGTACCCATTATTTTCCATTATTTCATTCGTAACTGGGTCGGCTCTGCTCTGTTGACATCAAGAAGAAAGCTAATTTTGTACTGAGCTCCGTTATAAACATGAAGCTTCTTCACACCAGTCTGCAATGTTCTCCTAAAACACTGTGGGCCAGTTTTCCAGAGAGGGGTTGCAGTGTTGCTTTGTCATTTTTCTACAGTACTACATAAATGTTACCTAAAATCTTTATTGAACTCTTTTGGTTGTACATAAAAGGAACCAATTAAACACAAATAGTTTTTCATTTGTAGAACAAAGTGATGTAACATTGCATGGTGTATATAACAGGGTTTTTAGGATTGTTGTCTTTCAGCAGGACCCAATGTCCGCTAGGGTTCAGTTCATGCATAGATGTCCTAACATTCTCCTGTGGAGTTTTTTGTTATAATACACAATACACAGATCCATTAAATGAAATCATGGTGTCCTGGTTCAGTAGCAGCCAAATAGCCCCAAACTGCAATACTGCTACCTTCATGTTTCAGAGTAGGGATGACATTTCTCAATTTAGCCATGAAGAGCTAGTTTTGCCTTATTCGCCCAGGCAGCATTATTTCTGTCTTTTAGCTTATCCAGGTGGTCTTTAGGAAGCTTTGAACAGGAAGAAATAATCTTCTTCCTGGAGAGTATGAACTCCATGCTATCATTCTGTATCTCTTGTTTGGTGTTTGGCTGATTGTGGACTCATGAACACTAACACTATGGAGAACACTAACATAGTGTTCTAGGCCTGCAGCTCTAAGCCTGCAGATCCTTTACTGGAGTTCTTTGTGAACCCTCAGAACTTTCTCCGCCTTAGTCTTGGAGTCAGTTTTGTTGGATGACCAATGCAGGGCAGGATAGCAATGGTGTTGAGTTTTCTCAATAATCTGCCTGATAGTTGATCAGTGAAGTCCAAACTAACGTGTGTGGCAACGACCAGAAGAACCTTCTTACCTTAATTAACACCTGTACCAATCTGTCAGTTCTAGAGGTTTGACATTTTCTGGCCAAGATACACATTCAATGCTGCATCACTTCATTCAATAAATGGATAAATAATCTTCATCTTTATTGTTATGACCTAAGATATGAAGCTCTGGTTACATTTTAGATCACATTTATGTAGTGATTCACAAAATGATAAAGGGTTCACAAAATAAACAAACAGTCTAGTGCTGGAGTATATTTTTTTCCAATGGAGATTCACTGGACATGAAACTGACCCTGTGTGTTCATCTTTGCCTCATAGCTATGCAGTTGCTTGACAGGCTCGTTATGAGGTTAGTGAGGGACCCTGACATACATAACTCCTGAGAACATGGTGAGAACATTCTGGAGTCATTGGCATGCTGCACATTTGAATTTACATCCCAGCAGTAGAGTCTGTTTCCAAACTGTACACCAATGCTTTTCAGGAGTCTGCCACTCAGAGGCCTTTTCCTTTACTGTATTTGTGGATTAGAAATAGCACACCAAATGAGTACTTGTACCATTTATCCAATGGTTGCATTATTTACCCGGTAACTTCTCATTCTAGTATAAGAATGTTCACCCTGTTAGTTCTGCTACAGGAATTTGTGTGCTGTCCTCAGTGGGTAAAGTGGCCAGTGGAGAAATAGTAGCACTCTTTTACACTGACATACCATAAGTCATGGGATAGCAGTGAGGGGATGGCTTGGAAACCTGCACACCTGTATAAATGAGGTGTTAGCTTGTGAGTAAGGCTGAACATTGGCCAGCATGCTCATTGCAAGGCCGGCTGAATTATCGGATGAATATTGGCGAATATGTCAGTGTATTGTCACCAGTGGTCACATTATGTACTGGGGAAGCCTTTTCTAATTTCTGGATTATTTACTCTGTGAGATGTAAACCAAGTCATTCAGAGTCATGTGAAATATGCCATTCTGGAGCAACTTGTTCCCAAGTCAGAATCTTTCCCAGTGGTGACTCTGGGGACCAGCTTCTGTCTACAAACGTTTTCACACAGAAAAGTGGATACGGTCATGAATATGGAATGGTCACCAGTATGTGGTCTGATGTTTGAGGTTTGAGGTCTATGACAGGGTGCAGAGAGGTACATGCAGGGAGTCATAGGCCAAAATCATACCTAAAGAAAAGGGATTATATATATATATATATATATATATATATATATATATATATATATATATATATATATATATAGTTGGACCAATAATAATTGAAAGCTATAGAGCTGATAGATGAAGTGTTTTGGATATTAAATAAACTGGTAAATAAACGTTTGTGTTGTAGACATCATAACACCTGGTTCCAAGACAGTAAAGAAGTCTGAGTCAGTAGGTTTCTCTACAAGGCATGATATCACATCAAACCCCTCTGAATGACTTGTGTAGAAATGTTGTCAAAATTCCTTTAACCTTTCCCCCCTTAAATTATTTCTAAGACAGTAACGTCCACTGGCGGATTGTTCTGGTGGAATTTCAGGTGGTAATTGTGTGCCATCAATCCCATCAAATGTCTTCTTCTGTTTGACATGCTCTTCTGCTCTCTCTCCAACAATGGCACATTCTGTTGGACAGCAGGGGAATATTTCAGACCTCCTTTCGAGCCCCCCAGCGCTGTTTTCAAAATAATACTTGAAAAAATGAGGACAAATCCATTTGGCAAACACCTGCGTCTGGATTCCAAAGAATTCTCAATCTCTGTTTGATTGCAAACAGTAGCGTCTGCTCTCCTGGTGTGCGGCTGGTTCTACACCAGTCTGGAGCTCTTCTCCTAGTCAGTCGACTGCTGATTTGTCACGTTCTCACAGCTTATTCCTCAACGCCCCCCAAACACAAGCACACGCATTCCTGTTCCACTGCCCCCACTTTACTGAGCTTCTTATGTCTTATGGTGCTTTGTGCCAGCGGGCCATAGATGTACCTCAGTCTTATGCCCTTATGTGTCCAATCACCAGTGGTCCTTTCTCATCCTCCCTGACACGAGTTTTGTAAGGTAATAAAAGTCCTGGTATAATCCAGAGCTGCTAATCATTTCAAACTCTCCTTTGAAAGATGAAAGGGGAAAACAGTGGAGGCCCTCTGGTTTCCTGTATGTCTGGCTCTTCAGCCCTCCTCCTCGCCTTCAGTAGATTGTGCTTTAGGTAGTGGTCTTGGGCCTTCAGACATTGCAATAATATCTATTCATGTGGCAGACTTCACCTCTGTTTTGACTTAACAGTCAGAGACTAGTGTTGACAAGTCGTATTTAGGCTGAGGATTATGCATGTGTTTCCAGTCAAAATGACAATTAAGTTGAAAATTATTCAATTTTCAGGAGATATTTTTGAGGAAGTTATATTAAAATTAGAGATACTCCACTTATGTAAGAGAATAGAGAAGTAAAAGGAAAATAAGTGGGGAAACTGTTTTAAAAATAATAACAATACACAGAGAGAATCAGCCTCCTAACATCTGTGCAACACCTGGTGGACCGCCAAAACTGTCACCATTGGATAAATGGCACTGAGAGCTTTTATCTTTGAGAGGAAGGAGAAAATAATGCTACACTCTTACTTCAGACCTGAAAGTATTCACAGGTGTTTCTGTCCATCCTTCCACTGTGAGACGACAGCTAAACACTATGGGTCTGAAAGGATGTGTTGCAGTCAGTAAGCCTTTACTGAGAAAAAGAAACAGACATAAAAGAAGGAAAACTGCAAACCAAACAAAGGAGCTGCTGGTGTTCTGAGAACAATAGACTGTCCGCCCCTCCAGACCTCGGTATCTCCAAATGTGTTTGGAATTACTTGGATCAAAGGAAACAGAAGATCCAACCAAATTCTAACACTAAGGTTTGGAGGTGTGGAAAAATATCCCTGTAGATTTTTTATATGCTAAAAAAGCAAGTTTCCAGAAAAGAAGTGAAGTAATAAAGGCAGAAATGGACGAACTACATACGGATGAATTTAGATTCATTTAGCTGCTGAGGTTTTTGAATTCCTCCACTAAAAAATCGAATAAGCTGTACTTAGTGGCCATTTTGACTGGAAGCTGTGTAAATGAAGGCTGGTCTTGACTTTGTACAGTACTGTACCCAAGCCTGTTTCTGAGGCTGCATGCTTTCACTGCTGGTTATGTTCAAAAGTTTGGAACCACTGTTTTCAGTACTATGAAACTGATTGTAGATTGTTGATTTTTGACAGACATACAGGATTGTTCTATTAACCTTCACAGGTTTCAAATCATTTGTAGGACCTGCCAAACATGAAAACAGAGCTGTAGATGATTCCACAATAGCTGTGCCGTATGACGCTGACACACAGAGCATACAGCCTGTCTCGAGGCAGATAATGTGAAAAGTAATGTTAATAAATCAAATGGCTGCAGCATACAATTTATCATTTCATAAAGCCATTCAACTGCAGGCTGGTCTCCAGGCTAGATTAGAATGTATTTACTATGTAAGTTATTATTTAAGAAAATAATAATATGACAAGCGATTCCAAACTTTTGGATATTATTATGTATGTGAGAAAGATAATGTACACCTTAGATTTTGTCAGCAGCTTCTGTTACTGATCACGGTCAGTGATGGTCACCAATATATTCGAACTGTGTTGGTGATGGTCAGTGTGCTCCAAGGTTTTGGTAATAGTAAGTATATTTGAATCTTTGGTGATGGTCACTGTGTTTGAATGTCTTGTGATGGTCAGTGCGTTTGGAGGTTTTGGTGAGGGACATTGAGTTTGGAGGTTTTGGTGATGGTCAGTGAGTCTGGCGGTCTTGGTTATGGTCAGTGTGTTTGTATGTCTTGGTGGTGGTCCGTGAGTTTGGAGGTCTTGGGGATGGTCAGTGAGTCTGGAGGTCTTTGTTATGGTCAGTAACTTTGGATATCTAGGTGATTGGTCAGTGTTGAAAGGTCTTGCTGATGGTCAGTGTTGAAAGGTCTTGCTCATGGTCATTGTTGAAAGGTCTTGCTGATGGTCAGTGTGTTTGGAGGTCCTGCTAATGGTCAGTGTGTTTGGAGGTCTTGCTGATGGTCAGTGTTAAAGGGTCTTGCTGATGGTCAGTGTGTTTGGAGGTCTTGCTGATGGTCAGTGTTGAAAGGTCTTGCTGATGGTCAGTGTGTTTGGAGGTCTTGCTGATGGTCAGTGTGTTTGGAGGTCTTGCTGATGGTCAGTGTGTTTGGAGGTCTAGCTGATGGTCAGTGTGTTTGGAGGTTTTGCTGATGGTCAGTGTGTTTGGAGGTCTTGCTGATGGTCAGTGTGTTTGGAGGTCTTGCTGATGGTCAGTGTGTTTGGTGATAATTAGCATGCTGGTAAGGGTAATGGATTTGAATCTGATGTTTTACCCGTGTGTGCTTGAGTGTAGGTGTGTGTATTGTGTGGCCTGCGTGCCGGTCAGTAGATGCTGTCCTTGGTGGTGGTAGAGGTGTGAGTGGTGGTGGAGTCATCAGGCAGAGAGCCTCTGCGTGGCGATGGCACGGTGCAGCGCAGCAGAGCCAGCAGCTCCCGCGACACGCTGCTGGAGAAGGCTGTGTAGATCCAGGGATTTGTGCAGGAGTTCAGACTGGCCAGCAGCATCAGGATAGTAAATGCTACCCCTGCAGCACAGAGGACACAGAACATGACATGAGGAACAGGCCAGTATAAGAAACCTTATTATTGCTTATGAACCCAAAATAATTAAGACTGGGAACATCCATTTATTACCCACACATAGAGCAAATAAACCAACCTGCTGTCCCGGGGTTACATTCATTTATTTACAGCAGTGATTTGCTCCATGAGTCACAATGTGAGTAAATGTCACACTGGAGGGATGGTATAAAGAAAAACCACAGTATCAGGACTAGTATTTTTATAAGATCATTTTAAACCTCTATTTATCTTTTTAACAGACTGTTTTTTGCTGTTCTTTTAAGACTGCAGGCTAAATATGTATATGCATAAATAAAAACGGATGTGCTCATGATTGTGAGATTACACATATGATTTAATATACTATTCAAACTGTCTGCTTGGCAGTTGATTTCCGTGCATGTATAAATTGGGCTGGCGAGTAAACTGAAAATGTTACAGCAAATATAAAGCCACTGATTGTAAAAAAAAAACCCTGTACATCTGCATAGCTGAGTAAAGAGAGTTCAGAGCAGAGAACTGGCATAGTGTAAACCCCGAACACTGTTGTCTCCTTCTTGACAAATCCTAAATCTGAAAAAAACGGGGGTAAAACAAGCTGATTCCAAACCCCTAAACTGTTACGCAACTGTCTTGACTCATGAATACTGATGTCCACAAAATCTACATACTTGAGCCCATAATCCAGCCCAGTGAAACGACAGCAACCAAACAACAGCAATGAAACTGGGGGACTTTGTAGAGAAATCTACATCTGTCATCACAGTCCAAGAAACCAAATTGTCAGAGGGCATGGGTGATGTTCATCTTTCATTACGACACAATGAACTTCCTTTTCGCCAGCTTCTTAATCAAATGCTAACCTTGGAAGCTACAGACTGTAACTGCACCACACAATTTAAGGTGGAATGGCTGAAGCTGTTCGTTTGCACTGCACCTTTCACTCCAGACAGTTTCTCATACTTATGACGATATTGAGCAGCTTTGCTCAGTGTTTAACACTGAAGGGAATGAAGAGAGGAGCAGCTCCACCTTTATTACCATCACAACTTGAACAGCAACCTGTAAGCAGCAGCCATACTGTGTGATTTTATCCACTTTTTGACGGTTGAAGCAGATCATCCTTAATCAAAGGTTTCATAGAGTGTAACAACTTTAATTTAATTTGTGTTGGTGTCAAGACAGAAAGCAAGAAGCTAATGTAGACAACATTAACATGAAACCCTCAAGTAACTACAGTAGAGTCTAACAAACCAGCTTATTTTTACACAGGTTCATTTTATTTCCCTGTCTGTTTGGAAAGCTTGCTTTTGGGTAATCATTGCGGTTTCTCACTGTAAACTAGCCAATCAGAGCAGACCTCACCAAAGTATTCATGAGCTCACAAAAACAGGTGAGCTCATTTCAGTCAAGGCCCAAGTAGGGTTATAAATGGGAGCGTAAAACTGCATCTGGCCATTTTTCACCCGCCCACCTAACCAAAGTCACATACCTTCTATTTAGACATCCGAGAACAACGTGAAATACTGAACAACTGAGCAATGTAACAATGACACCAAACACTCATATTTCCAAAACCAAAGGAAAATCCTCGGTAAATAAACCAGCTGTTACTACAGAATCTGAGGATTTGATGTAAACACTCTGCTAGAACTCTGAAACAGGCTGGGTGAGCTCTCTGTTAGTCAGTCTTGTGGTGGCCATAGCACTCTTTCATAACCACCTTATCCCGCATTGAATAATTCAGATATGTTCTAATAGTGAGTGGGAACTGCATTACGCATGTAGGCATTTCAAACAGCAGGCCAGCTGACTGAAGGTTCCTCTGAGTTCATCACTGATGTATTAGGAATAATAGGTCATTAGTGCAATATGAGAGCTTGGCCATAAGGTACCATTCATGCCGCCAGCACAGAAGCCATCTGTTTAGTGATGCTCTGGTTACTTGGTGACCAGCAGGTCAAACTGTGCAAAAAGCCCACTTTAATTTAGAGGTGTAAATACTGCACACAGCCAATGAGATTACTATACACTGAGGTGGAGCTGCAGCTGGTAGTGTGGGTGTCTGTCTGCCTGCTTTTGTCTCTCTGAAGGGGCTGAATATTTGGTATGGGTATTCGTCAGAGCCCAATGCAGACTTTTTATTATAATAAACTTTGGGTTGCTAAAGTTTAAAGCAGAGTCCTAATAAATGATGCCACAACAGGCTTTTCTGAGCAGATTTTATTGAAGGAACACTCACCCGTTATATGCTTTATTTGGGAGAGAGAATAATTAGTTCTTAGTGACGGGATTGCTGTGGTGCAGCATGTGAAATTTTGAAATCATTGTGGTTTCTGACTGTAAGAACATGTCAAAATCACAATAGCAGAATGTAGTTACATGTATTGTGAAAAGAACTCATTCACAATAATACCGTATTTGTATATTTGTGTTGGGCATAGTAACGTTTTGGTGCGGTAATCCAATGTTCCAATACATAAATACATAAAAAACAGCACATTGTTTGTGTGCATTTCAGACAAAGGGTGCTTCACTGCTTGTTCACCTAATCTGTGTGCTTGTGAATGTGTGCGCTGAAATGTGCGATGTCTGGTGGCTGTTTATAGACCACTTGGCAGAGATGCAAACAAACGGTGGGAATGCAAGCAAGCTATTTATTACACGCTATCGCCTGCAATACGAGCCTGCTGCTACAAAGAGCAGATGAGTGCAAAGAACAAACACACTGCTGCTGTTATCACCTAACACCTAAACAGCCAAAACACCAAAGTACAGACGGAGTGAGTAGCCGAAGGAAGTCACCTTATGTAATCTGCAGAGGTGTGTAAATCTGACCTTACACTGTTTTGATTCAGTAGCAGCCCGTCAGGAAACAGATCAACAGATCCTGTCATGTGATTGGTTGGTTATTTTTTTCAATACATTGTAACTAAAATATGTACCCAGTGAAGGAATATGCACAATGAAAAGCAACACACAAAGTCAGTAAGGGATAGACACCGCTTCTCCAACATTCCTCCCCTAATGATTGAATTCTGTGAATTCTATATATTATTTACTTTACTGAAATTTATTGGAATCCTTGGCTGCCCAAAGCGTGTCCAGAGTCTGGCCCATGTTTGATGTGGCCTGCCATAAACCCTAATCTGAACCCCACACCAAATGAGAGAACATATCTTCACACTATGTTCACTTCTATATTTAATATAATTATTATGAAATAATTCCACACAGACCAAATGCTTGTGCACATCTGTAATATTATAAATAGCACTGATCTGAAATATTTGAATAATGGATTACATGCTCTATAAGTAAGTGGTGTTTGCGATGTCTGCACACTGCCTCTGGCTCTGTCACATAACCGTTTCGGGGGAATAATTGCTCTCTCTTTGGTAATTGAACAATTTAACAGCAGGTTCAAACCTGGCAGTACATACAAAACAGTTGTAGTACGCCCCCCCCCCCCAAAAGAATACAGTAACATCATTTGGATACGTTTTCAGGGTAATGCTCTCCAGACCAGCCTAGTGTGATGCTTGAAAGTGAGGCAATTAGAATATTTTATTTTATTATTCTTGCATATTAACAAAACCTCCCAACAGAGGACTATCTATTTTTTTCTACACGCTTATATAAAATCTGCTTTGTTGTTTGAGGACCTAATTGTGTTTTTTTTTATTCAAACATCCCTTGAAGTTTATATTCAGTTGACTTAAGGAGGCGATTCTGCATACGCTTTACAGAAGAGGAGACAGAACATTTGTTGGACTAAATTGGACTAAGACTATCACATAAGAAAGTGTATAATATTTTTAGCTTTAATGTTATTTAATGTTATGTTTTACAAAATGCGCCATACATTTTTAAATAAATATGTATCATGTATAATAAATGATCATAAATTTACAATGAACTACAAGTTTCAGTGCTTTTATCTGGCTTGTCTTTATTTTTATGTTCTGAAAAATCTTAGTCTGATCACAGATTAAGTCTCAGACGATAACTCTCATCTAGTGGTGCAACACAGGCTGTGATTTGACTGGATGTCTATGAAGTTTACTGCTGTTTTTTGTGCTGAAGACTAATTGTGATTTTGATGGATGGAACATCTAAGGCAGCCAGTGTGGACTGTGACTTATAGAATAAATAAGTGCTCATTTTTAAATATCAAGTATTCAAAGCCTGGGAAATTCTGTTGAGCCAGCTCTCATTATAATGTGCTCTAACATTTCAAAAATCATTCAGACTGATGCAGTTTTACTCCACTAGTAATGGATGGGTTCTGACCTTGATCTGGTGGGTCCGGATCCCAGGCTGCCCACAGCTGCACAATAAAAAAAGGACACCAGCAGACAGTGTACACCAGCACTATGACCAGAGTCATTCGCACCGTCTTGGACATGGCCTTGGAGATGCCCGGGGGTGGTGGAAGGGGAGCACACTGAGCGGGCAGTCCCAGAGTTGCTGTGTCTGGGAGCACGTCTGGCCACAATTCAGGAGCTCCCGAGATCTGTCCGACCAATGAAGAGGAGCCTCCAGACTGGGCACAGATGCTATTAGCCGGCAGGGGGTGTGAGTGAGTGGGGTTAGAAGGAGAGGTAGGTTCTTGGTCTGCAGTGAAGTTTTGTAAGCTCTGTAGATGGGGTGTGGTAGTGGTGGAATCGTCTGAAGAGGGGAGGGGCACTGCACAGGGGTCGCAGGTAAAGGAGAAACTGTCATATGAGTTTTGATGTTCAGTGGGGGAGGATGGAGGAAGGGAGGAGCTTCCCCGAGGCCGGCCATGGTAGCCGCTGTCCATCTGATGATGGTGACTGCCCCGCCCTTCTTTGTCTCTACCAGTGCAGGCCCTTCCACGCTGCCCCTCTCTCTGAGGGAAATGGAAGAGGACAGAGTTCCGCTTAAACTCTGCAGTTACCACCCGCTCCGACTTCAGGTAGATGTTGTTGTGGATCTCTCTGAAGATGCGCACCTGACAGGAAGAGATGAGGCACACTGTTGTAGAACAAAGCCAAATAATTCAAGCAGTGTCCTGCATTTGGACTTACAGGTAAGGAGGTAAGGAAGGGGAAATACTTTGGTCTTTGGTTAATATTAAGACAAAAATGACTAAAGATGGAGAAAATTGGACTCCTGACAACCGTACTAGAATTGCTAGGCCACCAAAACTGTGACTCGCTTATAAAGAGAACTGAATGCTTTTATCTTTGAAAGAGAAGAGAAAACCAATCTCCACTACTGCCTCAGATCTGAAAACATCCACAGGTCCATCCTTCCTCTTTTAGGAGACAATTAAATGCGTTGGGTCTGTAAGGATATGCAGCTATCAAAAAAAAAAAAACAGAGGGTATGCACGTGATGTCACTGCTGGCAGGATTCAGGGTGGTTATGCCCCCTGAATGGTAGAAAGACTGAGTGGAGTGTAAATGCCAACATGTATTCAGAGAGCGAATTCAAAACTACAGCTAAAGCCAAAGAAAAGAAGAGAAAATGGACATGAGGTTGAATTAAGCTTCCTATTTGCCAGCTTCCATTAAAAATGGTACAGCAATCACATTTCTCTGCGCCTCAGGTCAGAATATAACTACTACACCATTTAAGGTTGAACTGGAAACTTTACACAGCAAGCTGGCAAATAGGAAGCTGACTTCAGTTCCACACTGCAGTTTGAAGAATCAACTGGAATCCAGGCCCTGAAACATGGATTTTTTAATTTGCCTTTTTGTGCCACATGTACAGGGGTTGGACAATGAAACTGAAACACCTGGTTTTAGACCACAATCATTTATTAGTATGGTGTAGAGCCTCCTTTTGCGGCCAATACAGCGTCAGTTGGTCTTGGGAATGACATATACAAGTCCTGCACAGTGGTCAGAGGGATTTTAAGCCATTCCTCTTGCAGGATAGTGGCCAGGTCACTACGTGATGCAGGTGGAGGTTCGTCCTTCTTGGTGGTATGCTGACATTACCCTGGATACCGTGGCTCTTGATACATCACAAAGACTTGCTGTCTTGGTCACAGATGCGCCAGCAAGACAAGCACCAACAATTTGTCCTCTGTTGAACTCTGGTATGTCACCCATAATGTTGTGTGCATTGCAATATTTTGAGTTAAACTGTGCTCTTACCTGCTAACTGAACCTTCACACTCTGCTCTTACTGGTGCAGTGTGCAATTAATGAAGATTGGCCACCAGGCTGGTCCAATTTAGCCATGAGACCTCCCACACTAAAATGACAGGTGTTTCAGTTTCATTGTCCAACCCCTGTATAATAATGCTTATTAATTATTCAGGCAATTTAATCTATAAATGGGAACTCCGCAAAGCATGTTTAGACAGTTAGCCAGGTAACATTGCAGACTTGAAGGCGATACTTGGAATGGAGAACCAGAGTTCGAGAGTTTTACCCAGAAGGAATTAATCGATAGGAATGAAATATTGTGAGACATGCAAACTATTCAAGTTTTGCACTCATCCACACATGTGAGGAAGCAAGAGCGGGCCTTAATGCTGTACCAGACTGGCCCAACAGCCACAATTGTGGACATTCAGCCAGGAGTGATGCCCTCCTTGAGTTGTCCTGTTAATGCCAGCACCATTGGCAAATGGTTGTACGACACAGGACTACATGCATGCAGACCAGTGTGGCGACACTTCCACCCCTACAGCAAAATCTGAACTGTGTGAGAATATTCAGACTGCATGGGATGGATTATTGCAGGACACCATTGGGGGCCTGCACAACTCCAGGCCGAGACTTCTGGCATGTTGGCAGCACGAAGCCATACTGAGAGGCACTAGTTCTGTATGTGTAGCTCAGTAAATATTACCCATATCAGTCTAAATTTATCAGCATTTATTGTTCCATTTGCTATCCTTCAGAATAGCACTGCAATCTGACAATTCCTTCTGGATGCAGTAATTCTTTTGACGCTGAGTGTTTTTCTCAGTCGTCTAAAGCTTTGAGCGCAGTTCCATGTTTCCTGCTTTCTTTCTCGATGCTGGAACATGAATTTGTACTAAATGGCCATTTTGCCTGGAAATGAAATGCATGAAGGTTGGTCGCTGACCTTTGTCCATTACTGGATGCCAACTGTAGCTGAATTTCTGGGATAGCTAAGCATATTCCAGGGGAAGTTGCAGCATCCCGTTGTTCTTCCATAGTGTAATGCTCATACCTGCCAAAATTAGGCTGCAAAAAAGAGGGGTATTTTCCGGGTAATCGGCAAGTGACCTACCCTCAATGCCCCTGTCCCCATTTAACCCTATGCCACAGATTAACACATAAATACCAGGACCTGAACAATCATAGATGAAAACACATACAAAACGTGTGTGTTTGTTGAGCTGGCAGAACGGGTAATGGATATCCCCTAAAGAAACCGAGAAACACTCATTTGATTAGTGGCACAATGAAATCAGGGGCATATTGGAAGAAATTACCAACTGGGAAAACAAGCTACAACAACAAGCTAAAAATATGAAGACTCTTGTGAAAATCTGGAGAGGGTTGGCATGTACAAACACTGTTGGGGTCAAGTAACTGTGGCCAGCTGTTTGTTTGCTATAGCTTTACCACAGTTGAAACATTTTTTGAGAAGTATGTATTCAGTGGAGATGAGTTCATGAAGTCCTTATAAGTACTATTGTTTCATCAGAGAAAGCTGTTGAATGCTTTGGGGAGACTTTCTCTAAACAGTTCAGTTGAGGTAACAACCTTTCACTTCCTCTAGCACAGCTGGAGACTGAACTCCAACCGCAGTGCATGACTGTTGACATTGTGGACAATCTCCAGCCATCTAGGTAGGTTGGATGTGTGCATGATGTTGCGTGTGCTTTGCTGTCTAGTTTGAAACGTCACCACCACATGGCGTTTTGGGTCTATCGGTATCTGCACAGACTGTGAAAGGAACACTCCACGTTAATACATCCAGCCTGAGAGACGGAGTGGAAATCACGATTGCGCACAGCAAAAGTAGAAGGGACTACCTGACAGATGGTGATGATGAGTGCTGGAAGGACGAAGACAGCCACTGTCATCCAGGTGACGTAGGCTTTGAGGCCCCATGGCTCAGCAAAATGACCCCAGCACTCAAACTCCCCTGGGGCCACCTCTGACCGTGAGAAGATGAAGACCTGGGGTAAGATTGGTAAGTAAGGTGAGTTTGCAGTTTCGAAGACCTACCATGCAGTTACACTCATGGGCCATTTTATCAGAAACACCTAACATACAGGTGCACTGTGTAGGTTTACAGTTACAGACTGTAGCCCAACTGTTGTTGACAGTGATACTTGACCATCAGGTATTATTCGGGTGGTGTGCCATTACTGGTTGGTGCACCTAAGTGACATTATACAGTACTGTGCTAAAACCAGAGACGATCCATTAACTTATCTAAAGGAGCAGTGTTTAACCTCTAGTGGTGAAGCTGTTAATTGCAACCTATTGAACTCCTCCATCTATTCTTTGTGAGAAACTATCGCAGTATGCTCTTGCATCAGTGCCTGCCCATATTTCATTTTGCTTCCTCATGGTTCTGCTTCTTTGATGGTGATAAATCCTAAATACTAGGGATCCTTTGATCTCAGAAATTTCATGTTCAACCTTAAATGACACTGCGATTACATTCTGGGGCCTAAGACGTTATAGTCACTGCTGCACCATTTAAGGTGGAACAGGAAAATTTGACCAATTAGCTGGGAAATAAGAAGATCACTTCAGATTTGTTGTTTTAATGCTGATAAAATTATTGAAAATTAAATTTAAGCTATCAAAAATCCTTTCTGGGGTTTTATGCACAGAGCTATTAACATACACAGTAGGATGTTTTGACAAGGCTCTTTATCTTTCTTAGTCTAGCAGGTGGGGCTGTAAGGCTACTTAATTTAAGCTGCTGCTTAATGTAAAAACAAAAACACACTGGACTACTATAGCAATATTGTGGTTCTACATGGCTGTTGGAATCATCTATTACCTACATGTCTGTAAAAAGACATATATATTTAATAGACGTTTCTTATACAAATTCAGTAACTGAAAGGATATTTTTTAGCACACCTCCACTTTTATCTGGTAGCTGTACCTTATACAATCATACAATGGCCAGTCAATGCAAATACAAAGGATGGTCTGTTATATGTGGACTGTCATATCAGAGTATATCTCAGATCCCACTCTGGAGATCTGCCCATGACTTACTAACTGTGCATCAAACAAGCATCCATGCTTCAAATTCTGTGTATTTTATACCTTGCCTTTCCCTGTAGTACTTACCTGTGGTAAACTGAGTACCAGGGCAAGCCCCCAGGCTACCATAATGGGAGGATTCCAGCGTGAGGTTTCGCCTCCTCTGTATGCCTGCAAAGGGCAGCAGATGGCATAGTGGCGGTCTACTGTCATGGCAACAATCATGTACGAGGAGGCGAACATGCCCACAATCTGCAGGTACTTGATGGACCGGCACAGTGCGTCAGGGCCCTGGAAACGCTCGGTGATGTCCCACAGCAGCTGCGGCAGAACCTGTAGGAGGAGCGTGGAGGGATTTAACAAGTTAAAGGCCATGCTCCGAAACTCCCTGCCAACTTCCTCTCCACATCTTCCAACTGTCGCTCTATGAGAGGGGAAACAAGGGCAGGAAATCCAATATGTTTAGGACAAGGCCATGGTTAAGTCATCTTGGCCAAAAACCAAGAGAGTGATTTTGGTTCACCTCAGAACCTTTCAACTGATGTTTCTTTGAAGAACCATTGTTGGTTGTGAGAAAAGCAATCTTTAACATGATCACAAGGTTGTTCAGATTCAGGTGGCTCTATAATTATGCTATAAAGCTGTGTCATGCCGTGGAGAACAGCATCCTATGAGGAAACCTGATGAGTTCTGTGAAAGAAAAATATGTGTCTGTATTTTCATTTAATAGTGTCATCATAACTGTTGCATTTATGATACTACCACCACCATGTTTTACAGATGTGAAAAGGTTCCTATGCTGGAATGCAGCATTTTCCTTTCTCCAGAAATATCACCTAACATTATGTTTTGGGTGCATTCATTCATAAAATAATTTTCTAGTAGCTTTCTGGCTCGACCATGTGATCTTTAGTAAACTGCAGAGGAGAGGCACCTCTCCCTTGAACACCACTTTTGTTCAGTGTTCCCCTGATAGTGGACTGGTGAACGTTAACATTAGCCTCTGTCAGAAAGCCCTTTAGAAGTTACCCTGGGTTCCTTGGTGACCTTGCAGCCTATTACACGTTTTGCTCTTGAAGTGAGTGCACTCCCGGTAAGGGTAATAATCTTGAACTTCCTCCATACACAATCTGTCTGACTGTGGATGGTGCAGTCTAGACTCTTTAGAGATGGTCCTGTAACTTGTTTTGTTCGTGCCACAAAGATGTGTTATGAATATCTGGTTTTGATAGATCACTGTTCTTTAAATGCAACAGGCTGGCTACTCATACCTGACTCTCGTCCCATTGATTGAAAACTCTTGCTACAATGCCCATCCAAGAGGTTCATATGCTTTTGCCACTCCCAGCTGTGTGATATTAGGTAATTTATCTTAAAGAATAAATGGCCAAGCATAATCATTATCCCAATAATTGTTTAAGTGGGTTCTCCTCCTCTACTTTTAGGACCAATGATGACTTTAGGATTAGGTTTAACTAATAGTAATCACCTGGAAAAAGGCCACCACCAGGTCAGCCACACACAGGTTGATCATGAAGAGGTGCATGGGTGCATGGTGTTTTCTCCTGCGCAGCAGCACCCACAGCACAAAGCTGTTGCCTAGCGTGGTGAGTGCCAGCACCAGCCCCAGCACCCCGATCTCAGCCTGGGCCAGAGCTTGGTCCCGCACCCGTGCCGACCCCACAGGTGCCAGAGTGGGACCCCAGGAGCTGTTCTCTGAGGGCAGCAGCCACAGGAAGGCCTCAGTCCCACCAAAGCTGCTGCTCAGGTTGAACAGAGAGCCAGCCAGGTTTGTCCTGAGAGTGGAACTATTAGACCGAGCCAAATCCACATCCCACAAAGCCGTCGTCATTCCTGCAACCTGGAAGCAAAGATGCAAAGAAAGTGAGCGGGGAAAAAGAAGGAGGCACGCGCTCACACCAATCAAGCACAGACACGTATTGTGTTAACAAATTAGACTAAATCTTTTTGAACCAAACCAGATGAAACGGTCTTCAGTCCCTGCCTTGCTCTTTTCGCTGCCCTTATTCTGAGAAGGTGCAGAGAGAGAACAATGAAGAAAAACAGATTGCAAATCAAATGAGCTCATTAAAAGTGTGTCTCCCGCGCGCTGCCCAGATTAATTGTGCAGCTTCAGCTACTGTTTTAGAGACATTAGGCAGAAAATGCTCAAGCTCTCATTAAATCCAATCTGTCTCTTCAAGCAAAACATAAAGCAATTCCATTTCCATCTAGTTTCATGTTTCTGTTTAGAGGACTTCTGCCCCACAAGCCTCCATGTCAGCCTGAGAGAGAAACAGAATTAAAATGGACTTTGATGTTGAACTGGCCTATAGTCGGCCTGTCTGCCTGTCTGCCTGTCCATTTGTCTTGTTTTGTCTGTGTGCAGTGGCAGAGCTCTGATTTGTGTTTCTCATGGTTTTGGTTGGCTCCAAAATGACCTGTATTTCTTTCTTCCTTTCCTTCTTTTATTCTTTCTTTCCTTTCCTTCTTTTATTCTTTCTTTTATTCGCTTTCTTTCTTCTGTCTTTCTTTCTTTCTTCCTTTCTTCTTTCCTTCTTTCTTTCTTTCTTTCTTTCTTTCTTTCTTTCTTTCTTTCTTTCTTTCTGTCCTTCTTTCTTTCTTCCTTTCTTCCTTTCTTCTTTCTTTCTTTCTTTCTTTCCATCTTTCTTCCTTTCTTCTTTCTTTCTTTCTTTCTTTTCTTTCTTTCTTTTCTCCTTTGGTGCACAGTAACAGTACTACATTGCATAGTGGTAATATTATATTAGCCTGTCTTTGATATGAAGATCTGGAATATCCTTTTGTTACCCTACCTCTCGCTCTCTCTTTCCCTCTTCCCCCCTCTCTCTTTCTCTCTCTCCCTCTCTCTCTCTCTCTCTCTCTTTCTCTCTCTCTCTCTCTCTTTCTCTTTTTCTCTTTCCCTGTCTCTCTCTCTCCCTCCCTCTCCCTGAAATCTCCTTAAGTCCTGCTCGATCTCTGCTTATGTCGAATCATTGAGTCCGATGCTTGTATGCTTGTAAAACATACAAACTTCAGATTCTACAAACAAGCGTATTGTAGAAATAATGAGGCAGCGCATTAGTGGTTTGGTCCTGTGGGAGTTGTGTGACGTTTACTTAAGTAGTACACTGTGTGCCGTATGGACTGTGAGAAGGTGAACAGAGGAAAAGGCCTGATACTGCTTAGGAGTGGACTGGACAGCGGGGTGATTAGCGGGGTCATAGGCGACACTGGAGTTTACTAATAGAGAGATTGATATGCGCTTCTTGTTGTTGTTGATGCAGGCTTGCACTAGCAGCACAAGTGTCCGGCCTGCTAGCTGCAGATTCCTGGCTGCATTACTGAAAGCCATTGATAAATGTTTGAGGCAGTAGAACTTCGCAGATGTTGCAAATCTATGCAAGGAACTTTTGAAATACCAAACAGACAGACAGATGATGTGTTACACTTGTGAAAGCAAACCTAGATGTATAGTTTCATTTGTCATTTTCGTGTGCCATTAGCCTGATACTCAGCCCATCCCTGTGTGGCCACTCTTTTCTGTTTGTGTTTTGGTTCGTCTGTTTGTTCCTGTGTTTACGAGGCTGTGCATGTGAGCCTTTATCCTCCCAAGCCCAGCTGTGTGTTCCTCAGGCAATGAATTTGATTGATTCTCATGAACATAAAATAAATCCTCAGTTTTTCTGTTGGCAGTAACTGTGATATGTATATTCTGTGAAAAGGAAAACAGTATTTAATGCAGAATTAGGGGAAATGATGACTTTGTAAGCGGTTCCTATGGTCCCGCTCATTCAGTGTATTTTTAAATAAGTCATAGCACTGTAACCCAGCTCAGTGTGAGGTCATATATGAGTGATATATCATTTTATGATGTTGATATGATGATATGACCAGCAAAACCTTGTATATTTGAGTGAATTCTAGATGATCTGTAAAGTCTGTTAAGATTTTATGATATACAAGCTCACCAGACAAAAAATTAGTCACCTGTGACTGAAACCTGCCTAATAGTGTGTGATACTATCAGAAGCACGGATAACAGCTGTGGTTTGGTTGGCTATAGACTTGACATGTTTCTGGACGTGAGCGACATCTTGGACACCTTCCCTGGCACAATTCCAAGGAGGGTTTCCAGTAGACTGGGAGTTTTTTGATATTGCTGGTAGACTCGTTCATCTACTTCCTTCACACTATGGACTTTGGCACAACCAAATGCAGTCAGTCCTTTTTGCCAATCATTAACATCTGCTTCAGATTAACAAGACATTCACTGCACTGTACCACCTCTTCTCAATCTATGAATCCTGTCGCAGTGTATTGCGTGTGTTCTGAGTGTGCGTTTGTCCAATGACTAAGACTCCATTTTAAATATTATAGTGTGACTACAAGAACTGAAGGCCGCTTTTTTAGGCAGAAGCTGAAATACACCAACAATACATGATTGGTGACCTTTGAGAACTCTTTGTGGTACATGCAAAGAGAAAGTGTGAGAGAGTCCTGAAATAAGTAATATCAACACAATTCAATCCCCATAACCTGTTTACACTGTTCCCCTGAGTTCGCAGATTTCCTCTCGTTATGAGTAGTCTTTTAAAGAATCAGGATGGGAGCTGAGGAATTACTCGCTATGAGATGGAGAAGACAGTCAGCACTATCACCCAGCTTTCTCTCCCTCCATGCCTCTGCTCTGCACCATTACCGTGCCAAATGCCTCCTGGGAAAGATCAGAGCGCTCCCTGGATTAGATCCGTTTTTAATGGTGAGCTTTGCGAGAGCTGGCACTATGTGTCCGATGGGAGTCTGAAGGGGGTCTACAGTGGGCGGCTCGGCGCAGCGAGTGTGCCAGCAGTCGGAGCAGGCGCTCTTTTCCTGTGACAGTGCGTGTGATAAATGGGGAGGCAGTGAGCTCCTGGGAGCAAATCTGTTCACACCAAACACCGGACTGAAGCAGGACCCTCAGCGCACTGAGAGAAAGCAATCTCACAGCCTATCAGAGCTCACATCTTCAGCACAGCTCACTGCCCACTGCACCAGGCTGCTCCTCTCTCTCTCACCTGCTCTCTCTCTTTCTCTCTGTCTCCAGCTCCCTCTTTTTTTTATCCCTCTTTTAGTCTCTTATACCTTTTAGTCTCTTTTATCCATTTTTTTACTCCTAGTGTCTCTCTCTTACTTTCTGTCTTGCTCTCATCTATACACTCTTTCTCATTTTCTTTCTCTTTTCTTTTTTCCTCTTTCTCTAACCTTTCTTTCTTTCTTTCTTTTTTTTCTTTCTTTTTGTTTTTACTGCAGCTGTCTGTTTTGGCCTTTCTTCCTTCTCTTTCTTCTGCTTTATTTTTCATTTTCTTTTCTATCTTTGACTTCCTCTCTCTTTTCTGCATTGTTCCCTTTTGTTTCTCTCTCTCCTTCTCTCTTTCTGACACCCTGCACACAAACCGCAACCACCACCACCCCCACCCCCACAGCCACCACCACCACCACCCCCACAACCACAACCACCCCCTTTTCTCTATGACTATCATCAGTTGCTGATAAGACTCTAAAAATATTTCAAGTTCCCCGGCGTGCTCCTCCTGGAGGTCAAAGGAACAGATGGAAAAAAGGAGGCGATGAAGATGAAGGAGGTGGAGAACAGCAGCCCAGTCTGCTGCTCATCTCTCTCTGCTGCTCATCTCTCTCTCTCTCTCTCTCTCTCTCATTTTCTTTTCTCCATCTCTAGACCCCATTCTTGTACCAGCTTGCTCAAAAACACTACAGGAAAAGAACTGCTCGGTTGTAGCTGACGACACCGCCTGGAGTGATTCGTATCTTCACCTTATTAAGTCAGACTCTGTAATTACTGTCTTTGTTCTGTTTCTGCTTTATCAGGTGGAATAGGTGCTCTGTTGGCTCCTAATTGAAAGTTTGCTGCAGCTGTGTATGGGCTATGACTGTACATATGTAATATCAAGGAGAAAGCTGAGTCTCTCAGCACTCATCTGCTGGATGACCCTACTGGTTACAGTTAGTCACCTTCAAAACCAGAGTTTTCTCCGGAGAGGTAAAGTCAACATTTCAAGAGGAAGCCCTTCTCAAGCCCAGCCCCTCACCCAGCTCTCAGAGAACACCATGTCCCAGACTGGCTCACGGTCACAGGCCTGGACACGCAGGGAGGAGTAGTAGTAATGGGACACAAACTGGACTATAGCGAAAGATGTAAAGTTCTATTGAGGTCAATTCCAGTTTATTCACACAGTGCTAATCTCCCAGACCAGGAAAAGACTGGATTCATCCTTCTCTGGACAACATCAGATGGCAGAATTAAAGAAATGAGATTAAAAGGAGTCTCAGGGGAGATACAGGAGATAAACCAATCAATCAATGACCAAATCTAGAGTGCCGAAGATGAACAGACTGTGAGAACTATTCAGAGATGCAGTGGTAAAACAGTAAGACGAGTGAACACTAACATTTAGTATTACTTAGTGCTAGGTAAGATTTCATTTGTTGTATGTAAAATATTTTCTGGTTCTGTGTAAATATGACCTATATGAACAATCTGATTCCAAAATCAGATAAAGAGGACCCATTTTGCACTTGGGCAATTATTTATTGAGGTAGTGATTGAATCTTACATATCTGTGAGTAGTGTGCATATCAGTGAGTTTCAGAACTGTTACACTGAACACCCTAACAGCCTTAACCCGGCTACCCTCCAAAAACGCTCTATTACTGAACACAGCGAGGAAACTAAAGCAACTGCCACTTAGTGCTAGCTTAATTGACCAGGAAGCATGGTAGGTCATAAACAGCCCCACGACTCCAGTATGTGGTAGCCAGTTAACTTTACTAACCAGCCTTACATTCCCACATGGTATATTGCAAGTAACACATGCACACATATTTCAGCTAACAGCACACCTTTCTTCCATGTTTATACTTTCTTACTGCAAGTCTGGTGCTTCCCATGAGCCTCTACGCAGCCATGGATGAGCTAATTGGAGGATGCTACAATGTGTTAGCTATGAGATTATGGTATGTAAGAAGCTCAGGATGGTATATACTGCCTATAAACAGATTATTCGTTTTTGCAGGAATTGGCATTTATAATGCTAAATATAAATGACAGCAGAATGAAGCGGGAACTAAACGTTCCCTAGAGCATCCCACAGAGGCTGCTTATCATAGCAGGAGTGTGAGTGGCCGAGCTTTCATTGCGTTAAAATCATGCAGGAATTTAAATATCATATCACAGAGGGATTGATCCAGGATGCCCCTGCTGGAGAAGTTAAAGAAGACTCCTGGTTCTTGGACAGGGTTCTTGGACTATAGATTTGCTGCTTTGATGTACAATGTACTAAGCAATTTGCATCTAAACTAAAAGAATTTGCCTGAAACTGAACTTTGCTTCTAGAAAAATATTAGCATTGGTTCCTCAGCTCAGTGGTGATGTGCTTTACACCATGCTAGCTAGCGCTTGGCACTGTGGTATAGTGATCCTAGCTTGTGTTCAGATGCTCAGCCATTAAAACCTATGTAATGAAGTTGTCAGTGCACCATTTTCAGCTGATGTTGCTTTTAAATCCAGCCTGGAGCTCTGCAGGGAGTGATGCAACAATAAATAGCTGGTTTGTATGTGCTGCGCACCTCAGCACTATGCAGCCCTGCTCTGTGAGTTTCTATAATGCAGTAGGGCTAAGCAATAGCAGCACTGGTTAACCAGGGCAGATCTAAATTTCACAGATTCACCTGTTGCAAAGGTGGCATCCTATGGCAGTGATAAGTCACTGAGCTCTTCAGTACGACCCATTCCACTGCTGATGGTGTATGGAGATCGCATGGCTGTGTGGCTGAAACATCGTAAGGAAGAAGGCGTGCCCACATACTTTACGCCATAAAGAGTACATTCTGATAAACGCTGATTTGTTTCCATAGCTATAGCAAAATGCTCTGCACTTTTTAAATGGAAAATGTTCAAATTTGTATGATTAACCATAAAAAACTGGTTTAATCACAAAGAATTGTTTAGCGTTTTGACGCCTCTACTAGGAACATTGTCATCTGGAACATTTTGATATTAGAAGAGAGATTAGGTTATACTAAATCTCAGAACACCTTTCAGGCACGCAGCACAGCAGGAGGCAGAGGCAACTGCCCAGCTCACCACTGCCTGCTCAGAACAGTGGTCAGTTTAGAAAGAGGAAATGCATGATGGACAGGGAAGAGGGGAAGGTGAAGAGAGCAAAGGAAGGAAAGCACTATGAGGCTCAGTGCATAGCGAGAGGCTGAGCATAGCTGTTATCTCACATATTACAGCCCTGCCAGCTAGGTGAGGACGTGTGGGGGTACTGTTTCTGCACCTCCTACAGAGAAGATTTAATTTAAAATCAAATGACGTGTAGTCACTCTGAGGTATTCCTACTCCTCAGGTAATGGAGCTGCTGTATTTAGACCCAACACTGAAGCTGTAGTCATCTTAACAAGAGTTTGGCAGGATGACGTATACAGTAGTAACATAATGCACCATACTGCACTTACAGGAAGCGATGAAGAGATGATGCTATGCCATGTGTGTCATTTCCAGCTACAGCTTGTAGGCTACTTTGGAAGATAATTGTGTATTTTGGTTGTTCATTAACTGTGTAACTGCTTTATTTATTTATTTTTTGAGGCAGTAAAAACACTAACACATTCGAATGCTTCTGTATATGGTAACCTAGTGAAGCAGCACTCTTCTATATAGGCCTCTAAGGTCTGCAGCACTTTGCAGTCAGTGACACGCCTGAATAAGAGCCCTGGAGCGAAGCTGGTTTTGTGGGAAGAATGAGTGTAAATGAATTAAAGTGCTAATTAAAGTGGGAGCATTTGTGGGAAAACGTCATGTAGTGCAGTGTCACTTGAAATGACTGTTGTCTCATGATAAGTCATGTAACTGTAAATCATGTAAACAAATTAGATTTTGCTAGGTTCATCTTGTTGGGTTACTCCCACAGTCCTGGGTAGTTTTTGGGTTGCCAGGTGTCATAATAACAACCAGTGGAGGACAAAGTACACAATCCATGTAGTTGGGTTAAAATAGTGACATTCCTCCACATTCCTTTCTCTCTTTACACCTCTATCTGAGTAAAAGTACAGAAGTGTTTGCCTTCAAATGTACTTAAGTATGGAAATTAAAAGAAGCATGATTTATTATGGCTCTATTATCATTTCTGGAACAAGACTCTTAATGAGCTCACTTTAGGTGAAGAGACCCTGGAGTCACTCTCAGTCCACCAGTCTTTGACGGTCATTAATTAGTCTGACACTGATGTCTGTACAAATTCTAATTACATTTGCTTTATTGCTGTCCAGCACTACTTACAACAAAGGATGGATTACTGGGTTTAACATAATTTGAAGTCCTTATGTCAGCAGAATTGTGCAGAAATAAAACTGTTTATCTGTAGTAAACACAGTAAACAATTGGCTGCTGTACATTATTCAAGATCATTGTATAGTTATAGTTAATTAAAGGGCACACATTGTTGAGGTCAACTTACATTTGTGAACTGTAAATTTTAAAGCCTGGAAATCTTCATATTATAGGCGACTTAAAATGATCATGCTTTTTTAATATATAGTTGGTGTCAGAGTGTTGGGGAGAGGGGGCCCTCAAGACGCTTGTGCCCTAGGGTCATTAAGTTGTCTTGTCATCATGAACATGAATCTGTAAGTAAACTTCTATAAAATAAAACTAATTTACTACTTACTGTTTGGTTAAACCAATAAAGACAGATTTTGGTTAATGTTATCTCTAACTATGTAGTGCTTTCACAAATATTATCGCCCCTGTTAAATATGAGCAAAATAGGCAGCAAAAAATATTAATCTTTCATTTTAATTATTAAAACAAATCTAGCCATTATATGTGAAATGGTTAAACAAAAATTAAGATCCTATCTTTTCTTTCTCTTGGGGTGATGTGATGTGAGTGATGTAAGATTATTTTATCATAGAGAATCTCTCTGGATCCTTCATATTCCGAGACCCATACCTGTTGACTTTCTTTTTCAGCCCATGCACAGTTTTTTTTTCTGTGGGGTTTAGGTCAGAGGTCAACCAGAGAACCCTGATTATGTGACCAGTAAACTACTTTAGTATGGTGCTTTGGGTTATTGTTAAAACGGAAGATCCAACCACAGGCCAGCTTCCTGGATGAGTAGGTCAGGTTTTATGTTAATTTGAATGTGATTCCATCTAGCCAAAAAAAATTCCAAGGCTTTTTGCAGCCCCACAGATCCACCACCATACTTCACTTTGTGTCCACACTAAATCCATCTCTGCTGTTTGTTGGTCTCATTTCACCCTAGAACATGGTCCCACTGAAAGTCAGAAGCATCGAGCCAACTGCAGGTACCTGAGGCTTTTGACAGCAGAGGATTTCTTCTGGCAACCCGCCCAAACAAATTCTGATTATACGAGTCTTATTGTAGAATGGGAGATGTTCTGATCCCAAGCTTAATTAGGGTCTGCACTTTTCCAGTTGTGAACCAGGGAGATTCTTTCGCCACTTGATCATTCTCACTGTACATGGGGTCAATATAAACACAGGTTTATTTCTCAGCAGATTATTAATATCTCCTGTTGTGATAAGCTTGTTGCCATTAGAAGCTAAATGGGCATTTTAAACTATTTTCTTTTTGCCTTTTGCCATGCCAAGCACTTTTTGTGGCACATCCCTGCTGTATTCACTGGTTTTTCTCATAGAGATGGGTGACTGAGGGAATTTGACATGTGCGCAGCCTCATATTTAGATCCATATTTAGACTCATATTTAGTGCTGTAGCCTCACAGCAATAAGGGCCTGGGCCTATGTTCCCTCTGTGTCTGCATGGGTTTGCTCTGGGTGATCCAGTTTCCTCCCACATTCCAAAAATATGCAATAAGGTGAAGTGAAGATGCTAAATTGCCCCCTAGTGATGCCTCACAACTCAGGATGATAAAGCAGTTTAGAAGAATTAGTTTAGAGTGAGTGATTAAGTAACCCAGGGAACAATGGCTCCTAATAATTCAACTGAACCTAAGAATGTAGAATATAAATAGGAAAATATTTCAGTTAGGGAACTGTTCACTCATATTAATGTCTGGTGGTGCTAAAAACTGTGGGTTGTATATTTGGAAAAATATTTATTTAATGATAGGAATTGTTTTTTTAATCATTGCACTTAAATAAATATTTGACTTTGTGTTAATATTTGTAAATGACAAATAAACAGATAAGCAGCCCATTCTGTTTATGATTACCAATTTGTGGTGGGAACTGTAACTTCCAAAACAAACAAACATTTATTGTTGGACTAGCCCTCATAGGGTTGTTTTTTAACCAAACATTTTAATAGGTGGGGCTTATTAAATTGTCATGCAATTGCAAAATGGGGTATCTACTAATGTCTACTTTCAGCACAGACGGCATGTTAACATTGAGCAGTTCTTCATATTTGACTGGAAAACCAAATACTGCCAGCCTGGCAACTTGACATCATAATCTTTTAGCGTTAATTAGATGCTGATCTTCTGTTTGTATCTTATAATTTAATCTTATTAATAAAAAAACAAAATGAAGCTCTTATTTAAATTAGCATAGCATGTGAACCCAAGTGTAATGGACTTAATGAGTTCTAAGGTACCATTCTTTTTTTTTTTTCTCATAAGCAATAACAGTACAAATGCAGTAGTCCTCAATGCATGTCCTCAAATGTACATCGTCGCTCTCCAAAGAAAAGCATGTATCTTCATTTTTGTTGATTTTTCACTTTTATGCTTCATTTGAACTCATTTACATTGAACTGACCAACAAAAATGGCCCCAAACTGCTGGTAAAAACCCTGGCCCCATTGAGGTACGTTAAAACTGAATTGGGTTTTAGCCCTCTCCTATAATGTTGCCATTTTTGAAATACTTGTTTTTCTTTGGACAGCGATGTTACACTTCCGCCTGCCTTTGTCAGCTAGCTATCCAGCACATCCCACTTTTTTTTAAAAACTGTCTCGCAATAAGTTCCTTCTTATGTGGTGCTTCACATTGCAAAAGTAGTACCCAGGAAGTGGGACATGGTTTTCAGTCTGAGAGTTACATGATGCAGACCAGGACACTCATAAATGTGACATGCTGACAGTCAACATGCTACGAACTAACACTAGCTAGGTAAATTTAGCTCCGAATTTTCCCACTGCCCACCTGCTCAGATATGTGCTCATATCCAATTCATCCAATTCTCTGTGTTTGTTTAGTACAGTTTTAAACATACTAAAACCATAACCACTACTAAAACAAACTGAGTTTAATACACAACTAAACACAGTGTAAATGTTCTATCAAGCCCTTACTGTCCCTCCCTGTCTCCTTACCCCTCCTGCCTTCTGTCAGCCTTGGAAAAAACAACTCTGCGCGTGATCCTGGTCTCTGTTTGACTAACCCAATTCCACATTTTTCCCACTTAATGTTCAAACCCTATGCTGGACTCAGGTCAGCGACCCCAGCCTGTCTTCCCCTGCCTCTCCCTCACCGCTCCTATAGGCAAACACACCCTCATTCTTCTAAGGGGCTCTCCCCATAGATAAACTCTAGTCTTACACCAGCGCTATCCTGTTTAGTAACAGCCTTGTATTTCTTTTAACTTCTGACAGAACTTCTGCAACAGTTCATCTTCAGTCACTGCTTTGATGATATATGAATGTCCTGTTCAGAGTGTTTGTACATGAACTGCACCTCTATAATGTGTAGTTTTATTGGTATAGTCCTTGTACTATGATAAGTCTGCAGTGGTGCAGCTGCTGAGGGAGCAAGGGAGCAATAGCATTGGGGCCCATGGTGCAAATCTGGGCCCCTTATAGCTGTACACCCACATACAGTAACATCCAGTTTCTTAACAGCATACCTCACCACCAGCTGACTATTTAACTATTTTCATATAGATCCCTGCAACATGACTTGCACCCTATTCACAATATTAAAATCTTAAATAAAACATATTGGTGCTAGTGAGTGAGTGGAGTGGGTTGTAGCATGTCTGAGAGCATCAATCTTTTTAAGGCAATGAGTAAACAAGATGCAGCCAGTGCAATACCACCTTATGTTTTCTGATAGTGATCCCTAAATAAAAAAGAAAACAGATCCCATGGTTCTTCTTTAAAAACTGCTAAGCTTCACATACGATGAATATCTAAAAGTAGACTGTATTGTTATTACTACACTACTCTACAGGCTGAAATACACAGCTCACCACATCGCAGTGGGAGTGTGGGCTATTCCAGACTAGATTTGTTTCGGGATTGGATTGGATTCATCTTCTTTTGTCCCTCCAACAGACCATGCCACAAAAAATCAACCCCACAGATTATACAACAAATGACATCATCGCTTTTTATTTCTTGAAATGTTTTTGTTTGTGGTGTGTTGGGAAGATTGGCCTGTAAGATCCTAGTTCTGTCACTACAAACCCCATAAACTACAAACCCTAAATTAAAGGGGGTAAACAATACACTCATTACAATTGGATTCCTCCTCATCAGGTTCACAGTTTGATATTCCCAATACTTTGAATAAAATTACAATGGGGAAAAATGCTGAGTGTTGTCACGTATTGCTCAGATTACTAATGAGGCTAGAGTTGGGAGGATGGATGAGTGCTGGAGTGAGCTATTGACTTTTGCTGTCCATTTGCAAACCTGAAACCGGTGTTGAAACACAGCAGTTGCATTAGATTAGACGTGCATGATTTATAGAATGCCCGTTCCCCACTGTGCACATGTCCTGTAAAATGTAAAATCATGTCCTTTAAAATGTTCATGCTGGGATTACAAATCACCATTTACGTCTTAACGTTTATGAGCAGTTCATATATAAACGGTAGTGATGACTCATGGCCATTAAAGCTGAGCCTTCAGTTCAGGATATACAATGTCTAAAATGGGTCACAAACAAGGAAAACAAAATCTTTATGATGATGCTTATCTCTGGACCCCTATTGGATTCTAGTATCATGTTAGTGCCAAATTAG
The DNA here is from genome assembly GCA_024036415.1 of Prochilodus magdalenae. Taxonomy (NCBI): domain Eukaryota; kingdom Metazoa; phylum Chordata; class Actinopteri; order Characiformes; family Prochilodontidae; genus Prochilodus; species Prochilodus magdalenae. The sequence goes on along the minus strand of JAMWET010003916.1, from coordinate 200,838 downwards.
CAACAATATGGCCTTTCGAGATTAAACATGGACTGAGGAGGCTTGTAAAGCTCGTTTATTTGCAGACTGCAACAGAGAATAAACAACTGAATGAGCTGCACTGGTCAGGCTGCCACTCATACTTACTTGGTATAGAGTGATCTTTGGCCCCGCCCATTGGAAATCAAATCATAGTCCTCCAGTTCTACTCCTAAACCATGAGACGCCACTTGGCTGTGTCTACCTAGGTCTTCTATCTGTTCTGTTTTACAGACATCACTAGGCCTTCTCATAGTTGTCATAGAAATGCCCTGATGCTTTACCCATGACTAATGGAGTACAGATTATTAAAGCAATGCATGCAAAATGGTAATCCATAAGTCTTGAAGTGAGATGTAATGTACAGATGTAATTCACAGACTACATGTAAGAATAATAATTCCTAAAGGTTCCCTAAAAATGTACCTATCAAAAAATTGTTGCGTGCCAAGAAGCTGATTTTGGATTTACCCTTCATAAGCTTTTGTTCCCTCTATCACTTTTGCTGTTGATTCCTCTTGACAGAAAATTAACTCCATAAATAAATGAACTGATTTTCCTGAAGAGCAAGTTAGGCCTGATGGGCCTTTTCGAAAGGTAAACCAGGACTGCTGTAAAGTGCTTTGGATATCATTTCCACTGAATGTACAATACGGGCCGACCCCATTTTCATGTCACATTTTGTCACTTTGCCATGTCAGTGAATCACTCAGGAGTCTGTTGTGTGGGAGAGTGTGCGTAAGTGTACCTATATATGTATGTGTGAGCCTGAGAGAGTGAGTGAGAAAAGAGAGAGAGAGAGTGAAAGAGAAAGAGAGGGAGAGAGAGAGAGAGAGAGAGAGAGAGAGAGAGAGAGAGAGAGAGAGAGGCATTTGGTGAGTGTGGTAGATAAATACAGTTGTTTATATCCTGGAACGAGACCCATATGCACTAATGACTAGGGCACACACACACTCGTTACCTCTACATAGGACTGCCTTGTTCAAACACACTGCTGCCACATGACGGTTTGCACTGCGGAAAAAAACCCTTTCCATGCTGTCCATGTGGATTAAAAGTCACATTGCTTGTTTCCTGAAGATGTTAACCACACAAATCCCTGTGCTCTTTCAGCTGTTTGTGGTCCACTCATCATTTTAGTATATAGATATTTGCCAACACGATACACTTATAAGCATTTTAACACTACTTTGAATAAAGATATTGTTTTTCTTACATTCTACTAGATGTGTTAGGTGTGTGAGTACTAGCTCTAATACCTGCTCTTATCTGACAGTAGCTGACAGTAGATATAAAGATGGTAATGGTGTGTTATCGCTGGTTAATGTTAATGTGACCTTGTGGACTTTGTAGCTTCCTGTTAACTCAGATAGACCTGAAACTAGGCTAAATCATAGGAATGACTGGCTGCTGAACTGTAACTTATTAAAATGTGTATCAGATGTCCAAAGACTTTAAGAGTTTAGAGTTTGCCTCTAAAGCTACCCGCACAGAAGGTTATTATGAGAAATGGCTAAAATGATTAAACCCCAAATACACGTCCGAGGGAGTATCTGGTGATGTAATCTTGTAACACAGGGCTTATTGCCTGCCTACTTGCAAGCTTGGCATGCCCTCAGACACTGCACAGAAACTACGGTTATGAATGTGGATGAGGAGCTTGTAGCAGGATCCTGCTCTGATACTTGGCCAATCAGAACCGAGTGGATGAACTGCCCATTCAGAGCACACTGGGGTTATCGTGAGGAGGGGCTTAAAGGCAGAGCCTGTCAGACGTGTGAGAGTGTGGAACGAGATGTGCAGTATGAGAAAAATAATATGTTTTCAGAACAGCGAAACCTGCAAATCTACTCTAGTAGGACCCAAAAATAAAACTGCGATCCCTGAAAATGAGCATAGCAAGCCCTCTTTAAATACAGATACTAGGATTTGTTCTGACTGTGTCAATAAAAACCTGTAAAGACACATTTCCTGGTCAGTATAAGGAATATTTTTGCTCTGTAAACATCACAACTCCTAGTTCTCCTCTCCACCAGTGAGTTTCATTTAATGTCAAACCACTCTATCCATCTGAATAATTAAATTATGTAATTATATATAGTGTATAATGTCTAATTTTTAGACCATTTGTGCTGATCATTAACTGTGCACACAATGCCATTTTCAAAAAGGTGTAAAAAGTAAAAGTGTAGAGTTGATATATTTTGTTTATGAAGTCTCATTATAAGCAATGAGAACTCACTCTGCTGCTACAGCCATTTCTTTTTTCATCATATACACCCTCACCAACAGTTCTACAGGTCAGTCTTAGCTCACTTACTGAGACATGTGGCATGGCCTTATTTTTAATTTCCGTTTCTTCTGTTTGACCATGCTGGAATAAGGCTTAACTCCGAGTCACACCTGCCCTTGTACATAATGATGACAGATTTACAGTGCAGATTCACCAACACAACCAGTCTGAGCTTTTACCGCTTGTAGCGCCCTCAGATCATTTCACACTGAAGTGTTTTTATAATATGTTCCCATATAGGTATATATTTATTTCCATTGGCTTATTTTTTTCATATATATGTATATATACATCTGTGTGTGTCTAAACCCCAACAGGTCTTCCAGACATAAGGCTGAAAATAATAAGCCAATGAAAACAAATACAAGCAAAGATCTGTTATGATTCATGAACTGTGACCTCGGAAAGGCAGCTATGACATAAGCAGCGTACAGGTCAGCAATGTGTGAGTTTATTGTGAAAGATTATGAGGCAGCTTATAGCTCTAATTAAAAAGAGAAGTGCAAAGTGTGCACAGCAATCAGCAGCACTCTGGACCCTGCAAGCTGTGTGCCTCCCTGCGCCGGAGCCCTGGAACCTTCTCACAGTGAGTGTCAAAATGCAGCCAACTGCAATCATCCTATAAACAGTCCATAGATCGTATTGTTTGTATAAATGGCTCCAGCAGTGTGGCACTGTGCTGGGAGCTGCTGAACAGGCTTTTAACTCTACAGCTCTGCAGGCTGTAGCCAGGCTGATCCACTCTGTCTCTGTCTACTGTTTAATCCTTAGCAGAAGCTAAAACTGTACATGTTTAAAGTGCTTGTAGTTAGCTAAATTATCTCATTGTACCGGCAAATTGTTTTGTTTATTTTAAGTAATATTAATCGTAATATTTAAAAGACAAATCTGCAGCATAATCAGACTCGCTAAAGATACTTAAAATAAGTACATAGTCATGTAACAAGCTTACAGCAATCTCACCATGCAATTAGAAGTAATTATATGTAAATATAAGATACATCAAACAGAAATAAGATTATTTCACCTGCCAAGATATCATTTTTGCAGTGTGATTGAGCATCTGATTTATGCCCACAGGATTGGCTCACTTATGGCTTGCAGATAAACCAACACTCTCAAAAATTAAGGTGCTATGGAGGTTCGTTTGGATCCTTTTGGTGAATGAACGCCCACTTCTGGGTCCCTAAAGTACCTTTCAGTGGAGAATCCTCTTTGTAAGTGAGGTGTGTGATTGTGAAGCATGTTTATAAAAATGAGGTTTTAAATCCATAAAGCCTCTAGTTTAGCCTCTGAATGTATGTCCAACCCAAGGAACTCATGTAAGAACCATTATTTTGCACTCTTAGCTTCTATAGTATCAAGAAAACAATCTTTGACTTATTTAACTAGTCGGATGCTTTTTGGTCTTATACGGTACGATTTTAATAAAAGGTTATTTAAATAACCACATAAAACACGTTCTTTGTCATAGAGAAGGACAATTTAGCCCTGCAAAGTTGGTTTTTTGCAATTCTTTGAATTCTTATGGTTCTACTTGTAACCACTGCCTTTACTAAAAACACTCTCAAAAAATAAAAGTGCCAGGATGGATTTGCTTGAATGATGCCAAAGGCCAGTTCTACTTTGAACAGTTTTTGGAAAATGAGATGCGTGAGTGTAAAAACAAAAGTTAAAAGGTTCTTTACACGGATTTCATGTGAAACATGTTTTTTAGGGAACTGAACTGGTACTTTAATCTGTCTCATTACACAAAGAGGTGTAGCCTTCAAATATAACTTATTACTAAAGCAGTCACTAAAATAATAATAATAAAACTAATAATAATCATTATTATTCAAATTCTCATTATTATTGTTATTATTATCTTGAACCTTTGTTAATTAGTCATAAACAAGAACACCAACAGCTAATATAATATAATATAATATAATATAATATAATATAATATAATATAATATAATATAATATAATATAATATAATATAATATAATATAATATAGTTTTTGTTGTTTATAGGTATGAATGTGTTGTAAGCAGTTGGAAATGAACACTGTAGGTTATTCTAGTGGCCATTCAACACTGTATTACACAACAGCAGCAGCTGCAGGATCCCAACAGTAGCCTTAGCACACTAAGAAACAGTAGCGCTCCTTCATCAAGCATTTTCAGCACTAGGGGAGGTAAAGCATCAGAGGAGTTAAATAGTAGCATTACTCACCCAGCTCTCTCCTCCACTCTCTGATGCCCACTAGTCCACTTTCTCTTCTGCTCCACTAACGATTCCTGCTCCTCTCTCCATAAGCCTGCTTCTCATGTCTGGACATTTCAGTGTGAACATGAATCAGTCACCCAGCAAAGTTTCACTTACTGCTTTGCCCATGTACATGAAAGGTGAGTGCGACCAGTTCATGATAGTACTAGTTAGACTGTAGTGTCTAGTGCACTTGTGTGCGGTGTGTGAGCGTGCTATATTTATCTATGCAGATGAAGCCGCTAGAGTTTCATTCTGCTCTCTGAACTCAACTCTGATCTGACCTCAGCTTCGCTAAACAGAAACGGAAAAAGAAGTCAGCCTGCGTGTGCTCAGTTACCGAGCTCCTCTTCAGCCTGCTCTACCTACACTCCTCCTCAATCAGTCTCTCCCTGTTCCCTCCCTCTGTTCTCCTCCCTCTCTCCACTCTCGTATCCTACCACCCCACCTCCTCTCTCTCTCTCTCTCTCTCTCTCTCTCTCTCTCACTCTTGGGTTATTTCTCTCGGTTTGCCTTTATGTTTTGGACGTTTGCTTAATTTAATTTATTTGTCAATTCTAGTCCATTTAAAAAATGAAATAAGTGTAGAGTCAGTACGGTAGAACTAAATCAGTATCAAGTCAGTATAATAGAACAGAATCAGTATTGATTTAGTATAATGAAACAGAATAAGTATTGAGTCTGTATAATAGAAAAGAATCAATATGGAGTCAGTATAATAGAATATATTCAGCATAGAGTCCGTATCATAAAATATAGTCAGTAAAGAGTCAGTGTAATGGCATATAATCAATATAGAGTAAGTATAATAGAACAGAATCAGTATAAAGTCAGTGTAATAAAAGTAATCAGTATACAGTCAGTATTATAGAATAAAGCCAGTACTGAGTCAGTATAATAGAACTGAGTCAGTATAAAGTCAGTATAGAATGTGTTGAGTCAGTAAAATTAAGTAGTATCAGTATACTGAAACAGAATCAGTATTGAGCCAGTATAATAGAACATAGTCCGTATATAGTCAGTATTATAGAATAGAATAAATATTGAGTCAGTATTATATAACATAATCAGTATTGAGTCAGTATAATAGAACACAATCAGCATAGAGTCACTATAATTATAGAGAATTAGTATAGAGTCAGTATAATTTAACAGAATCAGTACTGAGTCAGTATATAGAATAGAATCAGGACCGAGCAGTATAATATCACTTATCATTTAGTATCAAATCAGTATAATAGAACAGACTAAGCATTGGGTCAGTATTATACTATCTAATCAGTATTGATTCAGTATAATGAAATAGAATCAGTATAAAGTCAATATAATGGAAGAGAATCAGTATAAAGTCAGTACAATGGAAGAGAATCAGTAAAGGTCAATATAATGGAAGAGAATCAGTATAAAGTCAGTACAATGGAAGAGAATCAGTAAAGGTCAGTGTAATATAATAGAATCAGTATTGAGTCAGTATAGAATCAGTATGGAGTCAGTATAGATTCAGTGTAGAATCAGTATTGAGTCAGTATAGAGTCAGTGTAGAATCAGTATTGAGTCAGTGTAGAATCAGTATTGAGTCAGTAGAGAATCAGTATCGAGTCAGTATAGAATCAATATTGAGTCAGTTTAGAATCAGTATTGAGTCAGTATAGAATCAGTATTGAGTCAGTGCAGAATCAGTATTGAGTCAGTATAGATGCAGTGTAGAATCAGTATTGAGTCAGTAGAGAATCAGTATCGAGTTAGTATAGAATCAGTATGGAGTCAGTATAGAATCAGTATTGAGTCAATTTTGAGTCAGTATAGAATCAGTATGGAGTCAGTGTAGAATCAGTATAGAGTCAGTTTTGAGTCAGTATAGAATCAGTATGGAGTCAGTGTAGTATCAGTATTGAGTCAGTGCAGAATAAGTATGGAGTCAGTATAGACTCAGTGTAGAATCAGTATTGAGTCAGTGTAGAATCAGTATAGAGTCAGTTTTGAGTCAATATAGAGTCAGTGTAGAATTAGTATGGAATCCTCTGACCTTTTTATTATTATCATTATTTTCCAGGAGGCTCGTTTTATTGACGTATTGCTGGAGGAAATGCTCTGTGAGGAAAGCGTCCATCCTTCCTGAGAAACACTTCACCTTGTTTTTGTAATTAACCCACAAAATCTCCAGAGCCCTGTGTGCAGCGATCGCTCTGCACGAGAGACGCAGTGTCTACTGCAGCTGGAATTAGTATTCCGATGTATTATCGTGTTTGTGTGCAGTGTGTGCAGTATGTACCTTTTTCTCAGAAATAAACAGATCTTGACGGCTCCATTAAGCAGCTGAATTGATCATGTTTTATTTTAATCGTCGAATGGTTCCACATACATAGGGAACCTGAATACACAAACACCCACCATGTTCTGTTTCTGAACATGCTGTAAACACCTGCTCTTCTGACAGGAGCGGCACACACAGAAAACAGAGCACACAAATAGAGCAGCTGGATTTCCCTCCGTGCTTCAGAGGAGCGCAAAACTCCTCTTCAGACCTTCCAGAGTTCGCGGAGGCTACTCTCCCTAATGACAGCGGTTTGGGTTTAGTTGGGCTGATCTGGTTTATGCAGCTTGCTTTTTTTTTTTTTACCAGAAAATTGACATTTCGTTTACACCACAATTCCAAGTGACTGTCAGTTTACACATGCTGGTAGGACTGCTGCTCTCATTCCTTCATGATCTATTGATGCGCCTCTGACTCTAATGAGAGAAGGGAGTTTGTTTATCAACCATAAATGACATACTTTTGTGGCTTTAAGTGGAACCTGATGCTTCTTCTCAAGATAAGGGCTTCAGCGACGCATGGCCTGTGGAAGCGTTGCCACCCATTCCTTTAGCCAATAAGAGAACATATATTGTTTTTTTTAAAATGACTTGTTTTTTTGATAAACCTTTTTAAATTCTAAGATCTTAAAAAGAAATCTTTGTTAGGGAACTCAAGGGGGCTTCAGAGATGGCCTGGGTTGATGCCTAGGAACTAAAAACAGACCTTACGTCCTCATCACTGTGCACAAAAGCAAGTGAACCAGAATTCCCTGGATTTCTGCATTGATCATTAATAACATGTAACAAAGGCCCAATCCCATTTCCCCCATTCCCCTCAACACTTAGCCCTACCCCCTCCGTTTCACGTGTTCACCTCTAAGGGTAGGGTTGTCCCGATTGTTGTTAAGATGGAGGGTTAGGGTGAAGTGTTAGGCCTACATGGTCCTGCACACAGAGATTTTTCAGAGGCACAATTCAAAATTCCCAGAATGCCCTGCAAATCATGGCAAGATGGCTGTACAAGTGACCAAAGAGAGAGAATCATTGTAACGGTGTTTATGGTTTTTTGTATTTGTGTTTAATGTTTAAACTAGTAATACGCTGATGTCTCCGTCGCTACTGAGCGAAATTTCCCTTTCCACTTTAAATGGTGCCGCGGTTACGTTCTGGTACCTGAGGCTGCTGTACCATTTACGGTGAAACAGAGAAACTCAGTCATTAAGCTGGCAATTAAAAAGCTAAGCTCATCTTCACATCACTGAAGAATTCTTGGTGGCGATATTACATCGTTGTCACCCCCCGTTTGAAGGCATATGATGGCCTAAGTGTATTAAAGCCGTGAGGAGCTGAACTTAACCCACCTCTGCTATCACTGCAGGGTTTCCTACAGAGCCCCTCTCGCAGCCTGGTAATGAAGGAAGGCATCTTTATAATTGTGCTCCTCTTATTCAGTGGAACTGAAGTTAAATGAAGTGAATGAATCACAAGTGCACATGCTCCTCGTCTATTTACATATAGGTCATTGATGACAACTGATGACGTAGCCAGTTTTGGAAGAGTTGTCCCATTTCACCGGCGGGGTGGGGGTGGGGGGGTTTCCACCACTACCCTTCTAACACAGTTTCAAGAGGGAAGGGTTACACTCGAAAACAAGGGGTAGGGGTAAAAACAGAAATGCGATTGGGCCAAACAGCTGTACATTTCATGCCCTTTATTGAGGATATTGAGTTCAGGTTCAAGTTTCAGGTTTATTTGTCATTTGCACAACGTCAGGACATTCACTTGTGGTGAGGCTCAGGTTGATACTCTACAGCAGGACAACACTATATACATACGAAACATATTAAAATAAGGAGATATAAAAGTTATATTAAATAAATACAAAATGCACAAAATATACACAACATACAGAATATACAAAGGCAGGAGGGGTCTGTAGAAATTCTCTGATATGTATGTTTATTAGACATTGATAGTCTAAGAGAGAGTGGAGCAAGCATCTACAGAGAGAGCTAGAAAAAGTAAGCGACGTTAACAACCTGTATATCCTTCTTTAGCAGGATCCTGCTCCACCAAACACTTCCTGTAGCTGCAAACAAGATTTACACAATATGCAGAATTTGAAACCGTTCCTCCTGCAGATGTGTTTCAGTTCAACAATATTTCCGGGACGCCTCGCCTACCCAGACTTCTTCAGATCACACCACAGCATCTCAATAGGGGTAAGGTCAGGACTCTGACACGGACTCTGGCCAAATCCCAAAACCCGTAAAACTTGAATCATTTGCATGTCTCACATAGTCAAACCTACCCACCACGTTTCATTCCTGTCAGGTGATTCCTTCTGGGAGCAACTGTGTGCCACTATTCTTATGATGACGAGTTTATCTGTAGCTTAAGCTGCTTTGAAGCTGTGATGTTAAAATGAGATACTTAAACTACCTGCAAAATGTGGACTTCACAGAATGAGCTTTTCAGAGTCAGGGCAACAGAACTAGGATCTGTCCTTGTCAGTAAACTCACAGTAAATAGAAAAGAAACCTGATCTTAGATCAGCAAGCCTACTCTGAGAAGCTTTGTGTAGTATTGGTATCTGGAAGTCGCTTGTGTGGGCTGAGAGAAGTCTGTTGACGTCTAGTGTTTGTTAGCAACGTCTGCCTTGTAGCTCCAGTTTAAAAATGAAAGAAGCAAAGTTTGGACGCTACACAGGTCTTAACTTATCGATTACGTCTGGGGGGAATGGGAACTGATGTAAGTTTGAAGCATGCCTTTAGGAGCCGTTGCTATTTTTTGTTGGTTCTGATCTCCTGCTTGCCACCATGGTATCACTGTCAACATCATTCAAATCAGAAAGCCCTCTCCCTGCTGCCACCAAACAGCGCTCCATGTTTAGCAGCAGTGTACACATGAGCCTCTCTTTGTCAGACTCACATTTGGTGAACACATGGTAGGATCTTATGTAAATCAGTTGACAAATGCGCAATTCTCTCTCTTGAGCTTGCTCACAGTGTTGGCAGTGTTAAGAGTCTTGTCCTGGAGGGGGTCATGTCTGTCTTCAGTGCGAACCTGGCCCAAAAATCTGCTCTCGTTCTGGGCCCTTTCCCAAACTCACCACTGACCTTCTGAACATTATGCGGGAGCAAGCTCTGGAGACTGGCTTTGGCTTTCCACTCACATTTTCGTTCCTCCGTAGCTATTACGACACTTGATACAGGGAACTAAGGGAGCTATACATAGGAGGCCACTGTGGCAAATCAGACTGTCTAAGAGAGAATACCTTCCTTTGTCTCTCGCTGTTGTGGCTTTGTGTCCCTGTAACATCTTAACACCAAGATCGAGCAGAACTTTGCCATCCCAGCTATATATGACCGTGCAGTGTAACGAAACAATGTTCATGCAGGGCTTGTGGTGCAACAATACAGGGCCAGTCTTATTGGACCACACAGTACAAGTGACCTGGACATGGATTACACATCATCAAAGCTGCACTAAAGCATATTTGGGCTCAAACTCTTTCCTGCCAAAAACTTTCTTCCTGAGAAAAGGCTGTGATGAATTCCAGGGGGCATGCATATAGTCATTTAGTGCTGACATACAACGAAATAAAACAAAGGACATTAATGAGCACATCGACATGTGGTCACAATACACTGAAAACAATGGGTTTGCTGCTTGCTAACAGGGCCGGGCTGGCCTGCATTGTGGTCACTGACACTGTAAACAACACTGTTTTCTGATTTTGTTAAAAACATTGGTCAGAACCAAGAGTTCTTCTGTTCCTGGTTACTATTCAGTGTTATATTCTGCTTGCGATGCCACCTTTCATGTTTGTTTGATATCGTCTAGAGCTTAGGCTAAGTGAAATGTACAAACTAAGGTCGACTACACTAGCTTGTTATGTCTGTGATTCTTTACAAGGTGATACAATTTATGTTTTTCTATTCCCATATAGTCCATAAAGAGTATGTGAAACTCTTTATGGACTGTAGTTAGTAGAGTAGTGCTGTGTTTAAAAGTGTTCAGGGATGCACAAACTTTTGCACAGGACTATAGATATATGTCTATTTTTTTCTGGGCAACTTGCAAGTAAAATACAAATTGTGATGATGCTCATAGGACCCCCCGGGTGACCAGGGCCTGGGACTGGGCTGAACAGACCAGTGGGTTAATGGGGCCTTGCTCACTGTGCAATTAGGCAACACAAACTAAACAATTAATATAATGATGTTATTAACAACAGAAAGTTGACACATGGTTGGTTTTAAAAAAGGACGTTGGTATATATATTGCTAATTCCATGTTTATTGTAAGATATGAACCTTTGGCTTCACTTCCGCAAAGCCCACTAATAAGAAAATTTTAATTTTTAATTTTTTTATTGTTTCCATTGGAAAAACAAGACGTCTTTTCAAGACACGAATGGAAACAGTGATGGAAAATAATGTTTTAGTCCTCAACGAGGTGAACAATTTAAAGGATGGCAGTTCTTAGGAATTAAAGAGTCTTCGGTTTAGGCCCAATTGTAAGCCCAGGTCTTGAAGCAGGTCCTGCAGATTATGGAAGGCAGGTGAGGAACCTACTTCCTGGACAACAGGACCGGTACCAAACTGGTGGCAGTAGAAAAGACGGAGGAGAACATTAAAACATCAGCACCTAAAACCAGCACAACAGAAGTGTTCGATCATTTTAAAGACAGGTGGCAGACCGTGTTTGGCCATAAGAGCGCATATTGAGCGACGTAGTATTATTTACTTTTTTGTTTATTTGTTTACTTGTATACAGTTTGCAATGACACCTGCAGGACCCCCTGGTGGCTAGGACCCGTGACTCCAGTGCAGCAAAGCCCTTTGGGATAATATGAGCTTCCACTGTACAGTGGAATGATAGACGACAATAGTTACATAACAAACATAAACTAGTCTCTTTTCTCCTAACAGCAAAAACCATATATACAAGTACAGTACAACACATAGTATGTCTAGGGCATGGAAACCCTCAGTGACCATATGAAGGACAAGGCATCCTATAACTCGACAAGGACACTGAGTCCACAGCCCAAATGTCCTCTATGTTCTCAAGGTCTTTGTGTAGGACCTACTTTCCCATTCGCACAAGCAGATGCAGGCAGGAGGACAAACATGGAGTAACCTGAAATCAGAGCACTGGAGAAATCTACCCTGGGAAAGTAATTCTTTGTATCTTTCCTAGGCTTTTTCTCACTCGTTCTTCACAGCGCCTTCAAAGAATGCCTCTCAGCAGTCATATTTTGTCATCCATTTTTTATCAACCTGAGCTTTTATTTTTCAGCACTGGGTGCAGGTGTGGAAAGGAGAAGAAACAGTTCTATGTCTGTAGAACATTGAGACGTGTAAACCATACAGCTGGAGTAAGCTTTGGAAATGGTTTATGATATGTCTTGCTATATGAAGCCTCTTTAAGTCAGTGATTAAATTGTATAGATGGTCTGCAGATATGCATTTAGGTAATGTCTGAGTTATGGTCACAAAAACCAGTGTGATTATAGAGTGCCCCTTGAGATCCGCAATTATGGAAATGAACTGAACTTCACAGCAGCCAGTTCTTCATTGTCTTTGATAACATTGTATGATACCAGAATCCATTAATAAGACAATTCCTTTAATGAGAATAATAACGGTTGGGTAATCACCGCAGGCTGATGCTCTGTCATGTATGGCGATTAGGGTCAAAGGTTCAGTCTCAGCACAGGGGCCACATTGTCTTTACCTCATGTTTAGGGAATCGCCCCCCTAAATGGTCATTACAGTATGAGATGCCCTAAAGACCTACTGGGCCAAAGCGGCTCAGAGTAAACGATGACTGACAGTTACATTAGAGTGGAGTTTTAAGGGTAGAGAGGTATAGAGTTTTAGAAGCAGAACCACTAGCAGAAAGCCAAGCGAAACCTTCATTCAAAATCCTGCCTCAGGCTGAACTCATACTGATGTTTTATTAGAAATTTTATTCAAGCGAACAATAGATCCTGTAAATATTAATGCCATCATCAGGAAGGTTGAGCAGAGAGCATAAGAACCCATTCAAAGCAAAGGAAACAGGTGATCTAAATTAACGATAAGCCTTTAAGGCTGGTTTATGGAATATCATAAATGTTTTTGGCAGGAATGGTTCTCTTGCTCCGAGTGTGAGCATATGTCATGAGGAATCATACATAGGATTGTAATTTTATGATGAATCCATGACAAATGTTATCATAAATCCATAATCAGGCTGCGATCCCAGCTAGAAATTGTTCTGAGAAAAGGTAATGCAATGTTCCATCAATGTTTTCAGCTGGAAGTTTCCTTTTGGTTTCCAGAAAGTTCTTTCTAAAGGTAGGACACTGTTCTCTTACAACATTTCATCTCAGGTCCTAAAAACATTCATCAAATATTTCCTGAATGTTGTGCCAGGAATTCATTCTTCTTTCATTATCATGTAGCATAACCAGTGAACCGGACAACATCCCCAAAACATCTTCTGAATGTTGCAGTTAAAACATGATGTCATAAAGTTTAACCTTATAGGAGTGTTATTTAATATTCTTAACATCTTTAAAATGTTCTTTGAACTTTAGATTAAATCATTTTCTTTAAAACTTTATTAGAACTTGTAGCTAACGTTAGCCAATTAGGGAATTAGGGAATTAGGGAATGTCTCAGCCCCTGCTAGCTGTGATCTGAATTGTGCAAGCGCAGTATTACAACCATGAATGCTTACATTTCTACAGTGTTCATCTTCATGATTATGAATCCTAATTAACAGTTCCACTCCAAAGCAAAGCCAAGGCAAACCATTACAGTTCCAGGACCTTGACGAGAAACAGCTCCACCTGTGAGGTGTGCGTGCTTTGGCTTTGCATTAGCGCCAAGCTGAAATCACAACTGACCTTTTCTGCCTTGTTAGTGCTTGTGTGCGTGATCATGTTAAGCATCATTCATCAAGTCATTTTTCAGACTAGGATCTTGCTCTGCCATAATGTAATGACTTTTGGGCCCCTGAGTGGTGCAACCATTGGCCATGAGTTTGCTCCCCAGTGATGATCTGTGGCCTCACACACTCTCTGGGTTGCCTACCATCTCCCCATCACTCTGCATAGTGCTATCCAACACAGGCATCTGTCAGCTGACATAATAATAGGTTTGGCAGTTAGTTTTCTACTCCAGGCTGTCTAATAATGTTGCTTTACCAACGGCTGTCCCTACTGGCTAACATCAAGTGACAAGCTAGTGGACAGGATTCACAACTGCGAGAAGAATCCAAAATATTTTATAGGGGTTCCGTTTTCTCACAATCCAGGTAATAGCAACCACATTCTATGATGCTGAGGTTTGGGTTCTGGTCTGGTCCCCTCATACTGAGAATCTCAGCGGGTGTAAAATTCTTGTTTGTCATTTTCCTTTTCTCAGTACTGGCTTCTTTGCCAACTGCACATCCTGTCAGACTCATAGTGTTCTGTTGCCTTTTTAAAGCAAAAGGATGGACTGAACATGTGAATTAATGGATCTTATATAGGAGTGGGCTTCTATTTCTCCTCTCTCTCAAAGATGAAAGGTTTAAGTTCTGTTTATTTGAGAATAACAGTTGACAGTGGTCTATCAGGTCAAGCATAGTTGATCAGACTTTTGATCAGAAAAGTCCCTAATAAATAAAAACAAAATTAATTAACAGATATTTAAACTGGAGTGGGAATAAATGAAGGGGGGGTATCAGACTTTTGCACAGTACTGTAAACAAACAAAACAAACAATAAATAAACCTAGTTACATTTACCCTGCCTCTAAAATGTTTTCTGAGTTTTGATTACATCATCATGCACCAGTGGTCATGGATAAATAATACTGACCAATAGCATTATGTTTTACCATCCCCCCTTACACCACCCCAACATGAGCGATGACACCGAGCTGGCTTTGAAACCCTCCTTATTACTGTGTTTCACCCGGAAATGGCTTCTGTGTGTGTGCAAACTGGCTTATACAAGTCTATTGAGCATGTAAAACTGTAAGCGACGTAAATATGAACTAAATGTGCTCAGTAAACAGTGATTTGCTAATATTATATTAAATTCACACGCAAAATCATCAAGCTAACAGCAGGCGTCAAAGGCGTATGGGATTCTAATGACATTGTTGATTCCAAGTTCTTTCTGGCAGGAAAGGAAATCTTTCCATGATTAAAGTGAATTTTGTTGAAATGTTCTAGCATACACGGGTGAGTCCGTTTGACTCCATACACGTGAACCCACACACACACAACACATGCAGACAGAGGTGCGACCACACACACACACCCAAACACAGACAGGCCCATCGTTCAAGCACACACACTCATCATTCATGCCGTGACGGACACAGTAAGAGCGTTACACTTCATACTTCATATCTTTGTTCCCTGTGTCCTCTAGCGCACCCTCAAACTCCATCCCCCTCCGCACACACACCCAGCAACACTCAGTCTGAAGACAAAAGCATATTGCTGCATGGTTCTCACTGAGCTCCATTAGTGCAGTTTTGATTAATATATTGTGGGTTAATTAAAAGGGGCAGTGGGAAAGTGAGCTCTAACGAATATCTTTCTTCTCTCAGCCTCTCCATCATCTTCTCCCAACGCTCTATAGCATCATTATGCTGATGTCATGTTTGCCCATTTTTCATCACTGCCTCAATAACTAAACCCTTGTTTTTCTGCCGGTGCAGCAAGAATTGCATACAGAATTTAGCTGAGGCTTTCTGAGAGAGCCAAATGCTGCATGTCTTAGTGAACAATGAGGATGGATTGTGAGTAGTAAAATAACAAACTGTAAGAAATAAAAGGAAGTGACAGTACATTGACATACCCATGCTATAAACATGTCTTGACAGATGCC
The DNA here is from genome assembly GCA_024036415.1 of Prochilodus magdalenae. Classification (NCBI taxonomy): domain Eukaryota; kingdom Metazoa; phylum Chordata; class Actinopteri; order Characiformes; family Prochilodontidae; genus Prochilodus; species Prochilodus magdalenae. Next base: position 185,094 of record JAMWET010003916.1, on the reverse strand, counting down.
TTATCATCACTGTCCAAAGGAAAACCAAAACAAGCATCTCCAAAACATTCTTTATATTTAAAGTTCATGTAAAGGAAATTCAGAGACTTGTTTATAAACACAAATTAGACTCTTTTTAAACTATTATTTAGCATTTTGGTGCATCTTGGCTTGATGAAGCACTGGAGCCATATTTAGAATAACCTCTCCCTTAAATATAACATTATAAAATCTACAACTCATCAGCATCTGCTGGGTCAGACGGATACATCTGTTTGTTAGGTCTTAGTGGTATTTGACCATTGAGAGAGGTTGCACCTCTCCCATGACAGTGTGTGGCTTTAGTGTCTTCAGTGGACTCACCTCCCGTATATCAGAGCAAAGAATACTCATTTCACTCTTCAAACCTAAATTTACAACCCCAATTCCAAAAAGGTTGGGACTCAACAGTAGACCATGCAGCTTGTTATCAGCATTCAGTCCAAAAATCTGCATTTCTGATAGGATAGGACTGCATTAGTGCCTATGGCATGGACAGCTTATACACCTGGAAAGGCACTATCAGTGCTGAACAGTATATAGAGGGTTTAGAACAGCATGTACTCCCATCCAGACAACACCTCTTTCAGTAAGGGCCTTGTATATTTCAGCAAGACAATGCTAAACCAAATACTGCAACCATCACAACAGCATGGCTTTGAGGAGATGCTACACAATGGTAACCATGGCCCTGTCCCAACTTTTTTGAGATGCATTGCAGCCATAAAATTCGAAGTGAGTTAATATTATTTTTAATTTTCTGATATGTGTTCTATGTTCTATAGAGAATAAAATACGGGTCTATGAACAAACACTGCATTCTGTTTTTGTTTACCGTTATTTACATATTTACACAGAACCAAACCTTTTGGGAATTGGGGTTGTACATAACCTGTTGAATTTTCCAATCATTCTATTTGCCTAGCATGTTATTAACACATTTCAAACTCAGAACAAATGTGTTATTACTACTTTACACAGACTTTAATGTAGCGTAATGTAATGTAATGTAAAGAGATTCAAATACATCTATTAAATGTAAAACAATTTCCACTGATCCATTCTTAAATAAGGTAAAGGCTGGCTGCTGTGCTCAAAAGATGTAGAAACATAAAGAAATGTGATAATATACTGTTATAAAATGATGTAATACAATAATGGCATAATGTTGCAAAACCATAAGAGCTTATATCACATGCAGATCTGATTGCTTATTGTACTAAAGCTGGCCATCATGACATCAAATATAATGACACATCTGTTACAGCACCTAACAGTAATGCTAACAAGACCCAGCTGATGAAGGGACATTATCTGTCATTGACAGTGCTGGATTAAGTTAAACAGTGGCCCCTAGGCTGCACTTTGGATGCCACCCCCATCCCTTCCACACTCTCTTACACACACATACACCAATGCACACACCTAATCCCTGAAACACACAAACGTCCTATCTAGCATGCAAAACATGGTAGAGAATATTGTGCTACCATAAGCGGGCCTGCTGCAGTACATTATGACAGATACACACAAAAAAATATTTTTTAATACACAGGAAGAAACAAACCTCCTACCTTTGAAATGTTTCCTTCCTTGTTTTCAGTTGCAGAGATTTTGTTTATTACGCTGGTGAAATCAAATTTGCAGAGAATGTTACTCTATTGACATCCAGGCCACATGAAGTGATTTAGCCTGCTCTGATCCGCTGTTGAGCTCAGTGTCCTTCTTAACCAGCGCCAGCTTTGGAAAAAGAGTGTTTACCACTCGGGTTGGTCAAAGTCATGGGGAACAGTCTGAGAGTGAAACAAAACACAACCCTTGTATGGTGAAACAGTCCAGTTCTCTTTATGCATACGAGCCATTTACCGGTTTCTTTTAGACAAGTGGTCTTAGAGAAGTGTATCTTCAGATGTTCTGACATCATTCCGGACACAGTCTGCCCGTGTCTGTTCATCAGTTTTAGTCCAGTATGTTGTGTCTGAGCTGTACGATGGGGGAGGTGCTGTCACTGGCAGTGTCTGTTAACTGTCAGCTCAGCAGTTGGGGTTATAAAGGCCTTGGCAGCTGCTGGTGGTATTTCAGGTGACTCTATCTCTGTCTTGGTTTCTCCAGTTGATTCTTTGACCAGACTTGGATTTTCATGGCCAGAAATACTGTACAGAACGTCAATAAAAAACGTATGTACAGGATACAGTTTTAAATATCATTGTGATATTTCTTAGAAACAAACAATATGCTTTCAGGGTCCTTATCAACTGAGGACAAACTAATTTCTTCACTTCTTCACAGTAAACTGTGACTTCAATGTGACTTAATTATTGACCAGTAATTGTTGCTGCACCTTATTACCTGTACATCACCTGTATACATCTTGTACCGACTGCCAACATCACTGCAGTTCTTGCACTTTGACTCCCTATACCCTCAGTATTTAGGTGACTGTCAGATCATCAGTATCTGTGTAGCTGGTAAATGTATCTGTGAAATAGCTTTCAGTAAATGTGCAATATATATCTGTGCAATTACGATGTAAATTTGTATAGTTGTATTTTATTGTATTTTAACTAAACAACAGAGATTTATTTATTTTCTGTAATTTCCTATTTTGAATTTTGAAACCTGCACTTTAGTCTACCTCTTGTTCTGTATCTGTCCTGCTGCTATTCTTGTGCTGTAACAATGCAATTTTACCCATGTGGGATAATAAAGGTTATCTTATCTTATCTTAAAACAGAGCTTCCATCACATGGAACAGGCTTGACCTGACTCGACTCAATTCACCTGGCAAACCTGATACCTGGTGCTTTTTTGGTATCACTTCCATTGAGGTTCCAAGCAGTCTCAACTGATTAGTTGGAAAGAATCGTTAGCACACAAAACACAGATGCTAACACTAGGTACGAGCTTAGCGAATCGTCTTGCATCGTATTTCAGCAACTACAATCAACTCACTGTCTGAATACTACTGATGTAGTATTACCCACACTCTGGGTACATGGTAACACTTAGTATTGACTTACTAACATGAAGTACTACATTACAAAGGGTTGCATGTAACAACTACATGTCCATTCTTAACGTAAAGTGTTGCATTAACACTTTCTTTACATCAAGACAGTTTCCTGCATCACTGAGAAGGTACTACAGTATACTGACAATGGAAAACGGAAATGGAAGTGGCAGTGAAAGCAAGTAGAGTCGAGTTGAGCTGTACCGTGTTGTGGAACAGTGGCTTATTTGTGTGGTAGAATATAAATATTCACAACAGATCGTTCACTCCCTAATCAAAACCAGGAAGTGAGCTGCAAGCTGCCTGTTTCGTTAATGAATTGTCTTTATAATGCTGATTATTCAATCTATAGCAGTTTATCTCCACCCAGTCTGGTTAAAGTTTTAAGGAGTGCATCCCACTACAGGACAGCCAATCAAAACAGAGCTAATTTATATACAGTATAACTTAAAAGGAAACTCCATGTACTAGCTTTCTGTGACGTAGTTATGTAGATGTCTGGTTTCCAGAGGTGCACTTGGTGAAGTGGATACTTATGTATGGAGAGTAAACGTAGCATGATTTATTTTGACTCTAATGTCCTGTTATCATTCCTGGAACAAGACTCTTAATCAGCTCATTTTAGGTGAGTGGACTCTAGAGTCACTCTCAGTCCACCAATCTTTTTATAGGAAGTCGTTAATTAGTCAGACACTGATGTCTATTCAAATGATCATCAGCACAAAACACTGAAGGAGAACAGCATCCATTAGGTAGAACCAAACTCTGTTCAGCCAGTCAAACCAAGCTCAAAACAAAGCGTGTGCTTTACAAAGTTTGTGCTGAAGCAAGTGGTGGGCTCACTTCACACTTCTTTCGTTTTGACATTCCTTTAGTTTTTATACACACATGAACCAAAATGAGCGACAGAGGTCACATAATGAGTTCACATTCTGTAATGGAGTAAAAGTAAGATATCTGTCTTTAAAATATAGTTATAGTATAAAATATAGTTGCTGTCAACTATATATATAGTTAAAGTAAAATGTTACCCAGAATGGAGGCAGTTCAATGCGCAGAAGAAAAAAACGCTTAGCTACAGCCACATGTTACATCTACTTCCTCACTGTCCACCACTGCTGGATTCTATTACCACCACTAGGAACAAATTTAGGTTTCTCTAGAATGGAGCAATTCACACTAAACCATTCTGAATGAGTTTGTTTCATACTAACAGTCTCATTATTCAGAACATCAAAGGAAGTGCATTTTATAAGGACAGGAAGAAAAACAGCCTGCATGATAATATTAATAAAGAGATAAAGCGAGGTTTAAAAAGATAATCGTATAAAATAAAATGAAACGCATACGAAGAGGATTAGGCTCCTTTAGGTTTAATCGTAAAATCAGAGAGTGCAGGAAGTAAGGAGGAGCATTCCAAAGTTTACAAGCTGTGTCTCAGATAAATCTAAAGCTTTCCCACAGTGCTGTACGTGTGCCCCTAGCATCCCATGTTCCTCTGTAAAACTGCTCATTCACTGGAACACATGACTGTCAGATTACATGACGGACAGCTGGATGTTTAGGGAATGTACAGGAGTGTGGCTATAGCCACATCCAGTGTACAGTACAGTAGAGTACAGTCAGGCCCGCTACAGCATGTGAGCTGAGTTAGCTGTGAACTATACATCTGCATAATTACCATATTGGGAATAGTGACAGGGAGTCCATCTGCACAGTGTTGAGTGAATGGATTCTGCCTTAGGGAGTAGCAGCACTGCTGAGAACTGGGAAGATGGCCTGTGTAAGCTTGACATCTGCTACCTTCACAACAGCAAATACAGACCTTGTGCAATAATAGGAAAGAGCTAGAACAGAAATAGAGTAGAGCAGGTGCTAGAATATCTTAAAGGGGAATTCTACCAGTGTTTCCATATATCTGTATGATACAGTCATTGAGATCAAGGTCATTCAGAGTGGTTGGTCCATGATATATGTAAAATTTCTAGACAGTGGTGGCGATGGAAACCAGGGGTTGCTATGTCTATAACACAAATATAACTGCTTTTATTACAATCCAAAATGACCAGTGAACTCCAGTGTTTTCATATGTAATATTGACAATGATAAAACAGTGGTAGATACAGTGGTCTATTTTACCAATCATAGTCTTTAGAGTCATGAGATGCCTTATCCTTACACTGCTGTATATAATTCTCGCTATGTACTTCTAGGAATGTTGCTGTGTACCTCTAGGAATGAGTATTTCACATCAAACTATGATTAATGACTTTGTTTATATAAATAAACAGTTTAATTATGCAGAATATGCATAAAATCAGAAGAATTACTCACTATTTACATGCTTCAATTTTCCCAAAACACAACATTTCTTTCATACTGCACATCTGTATTCAGCCTCTGTGTGACATGCTCTGTTAAGAGTGTCTTTAGACCCCGCCTCCTGCTTGATTAGCTTATCCAGTCTGATCAGTCAATCGCTGGAGAATCATCCCACTATAAGCTCCACACCCACACCACTATGCTTATTCTTACAACGGTGTTGGTTCTGGCATGTCAGTTTGAGACAGAGATCGATCCTGAAAGTCTGGTAGAAGTTCGACTCTATCCACCTTTGCAAGCTAGACTGGCGCCGCGCCTTTCAGAGTGGTACGTTTTTACTCCTGTCTGTGTCAAACTTGCTGATTGGTAGGCTTTAAGGATTGTGTTATGGGATGATGTCTCAGTCTAAAGACATGCTGTCAGGAAAATGCTAAAGTCCCTCCCTAAGTATGTGTGTGTGTGAATGTCTGCACCGCGATGGATTAGCAGCCTGTCCAGGGTGTTTCCTGCCTTCTGCTCACTGAACACAGGTTTAGGCTTCAGCACCCACTGGGACCAAGGAGGATGAAGCGATTTGTAATGTATGTGAGTGAATTTAAAAAAATAATGAATGAATATAATGCATTGTTAAATAGCATTTGGATCAGATACATGGTTCTAGATAACAAAACATTGATTGGAATGAAACCTTTTTGTCCTCTCTTCTCATATATTTACAGAATGGTTCTTTACCCCACAGAAACATCCATAGAAAGGTTTTTTAGGCAAATAGAGGTTTTCTGTGGCATTCATCAAAGGAAGTGTTTGGCACCTTTATTTGAAAGATATCTTTATGGCGTTTATAAATATGTGCTTAAGTGCATATGACTACTCATGAATTTAAAGGTACAGTAGAAAAACAGCGCAGTGAAAAGGTTATACAGTGATGAGATGAGAGGATTTCTGCTTATTTCCTATTCCGCACTAACCTACTTGGGCTCGAGTTTGCACTGTGTGACCTGCTCTATTCGAACACGTTACTTACCGCACCTTTAAGTAGGCCAACGGTCAGCTTTGCATATAATTCAGCTGTAGAGCCGTCCACCTTTAATTAAGACAGCGGTAGAGGAGGCAGATGGTTCTCTCCGCAGGTGCGTGGATGCAGAGACACATAAGGGCAGCAGAGCAGAGAGCCAGTGAGATGGATGGCGATGATAATGATGAATAGAGCGAGGCAGGGGAGAAGAACGATCTTTCAACACGTACTGCACCCAGGAGGAGCAGATAAGCTTCATATCATGCCTCGAGACCATTTTTTTCGGGGGGAAAAAACCACAGCTGCAGAAGGAGATGCAGCGGAGGACAGGCGTATCCACATCAGGCCATTGATAGGCCACTTTTTTTCGGAGAGAGGGCGATAAAGGCCCTTTTCCCTCGAGTCCTCCGAGTGCACCATGGTGCTAATATCAGCTGATAGGGGTAATTAATGAGCCTTCAGTTAGCGTCATTAGCATGCGTATGGGTGGAGATACATTCTAATCATTCAGTTCCCTGCCAGTCTTTGGAGATTTAACCAAATGACTCACTCCGCACGCACTGTTGTTTTCATACGAGGCTGGCTGTTGTTTGTGATTGGGTTGACTAGAGCATTGGAAGTGCCTCATTAGTGTAGGCCGCTCCTCGCATCTGTGACATTCATTGAAAAACGGCTGGGATGATTTCCTTCATTTCCTCCGCTTTGTCTCTATGTGTCCCGTCCTGATTATTGTCTTGCCGCTCCTATGCTCTGTACTTCGCGGTTCATGGCCCAAAGTGGAGATTTACATCAGAATAAAGGCGGGAGGCTACGCCGTAGCCTTTTGTCCCTCCAGGTTGCAAAAGGGCCCCGTCAATTAATCGGTTCCACACTTACTCCGCTGACGCTCAGTTTCGTTGTCTGGGCAACCTGAAATGCAAGCTGGGAGGTACAAGAGAACACATGCAAAGTGGTAATCTAGAGATCAGGTACCAGTTCCGCTATCAGAGAGGATTCCTGGCTCTTTGTGTCTGGATCAAAGAGGAGTTTGCTAATCCTCTGAAGCTCAGGCTAGGCTGTATGTCATTAGAGGCCTCCCTCAAAGCACCATCTCTATTTGTGCTCCTAAGAGGGGAGGTCAGAAGTGGTGCCCAGGTTTAAAAGCAGGTTTGTGCTTAAACGTTTATCTGGGAGAAAGCTTTCAGTGCAACAATAATTGGACTGAGGTATAAACAGTGTGATAGAAAGCATCTGTGCAGGGCAGGAGCAGGCAAAGGAGATAACTCTGACAGGACGGAGAATGGAAACACCTTAGATGCTGTGTGCTTTTCTCCAGCTATCTGAAGACTTGTTCCACTCAGAGTTATGGATACCCTTACCCATATTTTGGAAAGCTGAATTTCCCCTCGCTTTTTTGTTTATGTTTCAAAACGTAACGTTTACCCCAGTCCAGACAGTCACCCCAGTCCAGACAGTCACCCCATTCAGTCACTACAGTCCAGACAGTCACTCCATTCAGTCACTACAGTCCAGACAGTCACTACAGTCCAGACAGTCACCCCAGTCCAGACAGTCACTCCATTCAGTCACTACAGTCCAGACAGTCACTACAGTCCAGACAGTCACTATAATCCAGACACTCACCCCATTCAGTCACTACAGTCCAGACAGTCACCCCAGTCCAGACAGTCACCCCATTCAGTCATTACAGTCCAGACAGTCACCCCAGTCCAGACAGTCACTCCGTTCAGTCACTACAGTCCAGACAGTCACTACAGTCCAGACAGTCACTCCATTCAGTCATTACAGTCCAGACAGCCACCCCAGTCCAGACAGTCACTCCATTCAGTCACTACAGTCCAGACAGTCACTACAATCCAGACAGTCGCTCCATTCAGTCACTACAGTCCAGACAGTCACTACAATCCAGACAGTCGCTCCATTCAGTCACTACAGTCCAGACAGTCACCCCAGTCCATACAGTCACCCCATTCAGTCACTACAGTCCAGACAGTCACCCCAGTTTGTACAGTCACCCCAGTCCAGACAGTCACCCCAGTCCAGACAGTCACCCCAGTCCATACAGTCACTACAGTCCATACAGTCACCCCATTCAGTCACTACAGTCCATACAGTCACCCAAGTTTGTACAGTCACCCCTGTCCAGACAGTCACCCCAGTCCATACAGTCACCCCATTCAGTCACTACAGTCCATACAGTCACCTCATTCAGTCACTGCAGTCCATACAGTCACCACAGTCTGTACATTTACCCCAGTCCAGGCAATTTACCAGGCAGTAAATTCTGTGTTTTTATGGTGTCACATATATATCCACCTATTCAGTCTATGGGTGTTAGCCATGTGCTGCGTGACCAGTAGCTCAGCAGCTAACACCACTGCCTGCCAGGGCGCCGCCAACACCACATGTGGGACATGTGGGTTTGAATCCCAGTCTGGGTGACTAAGCTGTGCTTAGAGTCTTTGGGCATAAGAGTCTTTGGGCAAGACTCCTAACACTACATTGGCCTACCTGTAATATCATTAACCTTGTAAGTCACTCTGGACAAGAACGTCAGCTAAGTGGCATTAATATGTATTTTCTATTCTTTTTTATTTTTTTTTTTAAGTTTTTAACTTTAAAATTGTAATTGATTATATAATTAAATTTAGCGTTTTTAGTAGTATTATAATTTGTTTTTGCATGTGTAGTTTTTAACAGCTCTGTATTCCTTTTCTCCATTGTCTCAGCTACATTGTAAATACAGGATGTCCCTCAACGTACTGGGTTTAAATAAAAGTTGAAACTATCCATTAAACAGTGTCCTGTGACTATTGATGAAGGACAGCTGGAGAACTAACACAATAAGATCAGCATTATCTCTGACTTTGTATCTAGAAGGTGGGCGAATGAGCTAGGCGTGTTAAACAGAGTGGGCAGTGAGTGGATACTGAGGTAACTGATTGTCTTTTTTGTGTAAATTTTAAGTCACATATGATCCACTATGGCTCTCTGTGTCAATCTGGCCTTAATCGAATGTAGCAATTCCTGCACAACATGCAGCGACACGCTAAGGAATTGAACAGTGTTGGGAGTCATTAAGCACCTGCATGCACTGATGTTTTCAAATTTTTGGCTGAGATATCCGGTGTGCAGCGGCATTATAGCTTTGGAATACTGGATAATGAAACAAATACCAACGAGTATTCAAATTATCCAAGACAAGCCGAATGTTTTGGTACATAAAACCACAGAAACATCATTAGTGGACTCATAGGGGGTTCTTTGGAGGCAATCCATAGAATCTCTTTTGGCTTCCTAAACAACCTATTGGCAGATGGTACTTATATGAGGCACTGCTGTAAATGTGAGGCACTAGTTTGAGAGAGAACGAATGTACACATAAGCTCACCAGACAGAAACCTAGTCACCTTGTGTGTTTAAGGTAGTAGTAACTTCAGGTTCCTGCAGATGTCGTTGCATGAGGATGATGGGGCCATAAATACTGTACCTGCTGGGTGTGGGATGGTATTCGTAGGTTGAGAAGAGGTGGTACAGTGCAGTGAATGTATGTACACATATTCATATATAGTCAGATGACATGGTTCTTCTAGTGAAAATAATGTAACACATTCTCTACAGAGAACAGAGAACATACTTTACACACCTTTTTTTAGCATTTTAGGAGAAAAATGAAACCAAATGCAGCTTGTACAAAAGTCACATTTTAGCATTTCTGTTTCTTTTTATTTATTTAGGAAAATAAATAAAAAATGGGCTTTAAAATTTTCTTAAAATGCAGTGTCTATGTGTGTTCCATGAAGTGGGTTTGCAAAAACATGTCAGTAAACAGGGGGAGTTCACACTGTGAGCATACAATGTAACATATGCTCCATCTATATGTCAAGAACCACTTAGGAGCCTTTTTATTTAAAGGTGCATCTCAGTGTGTTTCAACTGTCAGCTGTTTAGTCTTTATAGCTATCAAATAATCAAGACAGGGATTAATATTCTGGACAACACAAGCACGAGGGTCAGTTTACTTCAGGAATGTGCATGCCTGTTGGCTAAATTAAGCCTATAGGGCTGCCTATGGAACAGCCCTCATAGCACTAATGATCATTGTTACTGTTGTCTGCAGATGCTACGCCTTTGTTTTCATGAGTCGGGCAGTTGTAATTTCAGTAGGAAATTCTATGGTCCACCACTGATGGTCACTTAACGCAGCCAGCCTCAGAAGTTATTTTTGGGCAGTTAATGTACCAGTCTTTGAACCTAATGTTGAAGAAGTACAGGGCCAGCATGAATCAGCTTTATGATTAGATAATTCTGCAGGCATTAGGGTGCAGATCAGTTTGAGCTTTGTGGCTGCTTTTAGCACATTCACACATTAGACAGACCCATCCAGGAGGGTCTTATCTGCCAACACCTTTCAGCAGCCTGAGTACAAAAAAGGAAAAATCCTCCTGAAACTCAATCACTCCTGGTCTGTGAGATGGTGTTATGACTTTTCAGCAACAGTCAGTTTAATAGTTTGTCCGAAAGTCTTTTCATGGCACCACATAGTGGAGTGTCATGAACACAGTTAAGGCATGAGGGACGTGCATGACCAAGATGGGCTCTAGAGGCCAAGTCTTATCAGCCGCTTGGCTCAAGAGCGAGCAGCACTTTCCAAAATCGAATACTCCGCAGCCCAACAGCAAGCTGTGGCGAGTAAAACAAGTGCAGTGGCTTTATCTAAACCAGTCCTACTCATCACAGACACTCTTCAGAATGGATATCCAGGGTCCAGCTAGAAGGGAATTGTGCCTTGTACTCAGACTCAAGGCCACAGAAGATTGGCGGCGGGTAGTGAGTGATATTACGTGAGTGCTTTTTTCCATCTACATTTGCAGAAATTAGTTTAATCAGGTTTCAAAGCTGGATGTTCTGAGGGGAATTCCAAAATGAGAAGATAAAATTTGATATTGTGTTCCTCATCCAGCGACCAGATGTGGCGCAGAATGGTTTTAATCTGAGACGTTTCAAATTCAATGTTTGTCAAATGTGGTTTCAGCACACAAGAGTAGCAAATTTAGTAAAACACAAAGCATAATCCACTAATTGGTTAATCCCTCACTGATTGGTTAAAGATTGACTAATTGAAATCCAGTGATTCATTCATCCATCTCTCTTCAAGAAGGTACCACAAAAGGTTCTTTAAGCGATGCCACAGATGAACCATTTTAGCTCCCTGAAGAACCATGTTTAAAATGTAAGAACGTGAAAAGCCTTTCTATAAGGGATATTCTAAAGCGCCCCAAGAACCCCCTCCATCAGTGGCTAGCCAGCCGCTATATTGTCTCAAACTGAAGATGTTTAATTAACCTGCTACTGTGAGGTTTACATAATATACATATATTTATATTAACACCCTTAATATAACACTAATATAGTTATATATAATGCCTTTGACCACTACAAACTGCTGTCTCCCCTGAGTACAGGTGCATTGATCACTACAGGATACTATATGACTCACTGGCTGTGAGAAACCCAGGTATAAAGGTTTTATTCAAATTTAGGGATTCCCAGAGCCTATACATTATATGGAGGCTCTATCACCCTTAAAACTCTTTGGTAAAGAACCTTACCAGGGCTTTAAGAACCAGCCATAAAGATCTATTTAAAAGTCCTTTAGGGAAGCAAAAATGGTTCCTTTATGGCATCTCTCACAGAACCCTTTTGTGGGAAATGCACATGCATGCGAAATCAAGTTTTGTCCATGAACTCTCAATACGACGGAAGGTGAATGCTAAGTGCGAGGCAATTAATCTCGGACCTTGTGCAAGAACGTTTCCTGGGTTCGCATGAGCTAGTAATCTTTTTTCACTTGCATAAGCATATAGTAGTTACTGTATGCAGCATTCTGAAGCATTTTCATTAGGAAATCGTTAATCATCACAAACCCGCTGCTCTACACTACACATGTGGAGTAACAGTATTCCTGCTTTTTTAAACATTTCTAAAAAGTCAGCCATTCAGTTAAAGTAGATCCACTGCTGCAGAATAAGTCCCTTTTCCTGAAGGACGGCAGACAGTTTCTCCAGCAACGTCAGTTTAATGGACATAAATGTTAGCCCAGTTGTCCAGCTGCAGTCACAGTTTAGTCACAGTAGCTGTTAGAATAAATAAAAAGAGTAATTAAAGGACCTTCCATTTTCCACAGTATTCTGAACAGTTTAGTTTTTTTCAGCACACACCAACTACATTCAGCCCAAGACTGATTAGCTAAAACATGAAACTGGGCAGGACAGGTGAGGCCTCCTGGGCTGCAGTTGGAAAACACCTAGTTGAAGCTCCATGGTGCAATGCTGATGTATTACCATGACTGACAGCCTTGAATTGGAAGTGGAACAATACGATCTGGAGTCATAGACCCACCGCTGTACTTTCAGCCCTCTTGGGTTAGGATTTCTCTCAGTGGTATAGTAAATCATGGTCACACAGGTTATGATAAAAAGCAGAGCAGAGACTTAAACAAGGATTCATTTCTGTGTGTGCTAGGTAGCTCTCAAGTGCACAAGCGGCTGATCACAACACAATCAAAGTGTAGGCCACCGGTCAAACATCAACTGTTAATCCATGTGTAAACATGTGAAGTACACTTTGAAAGAGAGCTGTATTACCTAAAAGCCAATAAATCTCCTTCACTGAGTAGACAAAAATCACTCACAGAAGACAAAAAAATTCTGAGAAGTGTTTTTTTGGAGCGATGCCACATAAGAACCAGTTTTATGTTCAGTGAATGTTATTATAAAGATCTATTTCTGTAAATGACAAGTGCAGAACCTTTTTACAGTTTAAAGAACTTCCACAGAAAGTCATGGTCCTATACTGGTCATGCGTGTTATCAGTTTATAGATCTGAAGTAATTCATTAAGGTATTAAGATATGTTCAATTCTTCTATAGCTAGCTGAAACAGCTTGGTGTTTATCAGGATATGCTAAATGTGATTCGCATATTCAGGATTTTGATAAGAACAGAATTTATACACTCCAAAGAGCATACTCGCTTTGAGTACATGCAATTCAATAACTAAGACAGAAGTAAGAGTTGGAATTTCAAAAGCCTGACCTCATCTGTGCCATCTACAAATGGTCCATAATTGTTTCAGCCACTGCCTCACTTTTACAGCCATCCATATATGATATATGACATAAGCTACAAATTAGTCACATTGCATGTTTAAGGTGGTAGTAACATTAGGCTCCATTAGGTTCCATATATCCTTTGAGAAGAGGAGGTACAGTTTAGTGAATGTCTCGTTCAATGTGTGAAAAATAACTCACATAGCAGATGGTGATAAGTGATTGCATTTGAGTGTGCCAAAAGCCACAGTGTGAAGGAAGCAGCTGAATGTGCAGATGAATGGAAGCATACGGTCACACGGGTCCACCAGCAGGGGCATAAATTCCAGTCTACAGGAAATTCTCCACAGTATTGTTCCAGGGAAGGCATCCACCAAATCTGGTCCAACTAAACACGTTTTTGATGCAAGAGTGGCTGAACACTGATGTGGCCTACATCCAGATACTTGTCCAGCCAAATCACAGTTGTTTCACACTATTAGGTACGTTTCAGTCACAGGTGACTAAATTTTTATCCGGTGAGTTTACGTTAACGCCATCCATCTCTGTCTCTCCAGAACTGGAGTTGGAGCAGGGGTGTGTGTAGGGTCTGGCTATTGGGCTGTGGCCATGAATCTTTTTCTCTGTATCCATGGGTCTCTTTTTACTGCCAAAGTATTTAATATGAAATACTCTGGCACAGCACTTTTGGCCCAGTTTTTAATTCCATACACAAAAAACATATTTATGACACGTTGAAAGCAGAACTGAAAACGTTCCTGCTATTCTTTTGGGAAATCTGACTGCTTTAGTCAATGACTATATGAGAATATATATTTTTTAAGCAACCCAGCTACAGATGGTATATTGCACAGCTGGGATTTGATTCTGCAGCCTCCTGGAGGGGCTCACCTTTACCACTTGTCCTTCATTTCTGAAATCTGTGTATAAAACATGATTTTGGCCTGATGACATGTTTCACAAATATACCTCCCACGAAGGGGAAAAGGTTAATAGTCATTACTGAGGGACTAAAGCCAACAAAACATGAAGGTGATGTAAAGCGCCAAAACAAGATACATGATATGTGTTTGGGGGACTGTTTGAGGGATGAAAGCAGGAAACAGGCCCAGTGGACGGAGGATAAGATCTCTCCTATGACTGCAAAGCTCTTTAATATTTCTGAACAGATGTGCTCAGTATAAGCACACACATTTTGTATCCTCAGTAATACAGCAATACAGTACTTAACAAGAGCTAAGTGTACTTGGACCTCAAGGAATTCACAGAAACAGTACAGAAGAGAAAAGTGGAGGCATGGGTTTAGATACTGCTCTAGGTTCATCCTTTATATTCCACTCCACGTACCTCCACCACTTCCTGAGTGGCCCCTTAAGGAAGTTACTGAGCTGATTATCATTATGCACAAATCTTCCTCTTCAAAGATCTGAACTGCAGCAGGCAGCTGTCATGGAGATCCTAAAAGGCTTGTTTGTTCCCGGGTGACAGAAGCTGGACATTACACACTGAAACCCTACAACTGCTCTGTTACTCCGTGATTGGTCAGCAGGCAGTAGTAAACAGTTGGAGTTGCTGTTTGTTTGTCTGAGAGCTTAATGTGACAGAAGAACTGGTGCCTTTTTTGGGGGGCGGCTGAGGATAAGCAAAGTCTGGTGTGAGAAGGAGACACGCTTTCATGAAATTGGTGGAATGCACAGGATGAATGAGTCAAACACAGAATGGACAACAGATGAGTGACCACAGAGCAGGATCAGGAGAAAAAATGAGAAGCATGTGATGAAGTGATGCCAGAAAAGAATAATACTAAGGCAAAGCTCTATTATGCAAAAGTCTGTCTGTGTTTATCAGTGATTTATCAGTACAGGGAATGGAGAGAAACATGGATGATAAACATGATATATCTGCAATCAATAAAATAGATTATTAGGAGACACATATGGAAGCTGTATTATTATTATTGTTGACCCCATATTGGAATTATGAACAACAGTGTCTATAATAGGACCCAATGTCCTCTCCTGCACACACACTGACAAACATATAATCAGTACTGGTCGAGATTCTGAAATGGATAGCACAGTGGATAACTACAACCCTAAAAAATTGGCGTTTAATTTCCTGTATAGGCAGGAATGTCCCAGTAACACTTTACATGAACCCTGCTACATAACACTGACATAACCATGCCATCACCATGTCATGGCAGATGTCCTATGGTGTCATGAATTGTCACTGCCAGTTATGTGCAGTAATATAACAATGCCATGTTACTATTACTGGTGTTTCTCATGACAGCCGCCTTAATGTTTGATGACACAATGGATAACTAAACTGCATGTGGCATTATGGTATATATGTCATGACAAGTATGTGATAATAATATGATATAATATGATAACAATAAGATGACATTTATATTAGGCTGGCTTTAAACTTTGCAATGTAGAGTAAAGCCTCTTGCACCTCCTGCAACATACCTGACATCTTAACTTAGTGAAACAAGTTTCATGAAACACCCAGTCAGAATGCTGCCAGATGAACTAATTATCTAGCAATAGTACCTGACCTTTCTAATGCTCTTGTGGCTGAATGCAATCAAATCCTAACAACAATGTTTTAACATCTATTGCAAAGCATCCTCAGAGAGGTGGGGATTGTTATAGAGGAGTACAGGCTGGGGTAGAGAACTCCTGATTATTAGCCTGTAGAATGTCGGATGAAACATAAACAGGTGTCTACTTTTGGGCATGTAGCATAGCTATATCATTTGTAGAACATTAATATTCATGTGTGGATTATATAAACTTTATTTAAAATGCAAAGTGAAGTATCTGTATTAGTATCCATATTAACTACAAGGTTCCATATCAGTGCACCCACAGAAGGAGAGAATATTATATGCAGTAATGAGGGAAGGGGAAAGCAATGGAAGCAGGGAGTGAAAAGGCTTTGATCCAGAGTATTATGGCTGTGATACTCTGTGTGTGTGTGTGTGTGTGTGGGTGCGTGTGTGTGTGTGGGTGCGTGTGCGTGTGTGTGGGTGCATGTGTGTGTGGGTGCGTGTGTGCGTGTATGTGTGTGTGTGTGTGTGTGTGTGTGTGTGTATGACTGCCAGAGAGATGAGCGGACACGTGACCCACCATTTTGGAAGGTACTAGGGCGATGCCTATCTATTTTTTGGCTCCTTTTATTGAAGGGCCGTGTTTTCCTCATAAACAAACGGCAAGTTGAGCATTACAAGCAATCTCACAAAGTCCTTTTTCATAATATAAGAACTTTGGCAGAACTCAGTGAACACACAGGGTCAAAACCAAGCATGGCTTAAAAATGCTGATCAGGCCTTCCTAAGAACTATGTGGGCGTGCGCAATGAGCGACTTGATTGACAGCTCTCGGTCTAAAACTCCTTGCCTTATAGAAGCATTACCCAAGATCTGAGCTGCCCGGTTTACATGTACTGGCTGTTTATTGGTCACTATTCACCTTAGACAAAGGTTCAGCTTTAAGATTAAACAAACTCATTTGATAGAGAAATGTGCTCGGATTCATAGCCATTTCACTATTATCAATATTATATAGAAGAATGTTCACTGGCAGTTTTAATAAAAAAACAAACAAACAGATAAATAAAATGTCAGTATCATAAGACCACTGTAAAGAAGTCTGTAAGTCCCTCTACAATGATACATTCCACATCAGGCCCACATGAAATTCCCATTTAAAGATCTGGGAATGTTAGAAGTAACTGGGTTTAGCTTTTGGGCTCCATGGACTCTGTTTAGCTACGCATGTATTAGCGCTCAATATGAGCAGCTGACATAACACACACATGCACACACACACACACACGTGCGTGTACACAGACGCACATGCACACACACACACACACACACACGGGTTTCTCAGAAACACAGCCGTACAGTACAAAAAAGTACTGATTGACACTGATTCTTGATCTCTCTGGGTTCGGCTGCCTCTGAGACATGGAGAAACAGGTGTTTCTTTTCTGTCAACACGGCTACAACTGCAACAATACACAATCTCTCAGCAGCCCCCACACACTCATTTAACCATACACAAACATAACACGCAGCCTGTCAGCCAGACCTACACTCCGCTTAGAATAACAAGCTATGATTTCAACTACATTCGGTGTTCAGGTGAATGAAACCAGTCTTCCTCCAGTCGTCTCTCAGTCTTCTTCATTCTTAATATGTATGTACTGTCACTGTCCAAAGAAAAGCTAGTATCTCTAAAACAGCTACTTTACAGGAGAGGGCAAAGACCTACTTTAACTTACAGCCAGTGGAACCAGATGTTTATTTAGGCTATTTCTGTTAGTCCATTCATCATGAAATTTCACACAATGTAGACTAAAGCTCATGTGATCAACTGAAGCATATAATTAAAAATAATCAAAAATGGAAATACATGTTTTTCTTTGGACAGTGATGACATACTAACTAAAACGGTCTAGGGACATAAACAAGAGGTAATTACACACACAGCTCGCTAACAGCTAACAGTCATAACAGTTTGGCCGACCTGATCGAATGACAGGCTTTGTTGATTTTCTAGGGAAAATAAATAAACATGTTGTCTAAAGGGAACATTATTTGCTGAATTTAATTCATTTAATGGTTCATCGTTTTGTTTTTCCCTCAGTGTGTTAATTTCAACAAAGCATGCTACTTATCCAAACTGTACATAGAATCTTGACCATGTTATTTGCTTGTGTAGTTAGTATTGTTATGGCAAGCCTCTCCAGCCACTAGCATCTAATGTTAACCTTAATGTGTATGCTCTGCCAAAATGGTATCTTGGCACATACAATTATCTTATATCTAGTTGATATATCTCATAATATATCTTACATATCTTATATTGAGAGTTTTGTAGGTTATTATATGGTTTTTAAATTTATTTACATAATTCCATATTTACTTATTTTATTTTTGTATTATTTTTGCATTGTGACATAATTGACATATTTTGGCTTACTAAAAACCCTAACAACTTAAAATATATCTTAAAGTATGTTAACCTTATAATAAGCTTACAATAATCTCTAAATGAGAAATATAGATATATTAACTCGATATAAAAAAATTTGCTTCCCAAGATATTCTTTGGCATCATGTTAGAATGACAAATAGTAATATGGAATTTCACAGTGTAGCACAATGCAGGTTGACAGGTCTATATGAAAATGGTTAAGATGGATGAGATGTGTTACAATGTGTTTTCACTTCTTAAAAAGTGGCCCCTAGTCCAGTTCCCTGGGCTGTTTCTTGCCAAAAACAATATAAGCACTTGCTTAGAGAACTGTTTCTCAACCTTGAGCCCCGGAGGCAGCCTGCCCTGCATGTTTTAGAGCTTTCTCTGCTCTCAACACACCTGATTCAACTTATCAGCTCATTAACAGGCCCTTTCAGAGTTGCAGGGGTGTGTTAAAGCAGGGAAGCCACTAAGATGTGAAGGGCAGGGTGCCTCCAGGACCAGGACTGAGATACACTGGCTTAGGGGCCCCATAGACATAGACACACAGTATATTTACACTGTATGTATTCATGTACTGTATGCTCCAAAATGTCCCCGGCATGTATAGCTATGAGTGAGTGGAACCTTAATGAGTGTTCAATGCGCTATGCATATGAGTCCCACCTGCATCTTTGTGAGTCGGATGTGATCACAGCATGTCGCTCTGCTGAGGCCTGAACATGTGATGGTGAAAAGGGTTTCAGGTGCGGTGCGCCTGGTGGGACAGACAAAGGGGTTCGAATCTGGTCTGGAAAAAAAGGACAGATGGTAGCAGACACTCAGAGCAGAAGTGAGAAAGACAGGAAGCTGTGGAAGAGAATGGGGAGAGAGTGAGAGAGGGACTGGAAACAGCAGCTGTTTAGGGAAAGAGGGGGTCTGGGTTAGAGCCAGGAGGCACAAAATGTCAAAGCACGCTGTCTTTAGCGCTGTTCAAGCTGGATTATTTTACCAGAGGATGGACTGTAATGTAATAATTTGATTGGCCAGCTCATATGGAATAAGGTATCTATGTAATTCCCCCACCTAATCACAAATAGCTGACTAAAACGTCATCGCCCAGATGTACACGTGGACAGTCACATGAATGCTCTGTTTTAAAATAGCACACTGTGCACTGCATACTGCCAAGTATCTTTGATATAGTGCATACTGCCTGATACTTTAGGCACATGAGCAGTTTGTCCCCCTTCACTGTAGAAAGAATCACATTTCATGAGAAAAACACACCAAATTTTGATGCTATGTTTTCTGGGTTTTTTCTTTTTCAGTTATATATAAAACCCTGTAAATTACTATAACAAAAACTGTAAAATTATGGACTTATGTAGACTATTTGTAAAATAACTGCTATTTTGGGCACTATCACAGTAACAACACATTATATGTATTTCTTTTATTATTTTTACAGTAAAACTGTAATATTCTTTGTGCAGTATTTTTCCTACATTACATATAAATTCATAAAATAAAAGTCAAATATACTAATTTTAAAAAATACCAAAACAAGGCATTTACAGCAAAATTCATTAATTGTTAATATGTTAAAAGCTGTTATTTTACAGATTCTCTGTGAATTGTTATGATTAAACACTAAAATTTCATTGCAAAACTACAGTAAAACACAAACAGCAGGGTTTTAATCTTTACAACTGGCTCCAAATCTGTAAAATGATTTTTAAAATCTGCATAATTTTTAGTGCTATTACCTTTCTGAAGGTGTTTGATCATAATAATTGCGGAAAAATCAGCAAAACTATTAATGAAATTTTCTGTTTTGTTTTTGTTCTTTCTTTCATGGTTTTTGTTTGGCAGCCGTAACTATCAGTCATTTAACCGTATTCTCCATATTTACTGTGCTGGCAAAAGAAGAATAAACATTTGGTTTTGTTTCTCACCTGGTCTTTTCTCCTTGCTAAAGTGAATTTGACAACTAAACTCTAATTGTAACTGTTTTGGAGTATACACTGTAGTACAGCCTCAATTTCAAAATCAGTAATCAGTACAATCTGTTGGCCTGGATTAAACTGAGAATGATTTAGAAAGACATTGTTTGATGTTTTACCTTTGAATTTCATTGTTTATGTACATATAAACTCATTCCAAAATTGATGCCTGCAAGTCCTCCCAAAATATTTGGGACAGGAGCATATTAACCATGCTTTTATATACAACTGCTACAGCTGTGCAGAAATGTTGATGTATTTTGAGTTTAATAAGACATATTTTCAATGAGAGACAGTTCTGGACTCCTGGCAGGTCGCTCCAGCACTCACATGCCCTGCTATAACATATGTAGAATGTTTCTTGGTGTTGCCATGTTGAAATAAGGATGAATGTCTCTGAAAATGAGTGTGTCTAGAACGCAGCTCCAAAATATGTTCAGGGTTAACGGTTGCTAGCTAATACCCAATCTGGATTGTCCTTTCAAAAAAAAAACACAGCATACATTATTTCCACAAATAATCTGAGAAGCTGACGCCTCACAGCACAATACATGTTTTGACTGTGTATCAGTCCATTTTAGATGAGGTTGGCAGGATGTGTGGACGCTGTAGACACGTAACTTTCGCTGTGTATAGTAGAGTCTTAACGACATGTTTTTATTTACTGACAATAGTTTGTCCATATATATATATATATATATATATATATATATATATATATATATATATATATATATATATATATATATATACAGTAGTACGGGTCACTATAGATGAATATGTAAATATAAATATATCTTACTTTGCAAGGAAATGTATACAAGAATACAAATATACATGTAGACTGTAGAAAAGACAGTAGTAATAATAATAAATAAATGTGCATGAATGTGCAAGGGACATAGTTATCAGCAGATAATGACTGAATTAACATAATAAACATGTGCATATATTGGTATTTAAGTAAAGTGGAGTGTCCAGGAGTTAAAGATGTGCAGTATATACAGTAAGTGTCCAGAGTGTCCAGGAGTGCAGATATACACTATATACAGTAAAGTGTCTGAGAGTGTCCAGGAGTTCAGATGTACAGTTTATACAGTAAGTGTCCAGAGTGTCCAGGAGTTCAGATGTACAGTATATACAGTAAGTGTCCAGAGTGTCCAGGAGTTCAGATGTACAGTATATACAGTAAAGTGTCCAGAGTGTCCAGGAGTGCAGATATACAGTATATACTGTAAAGTGTCTAAGAGTGTCCAGGAGTGCAGATATACAGTATATACAGTAAAGTGTCTAAGAGTGTCCAGGAGTGCAGATATACAGTATATACAGTAAAGTGTCTGAGAGTGTCCAGGAATGCAGATATACAGTATATACAGTAAAGTGTCTAAGAGTGTCCAGGAGTGCAGATATACAGTATATACTGTAAAGTGTCCAGAGTGTCCAGGAGTGCAGATATACAGTATATACTGTAAAGTGTCTGAGAGTGTCCAGGAGTGCAGATATACAGTATATACAGTAAAGTGTCTAAGAGTGTCCAGGAGTGCAGATATACAGTATATACAGTAAAGTGTCTGAGAGTGTCCAGGAGTTCCGATGTACAGTATATACAGTAAAGTGTCTGAGAGGGTCCAGGAGTGCAGATATACAGTATATACAGTAAAGTGTCTGAGAGTGTCCAGGAGTGCAGATATACAGTATATACAGTAAAGTGTCTGAGAGTGTCCAGGAGTGCAGATATACAGTATATACAGTAGAGTGAGAGTGTCCAGGACTGCAGATGTACATTATATACAGTAAAGTGTAATAGTGCATAAATAAGCCTATGATTGAAAAGAGAGTTTAGTCCTCAGCAGTCCTCGTCCCTCTTCCATCCCCGCTGGGAAGAGTTGAAGAGCCTGATGGCTCTCGGGACAAAGGATCTCCTGAGTCTGTCCGTGCAGCAGCTCTGCGACAGCAGCCTGCCACTGAACTTGCTCCTTCTGTCCATGATGATGGTGTGCAGTGGGTGCCCATCATCATCCATAATAGACAGCAGTTTGTGCAGTGTCCTCCTCCCCGCCACCTTCACAGTTCCTAGTCCTAAATAACTCCTGTACCAAATTGTTTGGAAGGTGTAGACATCAATGTCAGAATGAGCATATGTTCACAAAAGCAGGTGCATATTTCCCTTCAATTACAGAAATAAAATTCTACATCTGTAAAAACATTACTATGGTTATTTTAGTAAAATTGTCATATGACCAACATGGCATGTATTTGTTATGCTTACCTGCCATAAACTTCAGATAATCAGATTAGTACAGAGAATAAAGGCTATACCAGTAGCATGTCGACAGCAACAGAAAAACAGCCCAGCACATGGGAGTGTCTAACAGTAGGTTTGTTACATTACTGTGCGATTGTTTGTGCTCTGGATCTGGCAGATTAGAAGTGGGGCTCCTATATGTTCTTGGCCAAGGCCGACCTCCAGCTGGTTAACAGCAGGCCTGCAGCTCCTGAGCTGTGCTGATGCTGATGCTGATGGGTCATGGCAGCAGGTCTTAAGGAGGGCAGCAGGTGTCCACTTTAATCACTGCGGCTCAAGAGATCCTGAGCTGGGCACCAAGTCGGACATCGAGAAGACGGAGGAAACAGAGGAAGAAAAGGAGAACGGACCATGCTGGAAAAAGAGTGAGGTTTCTATTGATTCCTGTAATCAGAACCTTACGCCTGCTTTGCTTCAAATTATGCTTCTTTGCTTTCCCAGACACCAGACTACGTGAGCAGTAGGGCATAAACATGTTACATTGGGTTTTTCACCAAACTAGCTTGTGTTAGATGGGGATATAGGATGAAGCAGTGAGATGTTTGTGTGGCTGAAAAAAGCAACTCCAACAAAAAAAAACTAGAGCATGTCAAACACCTTTGGGGCTCGCTGGGTCCTCAGAGTTTTGAACTGTCCTGCTTTTGACAACATTTAGGACAAGATGTGGTACATTTTGCATGAAGCAAGCAGCTGCGTGTGTGCACACTGGAGGGCAGGGAGTAGAAAATTTGGGGGATGAAGACAACACAGATATCGGTACCAACATGAAAAGTCTTGGAAAAGCTGTATTAACCCCTTAAATCCTGATCTTATAATCCCATGCATTTATTTCTTTCCACGACTGTTATTCAGTTACTTCAATGAACTGTCTACCCCTATGAAACTGCACTTGCTGTACACCAGGTAGTACCAAAAAACGTTCTATGACACATTTTTATGATGCTTTTTTATGATGATACTGATTATGTAATATGAAGATGATGTAATATGTTGTATGTCCTGTAATTATGCTGCAGATAATACAGTCCCCTTTTTATACATTGTAAATGACAGGCTGGAATTTCCACATGGGAAAACTAAACTGTATAAAAATATAAAACCCTGTAGGTCCTGAGGTTCATAAGTACAAATTCAAACCAATGGAAAAACAAAGCTGTGGAAAGTATAATAAAACTGTGGCAAATAAAAACATATAATGGAGGGCCCTGTATATACTGTATGTATGTCTGCTAAAGTAGGCACATCCATTGCTAGCAGGAATAAAGTCAAGCACACAGCTGTGACGAAGCACGTTAGGTAATTATCATCTGTCCATCGCTGCACCACTCATTATTAAGTTCCAAACTGCTAAAAGCAACATCAGCACAAAAACTGTACTGATCATAATCTACAAAATGATGTGCCTCATCTCATACGGCAGCAGTTTGAGAAAAGGGTCTTTCCTGTATCAGCATGATGAATTCACAGTGCACACACGTCCATAAATAATTCATTTGCTGGGTTTGTTGTGGAGACGCTTGACTGGCCTGCACAGGGTGCTGACCCGAGCCCCGCTGAGCACCTCTGGCACTAACTGAATTTCTGATTGCGAACCAGTCCCCATCACCTAACACAACATCTGACCCTACCAATGCTCTTGTAGTTGAAAAGAAGCGAATCCCCAAGTTCCAAAATCCAGAGCCTTCTCAAAGGAGTGTAACATTATAGCAGCAAATGAGGAACCAATACCACTGATTTTAAATGAGATGTCCACAGAGGGCCGGTGTAATGGATTGAATAGCACTGCTTTCTCCAGAATAATCAAAGCTAAACCTGAAGCCTTCGCCTTGGCCCCTCTGGACCAGATTGCAGTCACAGAGATGGAATGTTGTTGGGTTCTTGCGCACGCTCAGGGTGAGAGCGGAGCTGCAGAGGTTGGACTGTGATCACATTTGGCCTATGGAATGCAACAGAACTGCCATCACACGTGTCGTCACACAAAAAGCACAGAGCTGTAACTTCTATAACACTAAGAGCCTTCCAGAGATGGCTGGGCCTTCAGCATTGTGTGATCGGATCGTTATAGACAGCAGCAATATTTGGGGTAACCTTTAGATGTTACTGAGCTCATTCTTTCTACTGCTCTACACACTCTCTTGGTGTTCCACATCCTCTATATGCACTTACTCTATGATAGCCGAGGGTTTCTGCCCACCTCTGCTTCTCTATATAATTAGGTAGCATGATTTCTGCTTCCTTCTTCAGTGGCTCCTCCTCATGTTTGTTGTAAATATCTACCAGGCCTGAGTTTTTAAAGCAGGGCTAACAGAGGCAGTTGTTAACCACTGTTGTTAAAATGAGTTAACCTCAGCTGTGTTTGCTAGGTTTGGTGAAGCTGAAAATCGTTCAGAAAGCCTGTCTAATATGGGCCTGCTTTGTTAGACAGGCCCCCAGATGCATTACTACTTGTCGTCCAACCATAAGCCAAAATAAATAGCATCATATTAAGATAAGAGAGATAAGATAACACTTTATTGATCCCGAAGGAAACTGCATTTTTTTAATTTTTTATTTTTTTAACATTACAAATATTCATTATATATAAATATATATATTTATATTACAGATACCTTTATCTTTAAGCATTTTACCTCTCCTGTCTCAGTTTTGTTTTTGTTTTTGTCATTATTAAATATGATTAACTAGCTTCTTTATCCCCCTCTTACACATCTTAGATAGCATAATGATGGAGTAATAACCAAGGAACTGCTGGGAGGCCCCCTGCTGGCCCAGGTCCTTAAGCAGATACCTGTTTGTGTAGCTTATATTGTGTAACCTGTAAAATGTGCCAGTGCTGGCTGGATATCACAAAGTAAATCAATAAATGAACAGCATTAATTCCGCAACATCTGTAATGTTCAACCACCCCTGGACATAGGCCTGATAGGCCTGTATTCTTTATGTGGATGATAATAAGAATACATTACTCTGCAATGTTCATGCATGGTTGCTGGGTAAGTCTAATACAACCAGTGAACAGAACAAACACCAGCAGCTGTCATGACATTTTTGAACTCAGAAAGTCCAGACTAAAGTTTCAGTTTTTAGTTTATTACCTGCAGTACCAACATTCATGGTGGTGTTCACGTGTGCTCATCTTCTGACAGCTCTATAATGAGGTACAACTCTGCTATGAACCAAATGCATCCTGATGCCTAGCTCTGATTATCAAAAGCGGCTGGTGTAGATTAGACCTTTGGAAAGGACCCACAAGGGCTCTTCAGTGGTAGAGTTTAAACTGTAGCACACTGTTTTGAAAGTCCGTGCTCTAGGCTCTCTATGTACAGACATGAAAGCGTAGGAAGGTGCTAGAACAGAACCAAACCTCCTAATATAACATACTGGAAAAGGACATCCATCTATCTATCTATCTATCTATCTATCTATCTATCTATCTATCTATCTATCTATCTATCTATCTATCTATCTATCTATCTATCTATCTATCTATCTATCTAACATACTCATTTAACTTTAACTTTCCTCTTATTTTTATCCTTTGTTTATTTATCTCACTGTGTCTTTTACCACATGCATGTATATAGCCTGCCCATTCAAATGCATTGAATCTGATCAAATGAATACAGAGTTTGCACCTTCTTTTTCTCAGGCTCCACACTTCTGAAATGGCTTTACATTACATGTTAGAACATTATTATGAGTATTTGATTGCGTTCAGCCATAAGGTAATTAATGAAGCCAGATACTGATTGTTTAATGATTAGTCCTGGATCATAAATCCAGAAAACATTCAGAAAGCACGGTTCACTGCACCACAGCCCAGTGCTGGGGGACTCTCTTCGACACTTAGCTCTGGGCAGGCTTGGTGTGCGGCTGCTCCAGAGTGTCGCTTTGTGTTGTTAATTGTTTTCTATGGAGATTACACTATTTGTCTTTCCCGCTCTATGTAGAGTCTATTTACTCCTTATCTGTGATTAGCTCGTATTCCTTTCTAGTGCTATGTCTTCTTAAGCCTCTCTCTCGCTCCCCGTATCTCATCTGTCGAAGTGCTGTTTTTCTCATTTTTCTGATCACTTCAAAGTGGCTTTCTGGCACTCTGGCCAAAAACATAGCCAGAATAGACATAACAGCCCCCCTTCCTCTCTCCATATTCCGCTCGGTCTTGGCTGGATAAAGATATCCTGACGAACGCCAAGAAGGCCAACAGCACAGGAGAGCGAGTGTGTGTGAGAGAAAGAGAGAGAGAGAAAGGCAAGAATGCTTACAATAGTAACACACTCCACAGGTGCTTTTTCTTTTCTCCCTACTCTCTTCATCCTATTAGTTTCCTTCCCATTCACCTCCCTCTACTGCATTCCATCAATCCTTCTTCACCTTTCCTTCTCTGTTAAAGACTTAAGTGTGTTTTTCCCCTCAGCTGGGTTCTCATTAGACCAAAAAGCTTAATTTGGTGTGATGAACACACTATGACGTTTTGTTCTTTTGAAGTTGTTGCTGTCACTTTTCTCTATGAGCCTGCGATGATCTCCAACTCTGAATAGTGTCGGAGAATCTGTCAGGAGATATTATAACAGTATTGTTCATCATCACTAATACTGTCCCTACTTTATGTAATTATTCAGCCCCAGATACAAGTTTATGCACATGTATATCGTCGCTGTCCAAAGAAAAACATGTATCTCCATTTTTGTCAATTTTTACTTTTATGCCTCATTGGATCACATGAGCTGCTGTTTATACTGTGTGAAGTTCATGAAGAATGGACCAACAGAAATGGACCAAACCTGCTTGGAAAGACGTCTGGTTCCATTGACCTCCATTTAAATTAAATGCGTTTTTGGCCTCTCCTGTAAAGTTGGCATTTGGAGATACCTGTTTTTCTTAGGACAGTGCCGATATATTTGTACATCATCACTGTAAAAACTTACTTTCATTTTAATAAAAGTCCATGGAACCTGGCTCTTTTCAATTGAGAGCCAATTTCTGTTGGTCCATTCTTCACATAATGTAAACAGCAGCTACTGAGTTCCAATAATGCATAAAAGATAAAAATTGACAAAAATGGAGACACATTTTTTTCTATGGACAAAAAAATGATTTACTTTAATAATAAAAAAAATTATATTTGAAGTCATTTTGAACCAACCATTTTCATTTGACATAAGTGTTCACATATCATATTATAAATCTGTTTTTGATATAACCTGAAAAACAACATTTGTATGTATATTTGTATACATGTACAGGCATATGCAGAAGAACACATCCTCTACAGAGAACACACTGTTAATGCACAGTGACTGTTCACATGCTAAAAAACTGAAACCTAGCAAAAACTGTGCCCTATGCATCTGTTATGCCATATTTTCTTTCTGACATGTAACACCCGGCACACAAAATCAGAAACTGTACACTGACATTTGCAGAAAATGCCATATTTAAGCTGATGGTCTGTGGATGTGTTCATTTATTTACACGTAGAAAATCATCAAAAGATGAAATTTGGTGGTATTTGGGGTATTCAGTATTTTTGCATGACACCATATATTTTTATAAATTCAGTACTGTGCTGAGTTCTCAGAAAATGACTTAGAAAAGCTACAGAGCTGTGTAATGTTTATTTGCTCAGAAAAACACAATAAATACAAAAAATACAAATAACATTAGTACGATAAGCAGTGATCAGGTATTGATAAGTAGTGAGAAAGTTTTTACTACACCATTTCCAAGCCTCTCCCTAAAGAAGCCCAGTAGCCTATTTTTATACTTATCACTAATATTTGACAGATGAGAGGTGAATATATCACCTAGGTGACTAAAACCAACATTTGCTCTTACAAGCAGCTCACAAGACTCCAGTTTGTTTTTCTAATCAAAGGGACTCATGTTCAAGTCCACCAACCAAAACTATCCAGCCTACAGCGTCCTGTGACCGCTGATGAAGGACTAGAGGATGACCAACACAAACTGTGCAGCAAATGGGCTATTGTCTATGATTTTAGGTGGGCCAACAAGCTAGTAGTGTCCAATAGAGTGGACAGTGAGTGGACGCAGTGTTTAAACACTCCAGCAGCACTGCTGTGTCTGATCCACTCACACCAGCACAACACACACTAACACGCCACCACGTCAATGTCACTGCAGTGCTGAGAATGATCCACCACCCGAATGATACCTGCTCTGTGGGGGTCCTGTCTGTGTCTGTCTTCCTAAAGTCTTCCTAATGTCTACATTTGGCCGTGAGTCTGCTGGAAGCCACTTGGGTAGCCTGCAGTAAGGCTGCAGAATATTAGGAGGGATTAAAGTGGCGCTGTCAGAAAATCTCTTAATTCCAGTGAGAATATATGATACGTTGTTGTGAAGTCAAAGAGCTTGTTGTGAGGAACTTCTGAATCAAGTGCTTATCATTTCCAGTGTTCAGCTCTGCGCAGCAGTCACCTGCAGTCATTTTCTCTGATGGGAGTTAACAGAATTAAATGCAGTTTTAATAACTCAATGTTATGGAACTGTAACCAGCACAGTTAGTCAGCTCTATATTTAAAACTCATCAAAGCATAGCACTGATGTGAGTTCATGTTTGAACCTAGTTTTTAAAGCCCAGTTAAATAGCTCTTAAATTTTACAGCGATTTAATGGAACTTGTGGAATTTTGGAGTTGGTCTGAGTGTACTGGTGGGCAGAATGTGTGTGATTTATAGATTTATAGATTCACAATGAGAGATTCTGAATTGTTTTTATGTACTGTTTTTTAGGCAACATGCCATCTTACCGAGGCCTGGTTTAGCTGAAAGACAGGACCTCAGCACCACCTACTGGCAATAAAATAAACTGGTGAAGAACTGGCCTACTTTAAATCATACTAATGCTAAAACAACTTATATATATAAACAAACAGAGACATGATGGCTGGAGTGAACAGTATTTATTGCTAAAGATTCCATCATGTAGACCATGTGAACAGTAAAACAATCAGCATAAACAGTGAAGAAAACACGCATGGGGTGGTTTTCTGTGCAGGACTTAAAATAAGTAAATTTAATCTGATAGTAGCACTGAACCTGTCACTACCGTATCATAGCGCTGGATTTAAGCATGCTGAGCATAACTTGGTATGTTACAGTGAATCTGTTGTAACTCTCTGTTACTACAATAAACTGTCCTGCTACACATTCCTCTAGGAATTTCATTACTCGAGTAACAACATCTGTTAACTTTCTGTGAGACTTCATAAAACCAAAAAAGCACCATGCCCCTCGGTGAAGTATCGACAAAGACGATATTTGATTTGTCTCCTTTCACTAAACTATACAGGAATCTGCTTTATTGCACTCTTTCGCTACGATAATTTTTATATGTCTTCTGGTTGGTTGCTGACTTACAGTACCACATCTTTTATAAGCAGCAGAGGTGGTTAGAGTAGCAGAAATCCCATATCAAGTAATGCTATTTAAGATTTTAATCCCTTATCGATCCCACAGTGGGGAAATTTAGTCTCCGCATTTAACCCATCCGTGAAGTTAAACACCCACAAACACACTCACTAGTGAACACACACACTAGGGGGCAGTGAGCACACTTACCTGGTGGGCAGCCCTATCCACGGCACCCAGGCAGCAGTTGGGGGTTAGGCGCCTTGCTCAAGGGCACCTCAGTCGTTACTGTCAGTTCCCTAAATACTACTAGTAAACTGCCCCCTAAATACTTGTAGCTTCAAGGTACAAAATTTACATTGTATCAGGTAAAATAATAATAATAAGTACTGCAATGCTTTCCTATATACAGCACCATCACAGTAACCAAAGTCTGGTAGAAGATGCTCTTTGTCTCTGTCTGGGATTGTTTGGTAATTATATAATAATTTTATGATAGTTTATATTTTATGCCTTCCCACTTAGGGTTGGATTTCCTTAAATCTAGTCTACCCTGTTTTACACTTTTTAAACTATTTATACTACGTGGCCAAAAGTATGTGGACATGTGAGGTGCAGGTTTTCCAGGTGTATAAAGAATAAAGCTCATAGCCATGCAACCTCTATTAGTACACAATGATGGAAGGATTGGTGTTACTAAATAGCTTAGTGACAGTGCCAAAAGTCACTATGCTATTCTTCTGAAAGGAACCATCTAGGAGCTACATTAACTGGAGAGGAAGACCACACAAACTCACAAAGAGAAGCTACCGAGTTCTGAAACACGCAGTATGTAAAACGTAAAAATCAGGGTATAAAAGAAGAAGGTTCATAAAGACACGGTTTAAAGAGCTTGTGTGATGGAACTCCAGTTGTGTTAACTGAAAACCATTAAAACAAACTGGAATGCTGATTACCGGACCAACAGTAGTGTCTGACCTCACAAATCTCTTTTTTGACTAAGCACACGTTCCCTTAAGAAACAACCCAAAATTGTGAAGGGTTTTAAAAAGGCAGGGAACCTCCATATGAATGCCAATGGTTTGTAATAAGACGTCCACCAAGCTAATACAGGTGTGATGATCAGGTCTCCACATACTTTTGGCCATGTAGTAAATAAAATAAAGAACTTCAGTGTTCATTAGTCCAGATTTAAAGCTCAATTTATTTAATAATAATAAAAAAACAACAGAAAACCACCCCATGGATACATCACATAAAGAAATCAGCCAAGGTGACTGAACATCTGTCTAATCCTGCATTTACAAACTAGTATTTTTCAAGCTGCGTGGACAAACAGTATCAGATGAACATGTAACAGCACCACTGATATTTCTGCATGTTTAAAAACAGTACAGTAATCACCTTCCTAAAATTCCTTCAATTATCTTGGCTTGGCTCATCAGCAGGTGGCTATTAAACTAAACAATTATCAATAATGTCATGACAAAATGTAATAAAACCTGAACATGTGTTTGGTATCCTTAGCCTAGTATGTAACATTTGAATACAGAGCGCAGATAAATATGTCCATGGATCTGTTCTTTATCCTGGTAAAGGTGCAAGAATGCTGGAAGAGGTCGGCTGTCATATTCCATGCCTGAGAGATTCCACTGAAGCAGCCTTGAAATGGTTAATTCATATTTATCAACTGCTACAGTAGGGCAGAATTACTGGCCCTTTGTAAAGCTGAGCAAAAAAATCTGAATATTTGTTTAACAACAATTAGTTATTGCAAATTTCCCACAGTGTAGTCATGGTGAGTTCACACTTGATAGCTAGGTCTCCACAGCTCCACACACCTGAAGGAGAATGTTAACAAATGATTCTGTTCTGTCAGCTAACAGATGCCCACATGCCAGTGAGGGGGGAGTTAACATCATGGTGAGTGATGGGGGGGCTGCATATTTGGTTGGACTCCTGGCCACACATGGCTATAATTTATCTGTCCAAAGCATTGTAATCATATAAGCTGATTTTTTGATGTTTTGGTTTTTTTGCTCATCTTTACCAACAGCACTGTAGTATTTGGGATTGCTACATACACATGTACAGGCTACTTTAAAGCCTAGGTTCTAAATCCAAATATATACGTCAGTGCTCATTTGTATAATGATTACAGTATTACATTTCAAAGAGTGATTCTACTCTATCTGTACCATATGATCATTTAAATAAACAATATGACACCTGATAGATGTAAAGCCATATTTACACACTAAAAAACAAATGTAATTTAAAAAATCTATTGATTGAAGACTTCTTCCTATAAAACAAACAAACAAACAAACAAACAAATTAAATTTTTTTCAATGAAATGACTATGCTAAAATGGAAGAAAAATGCCGTGTTTAAATCTGTTTCCCATTAAAGATGTATAAACGTTCTTCCAGTGGTGTTAAAACTTTTGCAAACAGCTCTACATACACATAAAATATTGGATGTTGGCATCAACACATGATTTCCATGTCAGTGCATGCCTAATCAAAATCAGTTACACTGTGAGTCAGGCAGGGTGCCGTAATCCAGTCATCTCAAATGGCCCTGGCCCCCCAAATGCTTCCAGATTTCTGCTCTATCCATATGTTTTGAAAAATTCGGTTGGAGCAAACATCTGTCCTGTCTGTCTCGGACAGTGAATTTAACAGTCTAGTGAAATAACCTGAATGTACCTACACATCATTCGGTACACCACCGTAGGCGGATACAACATACCTGGGCTTGAGGTGAACTGTTCAGATGTATTCAGAGGTAAGGGGTCCGCCTTTCTGGACCTCCTGCATGATGGACTGCACCACCTCCGAAGTGGTGCCCTGCCCTCCGAGGTCAGCTGTGTGCAACTGGCAGGACAGAGAGAATGAGATTTAGAAGCAGCAAGGGCACTTGTTTGGGAAGATTTGACCTCAGTAAATGTGTAAAATATGCATTTCATGTACAGTTCTTATTGTAAAGTAGCCATGGCAATGTGAAAGGCGGAACAGAAATTAAAGTTACTTATTATTATCATCACTTATTAAAAAATATCAGCAGCAGCAAGTAGGCATGGTTATTCAGGATGAATTGTTTCTCACATGTAACTCCTTAAGCAAAGAAGAAGCCGTCAACATAGCCAATTCTAAACTCCTATTCCATACCACCTAATGTTTGTAAACAGAAGATAAAATGCTATATGGCAATTAGAATTCCATAAAAGTTATGACTATGCTTCATTTTTAAACATATCCTACATTTTCTTGTATTCTATTTATGACATTTATGCTATTTTTTGTAAAAAAAAAACGGTCACAATACATTTCATACAGCAATTTCCCAGTCCACTTCTTTATAACTTTGGGTCGGGTTACATTGCTGCTGGCTGAGGAGGCAGTTAACTCTCATGATATCAAAGAAACGATAAATTTAAAACTAGCTGTTTGTGAAGCTCAGTTCTGAAAAAAATAACTGACTGAGATACTTTATTTGATTCAACTGATTTTATGTTTTGACACATGCTGTCTATATTTCTAATGCATGTGTTTACAAAAGTATGGGAATTGTGCTAGTGCATTTCATGTGTTTATTTACCTCACACAGTGTGGAATTTCATATAGCTAGGTTATAGTCTTCTAAAGTTTCTAAATGTAATGTTTAACCGACCAACTGCTTATTCATCCTAAGAGTGAGATTTTAGTAATCACTGTCGAAACAAATATGCAACATAAAAATTAGGAATTAAAGTGTAACCCCTTAAATGGCCAGGTTCAGAGAGTGGGTCCAACTTTTACTACACTTCATTGACATATGAATAACTTAAGTTTGACCACAGTCTATTTATCACAGAATAATAAGCCTTACGGTGCACTGTGCTGGGCATTTTAAAGGGTCAGATTTGTCCTATAGAGTTTAAGCCTTTGAGAAGTATTAATGAAAATGAAAAGCATCGTTCACAGAGTGACAAAATCTGTATTTGTGTTTTCATAAAGAGCACACTCTCCACTTAATCCAATTAAGCCACACAAAGAATTGAGGGCAAATTAATCATCTTAACTGAACTTCACACATCTAACACCCAAATAATAAGACTAGAAACAGCTTGAGGTCGAGTTGTTGACCTATTCGAAGCATAACAACAGAATTACTTTTCTAAAATCCTGATTAAGAGATTTAATTTTGATTGAACACAATTTTGGGAGCTACAAGTGTTTGTTATGATTTAGAAAACTGTTTAGTGGCAGGCAGAAGCATTATCAGAACAATCATGTAAGTGTTCTCGTTTACACCAAAAGCCAGCAAAACTCTAAATCTTACAACTGTGTTCCATCTACGTATCTCAGGAAGTTTACAAGAGCACTGATTCATGATGGTAACTGACAAGAAGGACCCTTCTATGACTGTGAGAATGGGATCAGTGCACCTAAATGAGATTCGATCATACCCGAGTCTCTGAAAGCGTCTTGAGGATGGCTTTTCGAATCATGCTGGCATACTCATGAAGCCTAGGAGGAAAAGACAGAACAGATACAACTGCTCATCATGGATTAGACAAAAGAGAAGATATCCCCAGTATTTTGACCTAACGAGACCCTTAAAGTCTCTCTTTACTGGGACAGCTGGAGGGCTGTAAGAATGAATGACAGATGTAAAATGGCTTCAATGAGAAGGTTGGTCAACATGAACATTTATTAATTACCTTAAGTGATCCAGCATCAGGCAACTGGCTAGCAGCGTAGCAGTGGGGTTTGCAACGTTCTTGTTAGCAATGCTTTTCCCTGTGTTCCTCGTAGCCTGAAAACACAAAGCAGTAGAAAGACCTAGCCAAGTGTACTTCTGCATTTCTCTTGCACCATCAATGCAGTTCAAGGGTACACACTGTACATGAAGGTAGTTTATTAAATAGTTACATATGGATATGATTGTTGCCAAAATACATTGTTGTATTATTTTAATTTATTTATTATATTATAGTTTTATTATGTTCAAACAAAGACCCGCTCCTGTGTTCAGGAAAGACAAACTTGCTATATTAATAAGAATCCTTGGCTAAAACTCCTAATTTCATTATTCTTTAACTGTCTCAAGATACAGGAAATATAATCATGTGAATGCGAGCAATATGTCTATGTCATCTAAAAGGTATTGATGATCGTTTTGTGATTGGTTATTCTTTACTGTATTCTGTGTGTGCATTACCGTGTGAACTTAACTGTGTAAAACAACAACAACATGTAGGTATGACTGGTATCAGTATGGTGATGATTAACATGGTGTTAATTAACAGATATAGCCCAGAAGCTTATGTGCATTCTTGTTCTCAGTCTACAAGTTCTTGTACTGCTCTGTGCCTTACCGTTTCAAAGACAGCATAGTCCTTGCCATAGTTGGCTCCTGGCACCAGGCCTGGACCACCAACAAGTCCAGCACACACATTGCTCACCACGTTACCGTACAGGTTCGGCATCACCATCACGTCAAACTGCTGGGGCTTGGAAACCAGCTGCACACACAAAAACAAAACCATTCTGTTTACCAGAGGCTCCCTCTGAGCCACAGCTCTGCAGAGATTCATGTTGTCCCTATTCTAACAGTCCATATATAACCTTATACTGCACCAATTAGCAAATACATACATATGTATATATGTAAATAAGCACAATAACAAAATCATAAGCACTTTTTACACGCTGGTAAACCTGCATGATACCTGCATGGTGGTGTTGTCCACAATCATGTTGTCAAAAGCAATATCAGGATATCCCGCTGCCACCTCCTTACAGCACTGCAGGAAGAGACCATCACCCAGCTTCCTGTGGGGAACACAGCAAAGATTAAAAGGCTCTGAGCTGCTACCTGCTGGCTCAGCCTATCAACAGGTAAATCTACGGCACCATACTTTATCTGTGTAGAAGCTGTATCCTAAAATAGAATTTGCCCGTATGTTATGACAAGGGGTAAAGCAAAATCAACCAAGGCATAAAGGAAGTAGTTATTACTATGGACAGGAACTCACATGATGTTGGCCTTATGTACGGCAGTGACTCTGCGGCGGCCCTTCTCTCTGGCTAGCTTGAAGGCGTACTCAGCAATCCTCAATGAGTTCACCCGAGTGATTATCTTCAGACTCTCCACCACTCCTGGGACATTCTGAAGATATGTGCGATATAGCGTTAATAATGTGATTGAGCTACACATATAGAAGTAGTGTCTCTCAGTATGGTGTTGGGCAGCCACATTTGCTAACATGCCAGACATATCAGCATGGTGGCCTAGAGTTTCCTAATGATCTCCTGTGATAATCCACCCCATGCATTTTTAATATTCTCATACAGTCCCTGCAGATTTTGTGGTAGGGGTGAAGGTTAAGTGACACCAGGCCTTCTGGACATGTGATGCTCAACAACCAACAATCTTGGCACTGACCATGGTGCCTCCACACACGGAACTGTTGGTCGTCTCCACCAAGACAAAAGCAGGACTTGTCACTGAAAATGACCCACTGCCATTCTGAGTCCCTCCATGACAGTCTAGCTAAGAGCTACACACACAGACCACAGAATGTGTTTGATTTGGCTTTCAGTCTAACAGTCACTGGACTTTGCACCTTCAGATATCCTCTAAACAAGTGCCATTTTAGGATCAGTTAGACGGAACCAAGCCTGTGCTGTGACGTTTGGCATATTTGGCCTGCTAACTAAGCTCATGTTGGCTTGGAAAAGTGCTACAGTCCCAAACACCACAGAACAGATTAGATTTCAGATCTACACTTGCAATAGATCGCCAGTTAGTCAGAGCCAAGCCTGTACTGTGTGGCACTGTTTGGATCTTTTGTCAGTGCCTTATTTTCCCAGAATCCAAGGCCATAGTCAGATTCTCAGCATCTGTGTTTCCCAATATGAGTTCTGATAGTCTGAACAGGGAAAAAAAAAACACGAGAGGTGTTTTACTGATGCATCTCAGTCTGAACGTTCTGGGGGCTCAAACTAGATTTCAAAGAGCCTTTAGCATCACTCGCAATGCAACAAACAGGGACATCTGTCGTTTCCACAGCAACCCATGCAGATAGGACGATGATGTCTGGACACACAAATCTGATCTGATCACTTGTAAATAGCGTTGTTTCAAAAGGTCTGATTTGAGAAACAAATCTGTTTTGCCTGCAGTCTGAACACAGCCCAGCATGTTCTGTGGTGAGCAGAGTTGGTACCATGCTAGCTTAGTTAATGCTTACCAGTTCCTGCTCCTCATTAGGTGCACTAACATTTAGTAACTATTAGACAGCTTGAAGCCTGCGATGGACTGGCAGCCTGTCCAGGCTGTTTCCTGCCTTTCACCCAGTATGTGCTGAGATAGGCTCCAGGCCCCATAACCCTCCCACACACCAGCCAGAAGGTTAAGTGGCTCAGAAGAGTTCCAGGAAGAGCATGAATGTCTGTATATTAGAACAACGAAACCCCTCCCCGATTTGAATGACTTCTAACTACTTCTGGTTTGTTATTTCAAAAATACAGACACATTTTTAAAATGTTAAAACCTATAACTATAAACCTTGTTTAAGGATCTAAGGCTAAGGGAGCGTGTTCATGTGTATGCGAGACAGAAAGAAGGAAACCCCACACCTCATGCTCCAAGCTGCTGTACTCTCCCTCAGTATTCTCTCTGATGATGATGATGTCTATGTTTTTGTGGCGGGTCTGGACTCCAGGCAGAGTCTGACAGTGCATTACGTTGGCATACAGGTCCAGAGACGTGCTGAGAAAATGTTTCAACAAGGCACAATCATGACTTTGCACAGCATTCAACGTGAGGTTAAACACACATATACTACCTAAGGTGGTGTGGCAACTTACACATGCCTTTATTAAAGAATAGTACCAAACCGGCGTCTTCACTGTGAAAGAATATTTTGTGTTAACCGAACTCCGAAAAGGAATTAACTTACAATTTAAAGGTAAATAAACTACAAACCATTCACAAAAAAAATCTCATTTAAAAATCGTAATTTGAAATGTGCAGTTTTTATATCAGCTTTAAGTGGTTTGAAAGCCTAAAGCAAGTAGGATTTAACCTCATATTGCAGTGCTGATCTGTGCTAGCAAAAATGAGCTGAATTAGCTTTTGCAATGCTGGTCAACTGAGACAACACACACGTCATCAAACAAAGGTACTGTGCAGGTACAATTTTTGTTCATCACGGTATAAAACAGCATCAAAGGTACAATAATGGTTTTAAGCTCCAACTTTGTACCTTAAAATGCATATACATTTACATTTACATAATACCCCACTAACAGGTACATACAGTAGGGTGCGAAAGTTTGGGGAGCCTTGTTAATTTTCCTGATTTACCTTTATACAGCATTGATTGTTTGGATAAAAAAATTGCGTTAAATATATCATATAGGGAACAAACACAGTGATATTTGAGAAGTGAAATGAAGTTTATATGATTTACAGAAAGTGTGCAATAATTGTCTAAACAAAATTAGGCAGGTGCATAAATTTGGGCACCAAAAAAAAACCTTTACTCAATATTTAGTAGATCCTCCTTTCGCAGAAATAACAGCCTCTAAACGCTTCCTATAGCTTCTAATAAGAGTCTGGATTGTGGCTGAAGGTATTTTAGACCATTCTTCTTTACAAAGTTCATTCAGGTTTGATGGTTTCCGAGCATGGACAGCTCTCTTTAAGTGACACCACAGATTTTCAATAATATTCAGGTCTGGGGACTTAGATGGCCATTCCAGAACGTCCCTCAACTTTAAGAAGATTCCCAGTCCCTGTACTGGCCACACAGCCCCACAGCATGATGGAACCACCACCAAATTTTACTGTAGGTAGCAGGTGTTTTTCTTGGAGTGCTGTGTTCTTTTTCCTCCATGCATAACGGCCCTTGTTATGCCCAAATAACTCTATTTTAGTTTCATCAGTCCACAGCACCTTATTCCAAAATGAAGCTGGCTTGTCCAAATGTGCTTTAGCATACCTCAAGTGGCTCTGTTTGTGATGTGGGCGGAGAAAAGGCTTCCTCTGCATCACTCTCCCATACAGCATCTCCTTGTGTAAAGTGCGCCGAATAGTTGAACGATGCACAGTGACTCCATCAGCAGCAAGATCATGTTGTAGGTCTTTGGTGCTGGTCTGTGGGTAGACTCTGACTGTTCTCAACATCCTTCAGAAGCGAAGGCTCGAAGTGGCAGACCAAGAAAAATCTCGAATAAACAGAAGCGTTTATTCGAGATTTTTCTTGGTCTGCCACTTCGAGCCTTGACTTGAACAGTGCCTGTGGTCTTCCATTTCTCACAGTGGAGACTGAAAGCTGAAATCTCTGAGAGAGCTTTCTGTATCCTTCCCCTAAACCATGACGGTGAACAATCTGTTTTCAGGTCATTTGGAAGTTGTTTTGAGACTCCCATGCTGCGACTCTTCAGAGAAAATACAAAGAGGAGAAAAACATACAATTGCCCCCTTAAATACCCTTTCTCATAATTGGAGTCACCTGTGTATGGAGGTCAAGGGTCACTGAACTTACCAAACCAAATTTGAGTTCCAATAATTAGTTCTAAAGGTTTTGAAATCAATAAAATGACAACAGTGCCCAAATTTATGCACCTGCCTACTTTTGTTTAACCAGTTATTGCACACTTTCTGTACGTCATCTAAACTTAATTTCACTTCTCAAATATCACTGTGTTTGTTCCCTATATGATATATTTAACACAATTTTTTTATCCAAACACTCAATGCTTTATAAAGGTAAATCAGGAAAATTAACAAGGCTGCCCAAACTTTCGCACCCACTGTATTTGTACTTAGAAAATATACCTGCAATGCAATATGTGTTCCCTACCAAAAGGTACTGCAGATGTAGCCTTGCAGGTCCCACCCCAGTGACAGTTCAGTACCCTTATCTGTACAAGATGAGACTGTATAAGAAATAGACTTATCAGCTATTTTCTAGGTTCCCTGCCGCTTCTGGGATGCGTCTAAGATGCACTGTTGCACTGCTTCTGAAAACTTTTCTTTCTTGTTAACATGAGCATCAAACTGAAAAGCAGGATGTTCCACAGCGCAAATGTCATGCAGACAGAACGTGTGAAACACGTCAAACGACAAAGTAATATATATATATACTCTAGAGCTCACTTTAATAACGATATTTTATAATGACACCTTAGGAATGTAAATTTCTGCCCTCGTAATGATTTCATTTGATTACGATTCTCTGCTGGTTCGTCTGCTTGTGCAATTCATAACCATAATTTATAAACATTTACTGACTACACAAGTAGAGGACTACATACATTATAAACGATATGTCAAGCTATTCAGTTATAGTTTTAGAAATGTCCAAGAACTGTCTACTTTATTGGCTATTATTTCAGCCAGTCCTAATTTAAGAAAAACCCTGTAACACAGTAGTACCGTAACAAGTTGTTCCTGGATTTATGAGAGGGAGGAAGGGTGTGATTGGTCTCGATGTTTCCTGAAACAAAAATGAGAGTACAAAGAAGAATAATGAGAAATACTTCAGTTAGGTTTCATTTCCAGGACACACCTACAACACCTATAAAATCCATGATACCGACCCTTTAGTGCAACTCCATTGCGTTTGATAGCTGTGACAGCATTATTAATGTCATCCTCAGATGTAGCAGATGAATCCACATTCACCACCTCGAAATCCACAGGGACGCAGCAAAACCTATGAAGAGGACCCCAATCTGTCAAACAATTCAAATCACCCATGGTCTGAACTCCTTTATAGCCCATTCCCATACCTGAAGAGCTCTCGAGCATGATTCAGGAGTTCAGGTCCAATCCCATCTCCAGGAATCAGGGTCACTGTGTGGCGGCCTCCGTACTTAGCAGGAGGAGGCTGGGGTAGAGATAAGAGTCAGATCAGATCACATGGATGTATAAGTAAAACATTACTAGTATCTATTTTCAAGCCTGAGCTGGACCAATTTGACCATATCTAGATAACAGTAGGGGTGAGTGGGGATGATTGGCACAGTGTTCACTCTCTGCAATTTATCTCAGGTATCACATGCAGGTACATGAAGCCCAACTAGCAAGCTGAAGCGGAAAGCTAATAAACAGACACTTGTAATGTCAGAAGGTGTTTCCTGGATTCAGTGTGTAACGTGGAGTTGGTTGGTACATTATGGGGGTTGTTGACACAATGTAAAAGGCTGTTTTAAATGATAACAATAAGAAACAATACAAAACAATTCAGCCTTCTATTTAAACCAAACCACAAATATAAACATTCAATGGCAGTCAAATACTATTGTTAAAACAGTTGAATGTTAGGAATGTTATACAGTACAGTACTCCTCTCTGGCTTTGTTATTTAGCATGCTATTCATTATAGAACAAAACCTCCCAAAACTTTACAAGAAAAATAAATACATTCATTTTAGCCAAATTCATCATGAAATTTGTAATATCAACATGAAATCTGTAATTTCATAATGTAAAGGGCATCCGTCATTTTCAAGTTATGTCAGAAATCCCAGAAAAAAGGGACATAAACTGGTTTTGTTGTGGCAGGAGCAATACATCTGTAACCACTGCCCTGCTAGAGGTGACTATAACACTATATATTTTTTCATATTCTGGAAAAAAAAATAAAATAAAAATAATAATGAGTCCTGCTTAGCCGGATTTAATGAAGGGAAGTGTGTGAAAAGTTGTTTATAGTGTAAATATCTTTATGTACGGTGATACAGACTTTTCCAAGTCACCAACCCCCTTGAGCCTTACTTCAGTAAGCCAATCAGCCCCACCACATTAACACACATCTCTGTGTTTCTTCATGTTAGCTTACTAGTATTCCTCATTTCTCATAGAGTAATGTGAACTCATATAACAAAACACAGCTCACTGCCATTTAGTCTAAATAAAATAAATACATATTCGATATCTCTCTTTGTTAAAAATGCCTTTCATCATAGGATACATTATCACCACTATTAATGCTGTGCCAAACAACCCTACTCTTCCTAACGCCATACAGCATCAGAAACCACATAAGCAAGTCTACTTGAGATTGCTTAACAGCTCAACATAAGTCGAGGAATGTGTGTGATGATAATTATGCATAATGGTGAGTATAGGCCTCTATAACTCTATCTGCCTCTAATGCTAAGTGGTGAGTATAAGCCTCTATAACTCTATCTGCCTCTAATGCTAAGTGGTGAGTATAAGCCTCTATAACTCTATCTGCCTCTAATGCTAAGTGGTGAGTATAAGCCTCTATAACTCTATATGCCTCTAATGCTAAGTGGTGAGTATAAGCCTCTATAACTCTATATGCCTCTAATGCTAAGTGATGAGTATAAGCCTCTATAACTCTATCTGCCTCTAATGCTAAGTGGCGAGTATAAGCCTCTATAACTCTATATGCCTCTAATGCTAAGTGATGAGTATAAGCCTCTATAACTCTATCTGCCTCTAATGCTAAGTGGCGAGTATAAGCCTCTATAACTGTATATGCCTCTAATGCTAAGTGGCGAGTATATAAGCGTCTCTAACTCTATCTGCCTCTAATGCTAAGTGGCGAGTATAAGCCTCTATAACGCTATATGCCTCTAATGCTAAGTGATGAGTATAAGCCTCTATAACTCTATATGCCTCTAATGCTAAGTGGTGAGTATAAGCCTCTATAACTCTATATGCCTCTAATGCTGAGTGGTGAGTATAAGCCTCTATAACTCTATCTGCCTCTAATGCTGAGTGGTGAGTATAAGCCTCTATAACTCTATATGCCTCTAATGCTAAGTGGTGAGTATAAGCCTCTATAACTCTATCTGCCTCTAATGCTAAGTGGTGAGTATAAGCCTCTATAACTCTATATGCCTCTAATGCTAAGTGGTGAGTATAAGCCTCTATAACTCTATATATGCCTCAAATGCTAAGCGGTGAGTATAAGCCTCTATAACTCTATATGCCTCTAATGCTAAGTGGTGAGTATAAGCCTCTATAACTCTATATGCCTCTAATGCTAAGTGGTGAGTATAAGCCTCTATAACTCTATCTGCCTCTAATGCTAAGTGGTGAGTATAAGCCTCTATAACTCTATATGCCTCTAATGCTAAGTGGTGAGTATAAGCCTCTATAACTCTATCTGCCTCTAATGCTAAGTGGCAAGTATAAGCCTCTACAACTCTATATGCCTCTAATGCTAAGTGGTGAGTATAGGCCTCTATAACTCTATCTGCCTCTAATGCTAAGTGGCGAGTATATAAGCCTCTATAACGCTATATATGCCTCTAATGCTAAGTGGCGAGTATAAGCCTCTATAACTCTAACTGCCTCTAATGCTAAGTGGTGAGTATAAGCCTCTATAACTCTATCTGCCTCTAATGCTAAGTGGCGAGTATATAAGCCTCTATAACGCAATATATGCCTCTAATGCTAAGTGGCGAGTATAAGCCTCTATAACTCTAACTGCCTCTAATGCTAAGTGGTGAGTATAAGCCTCTATAACTCTAACTGCCTCTAATGCTAAGTGGTGAGTATAAGCTTCTACAACTTGATAGCTGCTTTAGCCTCAAAGATCCAGATGAAAAACATTTTCTTACCTATTGACTATATTTGTATTAAGAGCTGTACATTCGCTTCGTTGACTGTTGCTGAGAAGCTGCTAATCCTCTAAACTACAGTTTTTCTTAGAGGCTGCAACAAACAATGTTGTGTTCAGGTATAAATTCTTCCTAAACAGATAATCTGCACCATACACCTGCCATCCAGCCCTGCATTCCATAAAGGTGCGTGGTAAAGGAGTTACATAGTTTACTACACAGTAAGCACTAATGAAACCCACACAAACAGACACAGGTACTATGTTTACCTTTTTTAATCGACAATAACAGTGACATCTGTAAATAAAAAGCATTATATAGCAGATACTTAGTGAACCGTTATGATATAGTGGTATGATGCACTGCACAAAAACACAGTACTCACAATAGCCTGGCCATGGAAGGATGACTGCATGATTTTGGTGAGTAGGTGTGAGTTGGAGGGATAGAATAAGCATGGTTAGACAGGGAAAATCAGCCAAATGAGCCAGTGGCAGTATTTTTGGCAGATCAAGAGTGAGTTCACATCACTTCGTTAAAATAGTCCAGCGCCTTGCAGCCTAAACTGTATAAGCAGCATCTGTAGCAAAGGACCGAGCACCATGGCTTTTCTAAGATGAGGGAAACTGCTGCCCTTCGTAATCAGCTGTATGCTTTTACCCTCAGAGAGACTAGGCTTAAAACGCTGGAGTATTCTTTAAGCCCCTCATTGGTCCACACAAAAGGAATACTGTTTAAAGGGGATTTCCACTGATGTTAAACAGTTTCTACATAATTAAAAGCACAGCATATCATTTCAATCCAGTATA
Source organism: Prochilodus magdalenae (assembly GCA_024036415.1). Taxonomy (NCBI): domain Eukaryota; kingdom Metazoa; phylum Chordata; class Actinopteri; order Characiformes; family Prochilodontidae; genus Prochilodus; species Prochilodus magdalenae. The sequence goes on along the minus strand of JAMWET010003916.1, from coordinate 140,552 downwards.
TTTCTAGTCAGATTCAGTAAATATGTCCTCAGGGTCTGCTAGCCTTCCAGTCTGTGGGCACGTTGGAAGAAATCCAGTGTTTGTACACAGCTTCTAAAGGACCACCAAAGGGAGGGGTGTATTTGTTTTGTTATTGAGTTCAAATATCCACATCAATTTTCTGTAATCATATACTGCACCTATGAAAAGTTATGTAAGCAATCACACTTAAAATGGTATGATGCAGAATACACAGAGGTGTTTATAGGACACTTAAAGACTTAAAGACTAATTCATGTAAAAACTAGCTCACAGGAAAGTTATCACATGGTTAATGCTGGCTATTATCCAAGACATTGTTTTATGATAGAAGGCCAAACATGTACACGACTGAGATGAATGTATGGTGTCCACAGAGTCGCCAAAGAAAAGCCATCTTTTATGACTGACTACTGTTTTAGAATGATTCGAATTTAGCAGCATGAGAAAAATATTGATATAGCATATTATTGTGATATTTGGCATGGAAATAATAATCATAAGATAATAAGGTATATTATTATATAAACTGCTTTTTCACTCCACTAGATGCTGATGGGTTATTTCTGGTGAGGTTCACTTGGCATATTCAATTCATATGGCAATTATTCATAATGTTGCATTATAATATTAGTAATATTACCTTTATCAGTACTTCACATTAAACGGCAGGTACCATTTTAGAATAAGGCTACCTTCATTAAGATTTTATAAATCATTTATAAAGAGCTTTCTGGTTTTTAACACATGGTTATAAATTAAGTCATGAACACCATAAAATCAATTACCACCAATTACACCAATTAATACACCAATTAATAAGCAGTTACAACACATAAATAAGACGGGCAACAGTGAACTGTTGTCAGTCTAACAGTGAACACACATACCTTTATACTACTAAAGCTCAGACTTTTTTACATTTACTGATCTTTATCTATTCCACTGATCCTAATAAACCCTGTCAGCTTTAATACATATTCATAAACATCACATGAAAGAGCTAAGGCTTGCCTTTTTTATTAATGTGTTATACCTGCTTACTAACACATTGTAAAGTGGTAATGACCTACTAAAAGCCAATAATAACCTATTTTTAAACCATTTATAAATCCTTTAAATGGGTAGTCTTATTCTAAAGTGGTACTAAAAGATATCTGTGGTTTTAGATAGTACCTAAACTCCCAGCTTCCCTAAAGGAATCAGAGTCATTAGGTCAGAGTATTCTGCATGGCTTTGTTTACATCTCAACCCTTAAATTATGCAGGGAATTTTAACAACACCAGTGGAACTCCCCTTTAAAGATCCTGAAGTGCACTTGGGCAAGAGGTGAGATGCTTGTTCTGTGGAGAGGAGTGTTATTATATGGGTGATGATGGGGGGAATAATAAAGTATTGGCACTGACAACTGCATAATGGGTCGGTTTTCAGGGCAGAGGTTAAGGGTATAGTCTCTGACAAAATTAGCCATGCGGGGTCAAAAGGGATCCTCTTTATTTAGGTTTATGCCTAACTTAATCTTCCTCCAGAAAACAGGCCCAACAAACACACAGTCATCGGAAAGGGGAAACAGCAAGGCCAGTTATACAGCACATTTCGTCCACTTACAGTATATGAGTACTTCTCTCTCCTGGTGCTTATTACTGGTCTTATCACCTGCCAAAGATCACAGAGACAGCGAAAGTCAGTCTTCTCTGACAAGATAAGACCTCTCTAAAGGGAGAGTTAGGAATGGGGTCTGGGTGATGGCATTACAGTAAAACATACAGCAGTGTAAATGACCATATGTGGCACATATAATGTACTTGTTTATGTATATGCTGACAGTTTTGCAAAAATGTCTAACTGTACCTAAAAGAAGCAGTTCGGCTCTGGACACATACAGTGAGTAGCTAGCTGGCTAAATGTCAATGACCTTGTACACGGTAGGTTAAAGCGAATATGGTCAGACTACCATGCGCCCAGTCCAGCACGTACACTTGCTGTCGCGTGAAAATAAGGCATGCCGAATGTTGCAGCAGCCTCGCACTGTTCTAGTGAAGCACTGTAAAAGCCTTACACTGACCGTGTTGCCCTTTAGTCCGGTCCATGGCTGTAATGTCTTGGAGAGCGACAGGACCGACCTAGCAGTGGACATTTCGCATCCGACTGTATGAATACGAGCTCTTCACAGATTCAGTCAGTAGGCCTGACTAACCCCGGGAATGCTAAGCACATTACCAGCGCTCCGTAGAAGGAAAATCCTTATGGACTTTTTGTCTTTGGCCATGTCCTTTACATTAGTGCCACCTGCTGTCGTGTTTTGGCTATTGATGGCGTTTTTCTGATATGTAAAAGGGGAACCCCAGCGGGTTTTCCAAATTTGAGCATAAATCAGTTAATAAGCGGGAAACGGAGTCATCCAGAGCAGTTAGATATAAAACGATACGATCAATAAAACTAGTAATCGTACGTTATCCACAGATTTGGTGATAAGAACCGTCAGATGAGATCACATGTCTCTGAAAGCTACATCACGTAAAGGCAATGCATTGCTTTTAGCTGTAGGTCTCAACGACTGATCTCTAAAAAGTTTTGAACTGTACTATTTGTACTGTAATAATGTGTAACGAATGTCGTTTAATTTTCTCGTTATCAACACATAGTTTTCTTTTTTTTTTTTTTTTTTTTACAGATGTTTAATTCATTTGGAGCACTCATTACGTCATTACGCGAGTAAAGCGAACCTGAGACGAAATCCCAATATACAAACAGCCCCGTCTAATTGATGAATGTTCGTGTTGGACAGTTAATTTTTTCCACTGGCTACCTAATGTGGAGTCGTATGAAACTAGGTCACAGTGAAATGTATAAAATGATGACTGTAATGGCTTCATAAATTCCAGCGACAGCTGTCCAATTTTCTGTTTGACTCCCCAGATAAACAGTAACTGGATTTTCCCTGTTATTTTCCTGAGGCTCGCAGGTCCTGTGCGTGAATGGTGCACTTGTTGCCCTGATCAACAGAGAGCACAAGCAATTTCAGGCACGAGTAGGCTAGCGTTGTTTTAGATGCCTAAAAAATGACGTATTTCCACTTTGTTTTAAATAAACAGAAAAAAGTACACATGCTGTTGGGGCAATCACGCTATTTGGCATTTTATATCTAAACCCTGCTCCTCAATCGCTTTTTTTTTTTTTTTGAATGAAGCGATCCTTGGTTTTGCCTTGGCATCGGGGTCATTGGTCAAGACACTGGTACTTGTAGTCTTATACTCTGCTTCTCTGTATAAGCTAATAACCCATGTCACGACTTAGAACTACATTTCCCAGAATTTCGCCACTCGTCTCCTCCTACTCTCCTCCTCTTGCCTCCCTCCCACTGTCTGCTGGTCCGCGGGGAAGTCGCAAGATGGCCGACGTCGCTTGAAAGTATGTTCCTCTCCTCAATATGAAGCCGTGAGCGAGACAGAGAGTGAGGGAGCTTACGTTACAGGGGGTTTTGTTTTTTGTTTTATTTTAGTTCTTTTACTTTGTTTTTTTTTATTTTTCGTTTCATCGTCCACTTCATTCCGGATTCGCCCCTGCCTCGGATTCGTCTAGACTAGTTTGAGTCGTCAGTCAGTCACACCGGGCTCTGGCTAACGGGCTGCGGTAGCTAAGCTCGGTTCGTTAGCCGCTGAGCTGTAGCTTCGCGTTAAATCAGTTAGTCAACATCAAACATTGTAGTCACACGTTGCAGAATCTGTAATCCGCCGTCACGTTAATACCGTGGGTGCAACGCTCAAACACTATGCTAAACTGACCAGCAGTTTCGTAGTCGCAGTTTAACGTGGAGCAAGTTCGCTAGCATGTAGGATTATATTTTTTTGGACATTTTCACGGTTGTTGACATCGTTACTGCCGTTATCTCCCACCGTAACATAGTAAAGTACCGTCGGTCATGTTTTCCCACCGAGCCACATTGTAATGAGTGCTAATAGTCTGTAGTTTGGACAGTAGTGTTGGCATCATACCAAAACACAGAGAAAGGAATGGCTGCACGCTGCACGTACATGACCAAATATAAGATATAGCCTCACCCACAACCATACTTTTGCAGACTTACACATACACAACGCATTTTTGCGCAGTTCAGTTTATTACCCAGCTATAGTCCACACCTAGTCACGTTAAGAAAAACTGACTGGGCACGCACACAGATTAACAACTCTGTAAGGAGGAGTAACGTTACTCATCTTGCACAGCTACTACAAACCCACGTTTTCGAAACTAATACGGGACATAAAGGCGCGCGATGGGAGTTCAGGGCTTTCAGGAGTATTTGGAGAAACGTTGCCCCGGGGCGGCGGTCCCCGTGGACCTCCTCAAGCTCGCTAGAACAGCAGGCCGACAGCCTCCACACCACCATCCTCATCCTCACCACCACCACCCCCATCACCCCAGCTCCCTGCCTCCGCCCCCGCCGCCCGCGCGGATCCTGGTGGACGCGGACTCGGGCCTGCAGCGACTCTACGGCGGCTATCAGACCGACTGGGTGTGCGGTGGCGAGTGGAACGCCATGCTGGGCTACCTGGCGGCCCTGTCTCAGGCCTGCCTGTACCAGGGCGGCCTGGAGCTCGTCGTAGTGTTCAACGGCACACTGGGCAAGGAGCGTTGGCCCGAGTGGGCGCGGCGGGCGCAGGGGCAGCGACAGACCGCGCAGCTCATCGTCAACCACGTCGGCAGCAAGGCCACGCCACCCCCGCGAGCATGGTTCCTGCCGCCCGCCTGCCTGAGCCACTGCGTCCGCCTCGCCATGTTCCGCTTCCGCGTGCGGGTGAGTGGCGTGAAAAACAACACCATCCATGTGGATAGTTTATGCAGCCGTTTAGATCATGTAGTAGAAGCACAGCTACATGCTTAGTTGTAAAAGTTTCTTCGTGGCTTTTCTGTCAGCTATATCATAGCATCAGCGAAGGTGAATATATATCGGGGGCCAGCAAGTTACCAGCAAGTTCTGTGCATGTACATCTTTGTATAGTCCATTAGCAAATGATGCTGGATATGTCTGTATACATATGTCTGTCTATGTATCTCCTGGCATTACGTTGAATAAGGATGTTGTGTGTGTATTTATCTAATTATTGCTATGATCAGCAAGTTCTCTGTATACATCTTGTACAGTAGAAAAGGATGTTGAGTGTACCTCAAATCTGATTATTAGAATAACTGACAAGCTCCCTTAATTTCCACACTGTGCCGTAGAAGTGTGTAATTGCAGTTCTCTGTAAGGATGTTGTCGTTATCAATTAGATAGGATGTTGAGTGCATAACTTCATCAGATGAAGCACTGAGTAGGTTTTCCTGTGTTATTAGTGGTCAACATCTGCAGGGAGTGCTGTCCACATTTTAATCCTGTACAAGCTAATGTGCTTGATTTCCTCTGTGCTTGGTCATATAGTGTGTAGGAGAAGGATGTTGTTTACTTGCCTGATATTAGATCCTCCAAGTCAGAAGGCCGATTTCATAGTGGTTACTTAAGGGTGTGGTATTTATCTTAATATTGGGTGAAATAATAGTGCAAGTAGATTAGAAAAAACTGGGGAATATGCGAGATAGTGACAGACATTAAGCAGCATCTAGATACTAAAGTAAACAATCAGTGTGGCGTGTTTAATAGTAGTAATACTTAAGGAAATAAAGTTTAATGTTTAAGTTGGATAGAGTGATTATCAAGCTTTCTGATGGTAATAGTGACAGTAAGTGTTTAGGCTGAGTACATGTCTAAGCTTCTTGTATATGATGCTACATTTCAGTGCAGCACCTCAGGATCAGGATCCCAGGGCATAATGAGTGAGATTGTACAGAAATTTGGGGCTGAACTCAAATCTGCTCCCCTCTATTTGCTATAGGTGGTACAGACCCTTGAGGACCACCACCAGGAGGTGCTATCCCTGTACAGAGACTACGGTTTTCAGGGCCTGATTGCACAGGACTCGGAGTTCGCTCTATGCAATGTCCCAGCCTATTTCAGCTCCCATGCTCTCAAGCTCTCCTGGAACGGCAAGAATCTGACCACTCATCAGTACCTGCTCTCTGAGGCTGCTCGTCAGCTGGGTCTCAAAACCCAGCACCTGCCCATCTTTGCTGCCCTGCTCGGTAAGAGTCATTTAACAAAACCCACAGTTAGGACACTTGCTCATTTTTTACTTTTTTATGTAACTCTGATTTATGTGTTTTTAGGGAACCACATTCTGCCAGATGAAGACCTGGCTGCCTTTCATTGGAGTCTCTTGGGTCCAGAACACCCTCTTGCCTCCCTTAAGGTGCGTCCTCTGCTCTGTTCTTCTGTCTTATGACTCTTATCATTATTCCTTCTGTTGTTCTCATTGTTGTTCTGATGATTTCAGGTAAGGGCTCATCAGTTAGTCCTCCCTCCTTGTGAGGTAGTGATTAAGGCTGTATCAGAGTATGTTGCATCTATCAAAGACCTTGGAAACTTGGATGCTGTGGCCAGGGATGTATTTAAACAATCTCAGGTAAGCACTGACTTTGTCATTATTGGTAAATTACATGATCTTGCCATCAAACCATGCTCCATGTAAATTACAATGTGTTTTTCCCTTACTCTCACTTTGTGTTTTTCCCAGTCTCGCACTGAAGATAAAATTGAAAGGTTTAAGAAGGCAGTGGAGTATTTTTCAGTGGCCAGTAAACCAAGACCTCTTTCAATGGGACCTTCTCCTTACCTCTGTAAGTATAATCCTTGTGTGAACATGTCCTTGCTTCATTGTTAATAAAAAGGTTGGGTAATGCCATTCTCTCACCTGTAGTGTTTATCCGAATGCTTAATTTGGCTTCTTGTTCTTGCTTTCATAATGGAATAAGCTCTATTTGGCTTTGTTCACAGTTCCAGGTTTTGGGCCTGGTCAGTTTGGCGGACCTCCAGTCCACATGGGGGCAGTACAGTCTGGAAAAGCCCAGGTACATTTAGAACTGTACTGGTCATTTCTGTGGTGTTGTCGTAGCGTAAATCCTTGGTGTTTTGTGTTCCAACTACTCACATTTGTGTTTTCTGATTTTGTTATCTTTTAGTTTGGTCCACCCCAGGTATCAGGTGTTAAGGTGCCTTATCCAGGTGGGCCCTATGGACCAGGCTCAGCCTCTGGTCCTGCCCTTCTATTCCAGAACCCACCTCCAACACTGCAGGACTGCAATGATTCTCTTGTTGGGAAAATGGGCTTTGCTGAATGGTCTGCTCCTTATGATTCCGCTCAAGGTGGTAACCGACTGCCCAATCACCACACAGCAGCTCCCTCAGGCCCTTCCCCCTCACCATCCTCTTCCTCGGATGGGGAGGAGCAAAATGACACCAGCACTAAGTGAGTTTGTTTCTTAACGAGTCACTGCTCATTTCTTTTCCTTTCTCGTGGCATTCTCCTCTACTCTATTCTTAGCAGAGCTGTTCTAAAAATATCTTAAAAAGGTAACACTGCCAGAAGGTGGCAGAAACAGTGTCAAACTCTTTTAGATCCCCAGTTACTTCATTAATATTTTACTAATTCGAAGGTTCTAGCCAGTGAACTTTCTTGACTTCAAATTAGTCAGGCTATGTAAGAATGAGTGTTCTGTTTAAGTGCAGTCCTGTTCCAGCTACTCTCATTTAATCCACCACTTTCCTAGTCACCAGTGCTTCTTCATGAGGGTGTTACCAGTGAGCAAGCTGGTTAATCAAGCTCTTGTTTGGTCTGTTTGTGACTAGGGCAAAAACTATTTGAACACTGAGGGAAACTCAAAGTGGTGATTTGCTGGTTTTCTTAGTCACTAATGTATTTCGTTTGCATGTTTTGAATTTGCACCCACTGTTTCAAATGTTTTCACCAACTGAACCATGCATGAGGGTTGGTCCAGCTAAAAAGTGACAGGGAAAGAAATACCTCTTTTTTTCAGAGACAACTTTGGAAACTTGGGATGGTTTTAACATGGCAGTAATGGTTTTAGTTGGTCCATCGGTGTCTGGAATGTGTTAATTTGTTGTTTTGTTCCTGGAAAGACTTTCAAAGACCACCAGGAGTGCACAAGTAGCTAGCTGAAAATAATTTTTTTTATTTGTCATCACAAGTTTGGTAATAATGAACTACATGTGCCCTGATGGGCTGTTATTATTCATATAACTCTAAAGACATGGTTCATGTTGAGTCTGTGAAGCCTCCATGTTAATTTTTTTTTTTAACACAATTTTAAAAAATGTGTCGCACCTTGTGCGTATTTCAAGGCTATTCAATTAAAGTAGTCCAAAAGTTACACTAGGCATTGTTAAATATTTTAAATGTGAGTTTCTTCATTACTGCATTAAGTTACAATGTTTAGTGACTAAACATAGTAGAGCTGTAAGTTCAACTTGATGAGGGCTAATGAACCCGTTTTCCCTGCACCTGCCGAAGGAAAGCGCAATCTGATGGTTGTGTTTTTGTTTGATATGTTACGCAGTGCACAAATCCACTTCAGATTTAAATGTGGTGTCTTTTGATTTTGTTCTCATTTCCATAAACAAAGATGACTTTAAATAGTACAATTTATAGGGAAAAAAGTTTTAAGACGCTGCTAATTAAGAACAGCAGTTGGAATAAGAGCTTTGAGATGTCTACGTTAACCATTCCTTTTCGGTAAACCTTCTTCAGTTCCTTAAGATTAAGAGGGTCACTCGTGATGACTCTGTTTCAAAATGTAGTCAATTTTCTTCAGAAATCTTCTTGGGCCTAGCCAATCTCCTAAATTGAATACCATTCTAGCACCTGTCATGAGATATTTTGACTGAATGTTTGGGTTGTTTTGTTGAATCGTTTTTATAACGGTTTTATAACATTCTTACCTATGCCGAAAGACATTACTCTTTTTATTTCCTTTAATGATGTGCAATGCTCCAGTTCAATCTGTGATCTGAGTTTTTGAGTTTTTGTCTGATTGGTGTACACTGTTGTCTAAATACACCTGTGCAACTTTTTGATGCACGACATTTTAATAATTAGTAAAGGGGAATAATAAATATATATTAAAGGTCTAGCTGGGCTGTGACGCACGCTTGCTAAAAAATTAAATCCATGTGACAACGTGCACTGGCGGTTCACCTTTGAAGGAAGCTAAAGCTGAGAAACACGGGTGGAACGATGTCTGAAAAAGACTGGAGGAGCTTTAGAAGAAGAGAATCTAACCAAATTTAACATCGAGCGCTGCTTCAAACGAGTGAGCTGACTTTCGTTTTAGACATAATGGCTGTTTGCGGAGAAGGAAAAGCTGAGCGAAGACGTTTGTTTTATTATAATTCCATTATGTTAGAATCTAAATAACAGATATTTATATTTATTCGTCTACAGCTAAAATTATTGTTATATAAGGATGAGTACAGTCACTTAATATGCCTGCCGATAAATGAGAAATAATTGTTTCAGTGCAGGTAATATAATAATTCAACTGTTTCAGGTCTACCATTCTTCTTTTTTTATCTAGAAATGATTTATATATAGACTAATTTGGTTTTATTTAGCAGTTCATTGTTTGAGAGATAAAAGACGAAGGGTCATCCTACTGAAGAAGCTGTTAAAAGTGAAATTAAAGGACTATAAGCGCTAATGTTTAGCATAAGTACGCGCTGCTGCCCGACGCTCTATCCTGTAATTAAATCAGGCTCCAGTTCAGATCGATCATCATATGCCACGTCTCTTTTAGTTCAGAAATATATTCCTGTGACTCTGCTGACTTTCTAAATGAGGAGGACATCAGATCTGAAGCGTATGCAAATTGATTTACTGAGTACATGAACGAATAGTCGAATTGTCGGCCAGGACGGGTGAATCCGAATCGACTGGCAAAGTTCTGAGTCGGGTACAGCTCTTATATAACAAAACATAAATGTCTGAATAATTTAACCCCAGTGTATGTTATGATGATGTGTAATAGCTTTTATAGCTGTCTGTGTTTTGAGTTTGCCTAAAAAGCTTTGTTTAATTTCAGTCATTTGGCCGACAAGTCCTCAAGATGGGAAGACCCCAGTGGCCGTGGAGGAGGCGCCTCTGGCGACAGTCACCAGGGTAACGGGAGTGGGCCATCTATTCCGTCGCTGCTGTCCATGGCAACGCGAAGCCACATGGACATCACAACCCCGCCCCTGCCGCAGGTCAGTGCGGAGGTGCTGAGAGTGGCCGAGCACAGACATAGGAGAGGACTCATGTACCCACAGATCTATCACATCCTTACTAAGGTAAAAACACTGTATTTCTGCAGTCACTCGTATTACACTTCCTCTATTGTGAGCTGTATTGTCGTACTCCTCCACCAGTCATATGAATCTCCTGACACCATTTTTGTCTCTTTTCTTATTTGCTCTAACACATTGAATGGAAATGTAAAGGTGTGGTTAGACTGGAATTTCACCTTGTAGTTCTGTTAGCTGGGTGGGGCCAAAATCTTTTTTCTGTGTCATACTATTTTTGTACACAACTTTTAAAATGGAGGAGTTTGCAAGTTGGGTAACTATTGCGTCCCCAAAATGAAAATATTTTATGTGTTCTTCTTAGGTATGTTAAATCAATCCTCAATCAAGATCGACACTTTCACAGTTAAAGTTTTCAATTGTCCAGTTGGAGCCTGTGAAATGTGGTGAAAAGTTTTCCGATACTATAGTAAAATTCCTGATGGTTAGTATTAAGATCACTGATTTTAAATATCTTTAAAACTGTGATTGAAAAAGTCAGATTTGAAGATTTTGACGATTTGAAAAACTTCAAATCTTATGATTCATCAAAATAAATTACATATTCCTGCCATATAAAACGCTAAATATCATGTTTAAGTAGTTTATAAATCACCTTAATAAAAATACTAACAGCTTCTAAGCTGTAATTGGCTTAGTAGGAATTCCACCAATCCACCTTAAGTAGCACAGAAGCTACATTCTGGAGCCTTAGGCAGCTATGGTAACTGCTGCACCACCAGGTGCATGCAGGTCTGTCTATCAAGTCCCTTCAACAAAAGGCTACATAACTGCTCTGACTGTGATGTCTTAAGTTAGCTCATCAGGGCTAAGTGTAGAATTAAAACTTAAACAATATTTTACACACTGTCGCTGTGCTGTACAAATGATAAGCACATGCTCAGTAGGACCCTTCTGTCTGCATTTTTGAATAATTTCCATCTACATTTGTGTTTATTTTAAACTAATATATTCTGAAATAACATACAAATTAGGCTATATTATACAAATTAAATTGTGGTTTTCAATATAAAACGTGATTAAATATTATTATTATTTTGGTGTGTGTCCTTTTTTTTTAAAAGCAGTATCATGATAATACTGATAATTGTGATATGAAATTTTAATTTGGTAGATCAAAAACAATTTGCCACAGAATATTGTACATTTAAGCTTTAGGATATATAGTCATGGTTGGCTAAATATTTAGACATGTACTTTGGTCAGAATGTTTCAGAATTATTTTATTTATTTGTTTGTTTGTTTGTTTGTTTGTTTGTTTGTTCCTTTAGCCATGTTGTTGACTTTGTATTTACAGTATGGCTATAATGAAATTTGTTGGCTGCTCTCCCAGTGGTTTTAGTATTATTTGAATAAAGAAGGCAGAGATTCTATTTTAGCTGGTATGTTTATCAATTAGCAGCAAGGATCACCTAGTGTGTGTTTCTTTTTCTTTTTTTGGCCCTAACTCCCCAATTCATCATTTCACAGAGCAAAAGAGAATTGATTGAATTTAATATCTGCTGTACTTTTCCATTTAAGAAAATTGAGTTTTTAACAGGCAAATTTCATTCTCTTGCTCCTGCCTACAGGAAATACCAGCTGGCTAAATGGAATTATTGGTGCTTTGGAGTCAACACAGGGCACTAGTTTGTAGAGACACAGGAAGCAACAATTACACAGGAATTGGTTTAGGGAGCAAGGTGTCTGTCTGCAGCTCTGAAACATTCATACATCATCTAACTCTTCTCTGTAATACAGTGCTGTTTTCCACGTAATTTGAGGAATGCACCATGTTTGTCATTTACACTTAGATGTAGTAATTGTGTAATGGGCCTTCTGAATTACGGTCTGTTGTTTCATTTTGTATAGCTGTATTAAGTAGTTCATAATGAGCCCATATTTTGCAGTTTTCTTGTTGTTAAGACATTTTAAAACTTTTAAGACATTAACAAAAACTAGGGATACCTTGATACCTTGATTTTAAAACAAAGTGCATGTATATATATATATTTTTAGTACTCGCTCATACAGAGTCTGATACCATAACTAATTAACTACTTAGTTTGGATCAAGTAGCGCTGCAGTGGAGGAAAGCGCCAGAAAAACACTTGCACTGTACCAAAACACGCATCCATTTATTCAGAACAACACACTGTGCAGCAAATACTGAACACACTGAGGAATGACGCTTCAGCAGCTCGACTGTGGACAGAAACGTACTTAGTACGATCATGACACTGCCTTTATGTAGTTCGGTTAAAGTAAAAGACAGAACACATGTTTACGTAGGCCCTGAAAGAGTTTTGCTGAGGGCAGCAAAAGAGGGGCTGTGTAGTTAGCATCTGGATAAGGCTGTTTTCTCCTTGTTGTTTCTGAATAAAAGCTTCGATTACGGACCAGACCTGCAATGTTTTGAAGGGTAAAGAGGGCGATTCTTTACACTACTGTACTTGACAGCTGTATTTAGTCAAACAGAGTAAAGTTGAAACGGTCACTATTTTTTAGATGATTTTTCAACCACGCTTTATCCTATGCTGATATACAGATTTTTGTACACTGGTTCACTTGTCCATGGCGAAACTGCTCACCTTTGTAATTGTTTGGGGGAATAATATAGCAGGAGGTAGAAATATTTTAAGGGGACCACAAAGAGGAAGTACTGGTGAGTGGTGAGTGGCCGATTGTGGTGGTCTGCCACGACCAGAAATGCTACTTCTAGTTTTTGTACGAGTCCAGCCCTGCTTTATCTCTTAGAATTTAAAAGACTAAACACTTAAGTATATCTGCAGAGCTGTGGCTGGGAAGGGAGCTAGTTTGACAGCCTTAGACGGGTGAGAGATGTTTTTAAATTTTACAACAATGCTAACAGCCTATATCACCATTTATTTTACCAATAGTGAGAAACTCAGTTTTGCATGATTTGGGCCCTTTAATTATTGCAAAAAGATTTTGGATTTGTTTGTATCCATGACTTGCAGTTGACTGACCACACAGGCAGTGCCAGTGTTCATTTGTCTTTAATACTGATTGTTGTTTTTTTGTTTGTTTGTTTGTTTTTGTGAAAACTACTAAACAGTGCTAATGTAAACACTCTAGGCTCACATTAAAGCATTACACTTGGTGTTGGACATTAATTACACTGAGGGAACATTGCAGTGCCAAGACATCATTATGAGTAAATCTGGAATCTGCTTATTGTCACATTTTTGTTTTTTTAACAGAAGGTAAGTGTAGCCATGTCTAAACAACTGGCAAATATGTTTGATCCGGGGTTTATGATATTTATGTCTAATATTAAGTAAACAGCAAAGCTTTACTATGCTGTGTAATAAATACAATGTTCAACATAAAAAAAGTAGATAAAATGATTTTCTGAGCTGTTTAATGGTGTTTAATAACAGACTATTGGAAAAATTTTGTATGCGTTAAAATATGACTGATGCGATAGAGGTGTGTTTTAATATTCATAACATAAATCAGTGTACTGCAGGTTGGATTTGAGTTCTGTAGCACTCTGGCATCTCTTCAGTGCTGAAGGGTCCTTTTTAATGTTGGCTTAAATTGTGGGGGTTTTATTTATTTTATTTTATTTATTAGCATTTTATTTTTTTAGTTTTTTGTAGTTATTGCCTTAACAGGAAAATTTGGAAAAAACTGCATATGAAAATGCCCTTTCATTAATATTTGGGTTAACCTCCTGAAATGAAATAACATTGCAAATAAGTTTTTGTGATCTCATTTCATAACTTTTTTTCCCACTTATCAGTTGTAACTATTTATGTATAGTGAATCAAGTATGAAAATAGTGCTTCCTCATGTTCCCATTAATCTTGGCTAAGAATCTGATAATCTCATGGGCCAGTTTCCTGGAGGGAAGGGCAGGTATTGAACTGAAGTTTCAGTCCCTGTGGTTAATGGCCCACGTAGAATAGCCCCAAGAAGGATTTTTTTCCTCTAAAGATTTTCAGGTGTTGCCTCTTCATTTGTTGTTGTTGTTGTTGTTGTCCCTCCTAACTGCTCTCGCTCCTGCTGTCTCTGTCATGTTCCACAGGGGGAGATGAAGATGCCAGTGTGTATAGAGGACGAAAACAGCACTGACCTGCCTCCTGCCTCTCTGCTGTTCCGCTCAGCCCGGCAGTATGCCTATGGGGTGCTGTTCAGCCTGGCTGAAACCCAGAGGAGACTGGAGAGGCTGGCTATGCGCAAGCGTGCCCCGCTAGAGGGTGAGTGTGAGAGGAAGCATAAGGGTGGGTAAGGCTTAAAGAAATAGCTTAGTTAAAAGTTACATTTACCCTACTTTACCCCAGCTAGCCAGTGGACCAGCCAGGACATGTTTGGTGTTTGAAGTTTGCTTCTTTGGTTTTCCACAGTAGCATGCCTAGAACAAGCCTAGAAAGCAGTGGAAAGTTAAGCCCTGCAAGTTAGCACTTTGCTTGTTGCATGCCTAAAACATTAGAGGACAGATTAAGTAATTTCAGACTTGCTTGGGTGGTTTCTGTGAATCTACTATTCATAAAACGTGAGTAAAGTATGAATTTATATTGGGTATAGTTCTTCATAACGTTAGGTATGTACAGTTATGGTAATTCTGGGCTGATTGTATCTAATAAGAAAACTTTTAAACAAAGGCTTGACAAAAAAGACTGTGTTTGAGTCCTAAGCATCATCCGGAAGGTTATTACAAATCTGGGGGCTTAATAAAAATTAAAAGAAAAAAAAAAAAAAACTTTATGAAAAGCACTACCCCATGATGTTATTTCTAAGTACTGATGGTTAGCATGTCGGCCCATGGTAAGAGGTCAGTTAACTCGGGGACGGAGGAGTGAGGTGATTTGCTTCTCCAACACTGGTATACCAAAGGTCATAGTATAGCTGTATGTAAACTGATTATGAAGTTACTTTACATCAAGGGAGACAACTTGGGCCTGATGGCATGGTGCATCATTCTGGTGGATTACCCTATCACTGTGGGGGTACATGAAGGCCTGCAAATGGCCACCAAGCAGTGAAACGTAGCTGGCACCGGTCTGTGACTTGTTTAGGCAGACCAGTGGAACCAGCTCAAGCCATGAGAACATAGCCCACATATGCACAGTGCCTTGTTGTCAACTAGGGTGAATGGTGTCATGGAGTTTGTGCCGCACACCAACCCTGACATCAACCCAAAACAATTGGTACCGTGACTTGTCAGACTGGACTACATGATTCCAGTCTAGTAAGGTCCTGTTATCAGCTTCATTAGCAACTTCAACAAAAGCTTAAGAACACTGCACTGTCCTACAAGAGATATGTGATAGCTGATCAGTATGAGAAGCAAACTTCGGGTCAAACTTTTTTAGATGAATGTTTCGGTAGCTGAAACTTTAGTCCATCTTTCAAAGGCTTCATTCATACAGCAGGCAAAAGGGGTCCAAATCCAATCTTTCATATGTAGCATAGATGTGTTAGCTGTGTGGCAGTGGGAAAGGCATATTATAAAATCAGACGTGTTCCGATATGGACTATTGCAACTCAATCTGAACAGCCTGATTGAAATTCATGCAACTTCTACATTAGTCCAGACATTTATCATAATTTTGTGCTGCCGAGACCTCATGAACATTTCGGCTGATGTTTCCTCCCAAAAAAATCAAAGCATTTCTCAGCCACTCCATGTTCACCGAGAAAGAAATGGCTCAATGCGACACGAGTAAAGCTGCAGCACCAAAGGTGAGGAAAAAGGCTTGAAAGCACAGTTTAAAGAAACCAAGGATGTGAACCAAAAAAGTTTCAGCTGCTGAATTATGTGCCCTTTTTACAGCCAGTTCAAACATGTTCTCAGTGATAAGCCCAGCTGTCAGTCATAGGAAGTTCATGATCACTCCTGTGATGCTGGTGAAGATGAAAATGAATCCAGGAGTGGGCCTGCGTCCGACAGCAGTCATGATTTCTGACTTCTGGTTGAGCGTGTGTGCCATGTAAAGCATGTCCCTTTTTGCACATACGGGTCTGTATAGGAGCGTGACCTGTTCAGCTTGAAAATAGGCCACATTTTATTATGAATTCGGATTTGGGACACTTTTACCTGCTGTGTAATCATAGCCAAAATGTCATGCAAATGATGATGCAGTGATTTTTTATTTTTTTTTTTTCATTCTGACTCCACAGTGCCTCCAGTGATTGTTAAGGAGTGGTGCGCCAGCAAGGCCAAGTCAGCTCTGACACCAGAGCTGGTTCCAGCATTATGTTTCCGGGAGTGGACCTGTCCTAACTTGAGGCGTCTATGGCTGGGCCGTGCCTCGGAGGACCGCAGCCGCCGCACTCGAGCATTCCTGGCCTGCATGCGTTCAGACTGCCCTGCCCTGCTCAACCCTGCCTGCGTGCCATCTCACCTGCTGCTCATGTGCTGTGTCCTCAGGTAGCCAAAGTAACTCCACAGTAGAGACAGTAGAACTCAAAATAATGACAAGCAGTGCGCTTATATCTTGTTATTTTCAGGGTGGTAAGGTTCCTTTCAGTAGCACTGCTGATTTTCAGTAGAATATTATTATACTACTGTATTGGAATCGGATGTGGAAACATGCATCACTTCATGGAGTTCTTTGTAGCATTAGCATGATTGTTTGAAATGTTGAGCAGTTTGTTTTTACTTACAGGTATATGATGCAGTGGCCAGGTGGCCGCATACTTCAGCGCCACGAGCTTGATGCCTTTTTGGCCCAAGCTGTGTCTAACCAGCTCTATGAGCCTGATCAACTCCAGGAACTCAAGGTAAACCGATTAATGTCTTAAATGTTTAAAGTTTAAAGCTTAAAGTTGTTTTTTTTTTTAAATAAACTTTTTACTGGGTTGTTGTCATTAGGTGGAGAAAGTGGACAACCGTGGGGTTCAACTGGCCTCTTTGTTCATGAGTGGCGTGGACACTGCCCTTTTTGTGAATGATGTTTGTGGGCAGCCGCTGCCCTGGGACCACTGCTGCCCATGGGGCTTCTTTGATGGGAAACTGTTTCAAAGCAAATTGGCCAAGGCTACCAGAGATAGGGCTGCCCTGCTGGACATGTGTGAAGGCCAGGTAACCATGTTTCTTAACCATAATTATTCGAATCTGTCTTGTCACATGTGTAAGCATATGTATGTTTAGTGGTATGTTTTGCCGTATGTGTCTTTTTTGTGTGTTTTTATGTGTCATGGCTAAAAAGTTCTCTCCTAACTTCCATGGCAGGAAGAACTGGTGTCTCGCGTAGAGAAGATGCGACAGGCCATTCTAGAGGGAATCAATCTCTCGCGACCCCCTCCTCCACCCCCACCTCTCCCACCCCCTGCGTTCCTGCCTCCGGCTATGGTGCCACCATTCTACCCTATGCACCCTCTATACCCACCTCGGCCCCTGGGCTCTATGCCTCCTCCGCACCATCAACACCGGCCAAGGGCCTTCCCAGGTCAGATTTAACCACTTAATTCTTAATCCCTATGCTGATCATTCAGTTACTCATTTTAGAGCGTATTACATAGTAACAACTAAGTTATATTGGAAGGTGGGTTACACATTGGTTCAGTTGGTTGTTTCAGAATGTTTGTTTTTAGGCCTCATTTACACCTGGCTGTACCATTGGTCTTGGATGATCCAAAGATGAATGATGTAGTGCATGTGTGGGTCAGCTTTACTTAAGTAAAATCACATATGGTCACAGGAGATCCGGACGCATCACAGTCCACTTAAGCTTAGATCACTGAAAAAGGTTTTATTTGGTTTTTAATTATGTGATTTATGTAGCCTTTGTTTTTTGGCATGTACCATCTCAGCTCGGGCAAAGGTCTCGCTGCCAGACCTCATGCGTTCTCAGAGCGGCTGAAAATACTGCCCTGTTGTACTTACTTATATACTTACTTTATATAACCCTTACTAGGGCTAATATTTATGGCCTTCTTACGTCGAGTTAGACTACCTCTGTGAGTGCTGGTTAACTCATGCGTTCACTGTGCTATTTTTCTCTAAACCACAAAACTAGGAGCCCTGGCAGACAGAGCAAAGCCATACTGTTACTTTGGCACTCTGCTAGGAAAGCAGCTAGCTTGGAAATGTGGATTTTTCAAGAGATGAAGGGGGCATCAGACGCAGATCTTCTCTCTTCTAGGCTATTGGTTACTCAAAAAAGCACTTTAATTTGATTAATCTCATCTTGTGCATATAAAACTGGATAAACAAAGTTATAACCTGAACCACATTAACTACATTTTCTGACACAATGTTAACCAGTTGCTTTATCCCCCATTCTCTTAAAGAATTGTATAGCATAATGGTATAGTTATAACAGGAGTTGCAAAGTGGTACTCAGTAGGTAGGGCACATGTTACTAGAGTGCCTTAACAGCTCTTACCGAACAGCCACCTCCATCTATGGGGGGGAAAAAACATCTATGGGAAAGCAAGGCATTTGGGCTGTCTGAGAGGGAATAAATAAATATATTTGCTGTGCACCCAAAGTAAATATCCAACAACACATTCTTCTTGTTAAAAACTTCCTTCAGAGTACTCTGTACACGTACATGTCTTATCTTGAACATTTTTTCAGTGATATTTTTTTCAAAACAATATCATATTGTAAACCATGGGAAAAAAGAGTGCGCCCAAGTATTGTGATAGTCAGTGTTAATACCTGTTAATACAATGGATGTGTTTCAACTTTCAGGTATCCAGTCTATACCCCCTCAAGGTGGAAAGCTGGAGATTGCTGGCATGGTCGTGGGTCAGTGGGCTGGAAACAAACCACTCCGTGGCAGAGGGGGGTTTAACATGCAGGTGGTATCAGTGGGAGGAGGGAAAGGGTAAGTCTGCTGTTAGCCATCTCTGCACTGAGTAAAAGTGTGGACGCTAGTGCTTGATGCAGGTTTAGGCTTTGGCCCGTAAATAAAACTGTAATAGTAACAAAAGGCAGATGAAATTAAAACTGTTTTTAGAACCAACACTGTTTTTGCCTTTGTCGTAGAAGGGGTAAAGAAATTATGCCAAAAGGAAGGGGAGGGAAGAAAATTACCACCAATCGAACACAGGTAAAGACTGTATATATAGTTCTGCTATATATTTGTCAATTACATTCTTCACAAGCCTTTATTTTAAAATAAACTTTTAAACAGATGAGCATTATATACTTCTGTAAAGTTATTTGGATCATCATGTTTTTGTCATTAATTATGCTGTTGCATAATATGCTGAACTAGTAAGTCCTTGTTCTTGCAGGTTTTGCTTATGCTTCTATTTTTGGCCTTTTGGTTGTTTAAAAAAAACAAACAAATAAGGGCATGGCAGGCAAACGACAATGTGAACGGTGACATTATACCTATGGATTTGCAATAATAGTTAATTCATATTTTTACTTTATTCTCCTCTTCCCTTTCTTGTAGAATCTCTCCTCATCGCCCCCTTCTACCAGCCCCCCAAAGCTGGCAGAGGAACCCAAGACAGTGGGGCGGCCCTCTGGAACTGGTGAGAGAGCTGGGGGCGTATCCCAGCAGCTGAATGGCAGCTCTTCAGGAAGCGCCACTGGTCAACCCATTGACCTGCCACCACAGCCAATCCAGTGTGCCTTAGCCAGCAGAGACAACCAATCAGGAGATGGGGTGGAGGTAGAGGCCCCTTGTTGCCTTGACGACTGCCCATCAGATGGTGCACTACAAAAAGAGGAGTAATTACATCCCATAGTGTAATAAGAATGATTGAGTTGAGAGGGAATGATCCAAGTTCGACTGCCTTTTCCTTGCAAAATATGATAATTAGGGCACAGTAGCCACTTTGTGTTGTCATAAGAATAATTTATGATGTTACAGATGCTGAAAACTATAGATGGACAGTGTGAGAAGGAGTGCGGTCTATGTCACCTTAACAGCAGGGTTCTGATTTGCAACTGAGCAAAGTTAAAATCACAACCTTCGATTGCACTTTGCACTGAATCTTTCCGATTCTGGATCTCAGCCTTTCCACTGCCCCATCAGGGTTGTAGCATTGTGACTTGCTCTCAGTCTTTTCACCTTTCTAACAGTTGTTTTATTTTTGAAACATCTTAGAACATCAGTGTTGGTTGTATCTGTATGATGGCCTAAAATGGCTACCGTAGGCCCTTATTGCCCAAAGTATATTCTGATTTAGCCCGTTTAACTCTTAGCTGGCCAATTTAGGAACACCCTAAACTATGTCCATGTGTGTTTGAACCAACGTTTAGTCGTATGTCTGCTGAAAAAAAATTGCAATGTTAATCTTACCAAGGCTGTAGATCACACATTAGTTTCGTCATCGTGCGTCCACCAAACCAACCACGAGTCCTCATGATAATTTAGTGTTCTCTGTTTTTCTTTCCCCTAGAATTTTGTATGTAATTAGGGCTGGAATACTGAATTATTATAATGATCTTGGTATGTAAAGTGACTTTTTAATGTAATATTTCAAATACCTTCAGCAGCATGTTCCATCAGTTGTGGAATTTGAATTGTCAGAGATGCTGTCCCCTTTTTTTTTTTTTTTTTGCTTCTTTTTTTTTTTAAATTTTTTTTATTGTTTTCTGTTAAGCCCTTTTACCTTTAGAGGTAGCCCAGTTGCTGGTTGCTTTATTCAGGCAGCCTTGCCAAATGTACAATTTGAAAGAGAAATGGCCCCTGTCCAGATTTGATTGATTTGATGTGTCAAGGCCCCCCAGTGCACAATGACAATGCGGTTTCCAGCATATGAAAGTTGGTGTTGCCAGTAAGACATCAGCTTATTCACCATCAGCCTCATTGGGACTAAAACGTTCCTTTAAATTGCACAGCATTGTGTCCATAAATTGTCCTGCTTCTCAGTTTTGATGTCACACGTTCAAACCGTTGCACATTCAAATTTCCGCAGCATACAATAAGGGTCCGCTTGAAAAGTTTCAATCCTGATTTTGTTGCAGATCAGTGCAGGTTGTATCACAGTGGAAATTACTGAATTGATACATGTTGGTTTCGCTCATTTCAGTCCTTCAGATTCTGTTTGCCATCTAGATGTCCTGACCTTGCTTTAAGCACAGGTTCAGGCTCTCCTGGTGGCTAGTGAAGTCCAAGCTCAGAGAGAGAGAAATGGCAGGACAGTGCAGAGAGGTCTGATGTGAAGAATACTGCATGTCCAGATGCAGGAGAAGTGTTGCTTTGCTGGCTCCACACTTAATAGCCATTTTTCTCTCATGTAGTCTTGTGACAATCTTTGTTTTATTACCCAGCCCCCTTTGAGTCTTGTATGCTCTGCCGAGTTCTATTGCTAGTTACTCATTTTGTCCTAAGATAATATATATATATTGTATTGTTTAAGCACCTTATGCCCCTAAATGATAGATATGCAAGCCCAAAGCCAAACTGAAAAAAAAAGCTCTTGAGAATTGATTGTATTCCAACAAAAAGCACTTGTTATTTTTGTTTATGACTCTAGCACAGTACTCTTTAGCTATATCCGTTGTTGAAATAGCCCAAGCATTTAAGTTAAAAAGCTTCTTCACTTCCTGTCGACGGTGTAACTGTCATTTAAATGCGCTTATCTTGCATGTTGCGTAATAGAAATCATTACCAACAGATTTGAATGTGAGAACAGAGTGCAAAGAAAACAGCACTTTGTTCTAAAACCTGAAAACACACTGGATCGTCCTCGACCCAGGATGAAGGGAAAAAAATTTGGGACAAATCAAAACGTGAAGAGAGAGAACCATAAAACCATTTGATATTTTAGATGTTTGTATATACTAGACGTAATCTATGTGATCTCAGTGCGCGATGATGCAGTGGAGTGATTTTATCAATGGTTGGGAATGCACACAACCTCCTCCACCCCTGAACTCCACTCCACTGCTACTTGTCACTTGAAATGAAGATATCTTTCCATCCCATCTTTAAATGCTTGAGGTTTTGAATTAGCTTGCTATTCAGAATTTAAAAGAAATAATTCAAATGGCAAATTCCGCCCCCTGTGTTTCACATTCTCCCTTTGTGCCTAAGGTACATATGCACGTGCGTTCTCCCACCATAGCTAAAATCATTTAGATTTTTGTAGAACACAAAATGAAAGTTTAAAGTGAATTCCTGAAGTAAACCTCTTTATTGTGACGCGGTCAGCTAACAGAAAAAAAAAAAAAAGAAAGAAAGGCTCTCTAGACCTTTAGTGACATTACGCTGTATGTGGTCTTGTTTTCGTGACATTACGCTATGTGTACTGTCTTGTTTTTTGTGACGGCCCGTGGAATTTGTGCACTTCTTACAGAAAGCACTTTTATGGAGGCAAATGGGCTTAAACAAACCCAGATTGGATTAAAAAGATCAAGCCTTCTGGCTTGTAACCATGAATTGACACTTTGACACAAAAGGGCAGGAAAGTGCTCCCCCTTCTGTGAACATGTTTTTGTACCTATGATATTGAGGATGTTGTGAATGAGCTTCAATTTGTATTGAAGGAAAAAAAATACACTAGAGAGACTTTTCCAATAACAATTGTCATTTTAATCTGAGACGTTTAGGATTGATCATCCGAGTTACGTTAGTGTCTGCGTAGGCATGTCAATGAGATGCACCTTATTTTCTTAGAATACAGATGAATAAGTCTATCTTGTGCCACAAGATGTATATGGAAAGCTCTATAAAATCAAATAATGAAACACCCATATTTATGTTTCTATATTTTAGAATATTCCACAATGGTGGACCCCCCCTACAGCTAAATACCAACTTGTTTTAATTGTATATCCCCCTAACCCTATAAAGAATATATCAGAATTGGCAACAATAAATAATTTTTTTGCTGAATATCCAAGTTCATGTTTCTTAGTGAGAAGGAGAGACAGAATGTGATAATACTTCACAGGACTAATTTAGACCATAGCATTACAGCTAGAGTACTTAAACTAGTACCATAGAACACATACAACCGAAATTATTCCTTAGGTTGTTGGATTTTATGATTAAATTGTTCAGCCGTGCTGTTGATAGATGGATTTTTTCCATCATCCCCTAAGCACGCGCTTACACAGACACACACAGATATACACACAACCACATCAATACACACACACATTTGCTTCAGACTTACTATAGATCAGTGATCAGTTTTTCATAGTGTTTTTCTCTCATTTAAGATAGATACAAAGTTTCAGTAAGTTCTCTAAGTGTTGTAGAATGAGTTATTGGAGTCACACTTAGCTTAATTTTAGTCTCAAAGATAAGATACAACATTAATTCACAGACCCAGAAATGGACACACGTACACATACATATAGTCGTTTTCGTTAAGAGACATCATTTAGAAAAAGTGTAATGCATTTTCACATACATGTGATGCATTATCCAGATTTTTTTTTTTTTTTTTTTTTTTTGGTAGTTAATTACTTTTTAATGCTTAATTAGTGATTTCAGATGCGTGATTCCCAAGTTACCCTCTGCAATGCTTCTGTTTTCTGGCTTTTATGTATTCTCTTTTTTTGACTGTTCTAACATCTTTCCTTCTTGCCATTTAATCAGCCATTTGTGGAGAGTTCAATACAAAACACAGATCCAAAAGTAAAATATTTTACAGTATTAGGTTTTGCTTAAGGGATATGTGTTCTAATTTCTGAATTAGAACCAATGTTTTCATCATCGAATGCCTTTACCCCTTTTATCCTTAATCATTCATTGATGATAGTGAATTAGAACTCACCAATTTAATCATACGCTGATAGTTAATGTATTCAGCAGTCTGTGGTTGATTTCAAAATCCCCATCTTGCTGTTGAATATAGGCTACTAACATATACACTCCAACAGTGCAAATGCTTGCTCCTTCTGTAATTCTACTAAAACAGATCCTACCCTCCCCTTCACTTTTCCAAAAACAAAATGCCACCTTCTCTTTGTCTTGTTTTCACCGTGTCTAGCCTCTTTCATCTTATCTCTTACCATGGCTCTGTTGTGGACTTGCTCGTACTCCAGTGCTGTCTCCTTACCCCGTTATACTAACAGTAAAGGTAATATTAATGATAATAATCAGTCTTATAATCAGTCTGTATGTAATCGTAGCCAGAAGTTGGAAACAAATGTTTTCATTGATAAACAAAAAAAAAAAAGAATCTAGCCTAACCATCTTTGGTTTGAAATTGTGAAATTGTGTTTTTCTTATTCTTTTTGTTTTGGTTTTTTTTTTCTCTCTCAAATGTTATTACAAGTGCTACTCCTTTGACCGTCGCTACAGTTAGTTTAATACGCTTAGCAGAACTAGATATCTTTCAACTGTAATGATTGCAATTTTCCTTACCTTTTTATGGTATTTGTTTCAGACCACTTCACCATTATGATGTAATTGTAGCCATCAGACTAAACAGCAGCATCATCGAGCATTTTCGATGACTTCGATTAACCAGTCGAGATGATTCAATAGCTGATCAAGTCAACGTTGACCATTGCGTCCTTGCACAAAACAGAGAAATGTTCTCTGCTACTAAAAACCAAAGTGCATATTACCTTACTATTTGTCAGTTCTTTAGTTTCTGGAACCCATACTTCTACATTGCAGTGATTTGAGCTACTAGAATTTATATTGTGGGTCCATATACAGATATTTGAATGAAGGAAATGTGGTGTTTACATCTTTCTGGTGAAAAGTGGCTGAGTCGTGTATCGTCCAGTTTCATTGCTACAAATTAAGAATTTTTTTTCGGTTGTTTTTAATCCTTTTCTGAAGTTGAGCCTTGGACGCAGGTTTCGATACAGTTCAATCTTACCACCCTTTACAGACTCCCATGCACTTGTAACGTCCTTCTGAAAATGTAGCTTCATCAGTAGTCATGGATAGGTTAAATGTAAACACATAACTGTAAACAGGCTCACACATACACGTACACCTAAGCTATTGTGAGGAGTTTCTTGCCTGTGCATTCCTTGTAGATTTGTGTCTGGAGCTTAGATTTGAACTCTTGCTTTAAAACTGTTCCCCCTGTATCCTAGCTCTGTAGCCCTTCACTTCACAGGACCACCTGTGTGGCTTTGACTGGTGTTGTAAGGTCTCAACCCCGTTACGATAGCAGCAATGTGTTGTGTACAATGGCCCAATGACGTCCACCCTTCTGGACGAGCGCCCTCTACATTTGACCCTTACTGCTTTAGTTTTTTACAGCATGTTGCCCCATCATGTTTTCAGCAGTTTCCACCCAGCCCCATTTGTAGGCAACACATTCTGTCGTCTGTTCTTGGACAACTGATCCATTCATCAAGACAAACGCATTGATGCATGCATCAAGGCCTCCAAAAGAACTTGTGTAGTGAAGGGTAAAACTTCATTATTATTATTATTATTGCTGTTATGGTTATGATCGTTATTAACAGTTTCTCATTTTTAGTATAAAGAAAGCACCAGATTGTTTTGGAAAGAAAACCTTTTTTATTTGTCTTGCTGTTGTGGTCTGATTTCACAATGCATTGAGAAGAAAGCCAAAAGGCTGAGAGAGAGAAAGAAAGAAAGAAAGAGAGAGAGTCGAAGTTGGCAGTCATGTTTGTATGGTTGGGAAATGACTTACAGTGCTGAAATAAAATTTATTCTTTTAGTAATTTTTCTCTTGGTCGCTTCTCATTTCATTTCAAGGAATTGTGCATATCATTGATCCCAGGCTTTTGGGAAAAGTCAACAACTAGAGGTGTGTAGAATTAGAATCAAAGAAGGCTATTTTAAACCTATTTAAAAAAAAAAAACTTCATAGAATTGATAGAAGTGAGGGTGGTAATTGTCCAATGTCTGTTACATAAGAGCATCTTTCGTAGCTTTACTCAGTCAATGCTGTTGGATTGTGTGATACAAAATGCCAGAATAAACTAATAAAATTTCCAAATTACTAAGGAGTAAAATCTTGTTACATTAGTGTACTTTTAAAATAAATGTATGTTAAAGTGAAAATAAGACACTGGTCTATTCATAATTAAATTGTGTCCCAATCTAAAGGTCAACTGGCATATTTAAATCATGTAAAAATAAATGAATAATAATTAAAACAGAAGGTTTTGTTCTGGCAGTGCACCCTGTGTAGTTTTGTTGTATTTTGATGGTTTTTATTTGCATACAGATTTTTAAATCCTGATGAAGTAAATCTATGCCAGATGGGACGTGCTGAAAGAGTATTGTGCCAGATGACCGTTTGAGGTCATCTGGCACCAGTGGTTCAACTGGGAGTCCAAACAATCTAGGGTCAGTTCCCACAGGCAGCTACTTGCTTTGGCCTAGTGATCAAATATGTGCTCTTCATCACAGACTTTGGCCAAAGAGCTATATGTTTGTAGCCTTTTACAAATATGATTTCCAGCTCTCCAACACCTTGAACTCAAGAAGGGCAGTCAAAGTTGATTAGCTGATTAGTTTGATAAGAATGAGAAGTAAATTAAGCTCCTTTTTAATTAACAAGAGAAAGTAGTAAAAAAGTTGTGCCAGTCTATTAAAATGTAATTTTATATAAATACATTGATAACTCAATAATTTAATTTGAATTGGTACAGAAATACAGGTTTAGTTTTATGATGTGGTAGTAAGGTAGGGGTTTAGTTTTATATGATGTGGTAGTAAGGTAGGGGTTTAGTTTTATATGGTGTGGTAGTAAGGTAGGGGTTTAGTTTTATATGATGTGGTAGTAAAGTAGGGGTTTAATTTTATATGATGTGGTAGTAAAGCAGGGGTTTAATTTTATATGATGTGGTAGTAAGGTAGTAGTTTAGTTTTATATGATGTGGTAGTAAAGTAGGGGTTTTATTTTATATGATGTGGTTGTAAAGTAGGGGTTTAGTTCTGTTTGATGTGGTAGTAAAGTAGGGGTTTAGTTTTATATGATGTGGTAGTAAGGTAGGGGTTTAGTTTTATATGATGTGGTAGTAAAGTAGGGGTTTAGTTTTATATGATGTGGTAGTAAAGTAGGGGTTTAGTTTTATATGATGTGGTCGTAAAGTAGGGGTTTAGTTTTATATGAGGTGGTAGTAAAGTAGGGGGTTAGTTTTATATGATGTGGTAGTAAAGTAGGGGTTTAGTTTTATATGATGTGGTCGTAAAGTAGGGGGTTATTTTTATATGATGTGGTAGTAAGGTATGGGATTAGTGTTATATGATGTGGTAGTAAAGTAGGGGGTTAGTTTTATATGATGTGGTATTAAGGTAGGGGTTTAGTTTTATATGATGTGGTAGTAAGGTAGGGGTTTAATTTTATATGACGTAGTAAAGCAGGGGTTTCATTTTACATAATGTAGTAGGGTAGGGTTTTAGTTTTATATGATGTGGTTGTAAAGTAGGGGTTTAGTTTTATATGATGTGGTCGTAAATTAGGGTTTAGTTTTATATGATGTGGTAGTAAGGTAGGGGTTTAGTTTTATATGATGTGGTAGTAAGGTAGGGGTTTAGTTTTATATGATGTGGTAGTAAAGTAGGGGTTTACTTTTATATGATGTGGTAGTAAAGTTGGGGTTTAGTTTTATATGATGTGGTCGTAAAGTAGGGGTTTAGTTTTATATGATGTGGTAGTGAAGCAGGGGTTTAATTTTATATGGTGTGGTAGTAAAGTAGGGGTTTAGTTTCATATGATGTGGTAGTAAGGTAGGGGTTTAGTTTTATATGATGTGGTAGTAAAGTAGGGGTTTTATTTTAGATGATGTGGTTGTAAAGTAGGGGTTTAGTTCTGTTTGATGTGGTAGTAAAGTAGGGGTTTAGTTTTATATGATGTGGTAGTAAGGTAGGGGTTTAGTTTTATATGTGGTCGTAAAGTAGGGGTTTAGTTTTATATGATGTAGTAAAGTAGGGGTTTAGTTTTATATGATGTGGTAGTAAAGTAGGGGTTTAGTTTTATATGATGTGGTCGTAAAGTAGGGGTTTAGTTTTATATGATGTGGTCGTAAAGTAGGGGGTTAGTTTTATATGATGTGGTAGTAAAGTATGGGTTTAGTTTTATATGATGTGGTTGTAAAGTAGGGGGTTAGTTTTATATGATGTGGTAGTAAGGTAGGGGTTTAGTTTTATATGATGTGGTAGTAAAGTAGGGGTTTAGTTTTATATGATGTGGTAGTAAGGTAGGGGTTTAGTTTCATATGATGTGGTAGTAAGGTAGAGGTTTAATTTTATATGATGTGGTAGTAAAGCGGGTTTAATTTTACATAATGTAGTAAGGTAGGGTTTTAGTTTTATATGATGTGGTAGTAAAGTAGGGGTTTAGTTTTATATGATATGGTCGTAAAGTAGGGGTTTAGTTTTATATGATGTGGTAGTAAAGTAGGGGTTTAGTTTTATATGATGTGGTAGTAAGGTAGGGGTTTAGTTTTACATAATGTAGTAGTAAGGTAGGGGTTTAATTTTATATGATGTGGTAGTAAAGCAGGGGTTTAATTTTATATAATGTAGTAGTAAGGTAGGGGTTTAATTTTATATGATGTGGTAGTAAAGCAGGGGTTTAATTTTACATAATGTAGTAGTAGGGTAGGGGTTTAGTTTTATATGATGTGGTAGTAAAGTAGGGGTTTAATTTTATATGATGTAGTAGTAAAGCAGGGGTTTAATTTTATATGATGTGGTAGTAAGGTAGGGGTTTAGTTTTATATGATGTGGTAGTAAAGTAGGGGTTTTATTTTATATGATGTGGTAGTAAAGCAGGGGTTTAATTTTATATAATGTGGTCGTAAAGTAGGGGTTTAGTTTTATATGATGTGGTCGTAAAGTAGGGTTTAGTTTTATATGATGTGGTAGTAAGGTAGGGGTTTAGTTTTATATGATGTGGTAGTAAAGTAGGGGTTTAGTTTTATATGATGTGGTAGTAAAATTGGGGTTTAATTTTATATGATGTGGTAGTAAAGTAGGGGTTTTATTTCATATGATGTGGTAGTAAAGTAGAGGTTTAGTTTTATATGATGTGGTAGTAAAGTAGGGATTTAGTTTTATATGATGTGGTAGTAAAGTAGGGATTTAGTTTTATATGATGTGGTAGTAAAGTAGGGATTTAGTTTTATATGATGTGGTAGTAAGGTAGGGGTTTAGTTTTATATGATGTGGTAGTAAGGTAGGGGTTTAGTTTTACATAATGTAGTAGTAAGGTAGGGGTTTAATTTTATATGATGTGGTAGTAAAGCAGGGGTTTAATTTTACATAATGTAGTAGTAAGGTAGGGGTTTAATTTTATATGATGTGGTAGTAAAGCAGGGGTTTAATTTTACATAATGTAGTAGTAGGGTAGGGGTTTAGTTTTATATGATGTGGTAGTAAAGTAGGGGTTTAATTTTATATGATGTGGTGGTGAAGTAGGGGTGTCGTTTTAAATGATGTGGCGGTGAGGTAGGGGTTTACATTTAAAATGATGTAGTGAAACGGTTTTAGTTTTATTATGATGTGTTAGTGAGGTGGGGTTTAGTTTTGTATAATGTGGTGAATTAGTTTTAGTTTTAAATTATTTGGCGGTGAGGTAGAGGATTTATTTTATATGATATGGTAGTTTAGTTTATATGATGTGGGGGAGTAGGGGCTTAGTTTAATATGATGTGAGGTGGGGGTTAGTTTTATATGAAGCGGTAGTGAGGTGGGGGTTTAGTTTGATATGAAGTAGTGAGGTGGTGGTTTAGTTTTATATGATGTGGCAATGAGGTGGTGGTTTAGTTGTATTTCATGTGGTATTGAGGTGGGGGTTTAGTTGTATTTGACGTAGTGGTTTAGTTGTATTTGATGTGGTATTGAGGTGGTGGTTTATTTGTATTTGATGTGGTATTGAGGTGGTGGTTTAGTTGTATTTGATGTGGCAGTGAGGTGGTGGTTTAGTTGTATTTGATGTGGTATTGAGGTGGTGGTTTATTTGTATTTGATGTGGTATTGAGGTGGTGGTTTAGGTGTATTTGACGTGGCAGTGAGGTGGTGGTTTAGTTGTATTTGATGTGGTATTGAGGTGGTGATGTGGTTTTGAGGTGGGGGTTTATTTTTGTTGTGGTAGTGAGGTGGGGGTTTAGTCGTATTTGATGTGGTAGTGAGGTGGGGGTTTAGTCGTATTTGATGTGGTGTTGAGGTGGGGGTTTAGTTGTATTTGATGTGGTAGTGAGGTGGTGGTTTAGTTGTATTTGATGTGGTATTGAGGTGGTGGTTTAGTTGTATTTGATGTGGTAGTGAGGTGGGGGTTTAGTCGTATTTGATGTGGTATTGAGGTGGGGGTTTAGTTGTATTTGATGTGGTAGTGAGGTGGTGGTTTAGTTTTATATGATGTGGCAATGAGGTGGTGGTTTAGTCGTATTTGATGTGGTATTGAGGTGGGGGTTTATTCGTATTTGATGTGGTATTGAGGTGGTGGTTTAGTTGTATTTAATGTGGTATTGAGGTGGTGGTTTAGGTGTATTTGATGTGGTAGTGAGGTGGTGGTTTAGGTGTATTTGATGTGGTAGTGAGGTGGGGGTTTAGTTATATTTGATGTGGCAGTGAGGTGGGGGTTTAGTTGTATGTGATGTGGTAGTGAGGTGGGGGTTTAGTTGTATTTGATGTGGTATTGAGGTGGGGGTTTAGTTGTATTTGATGTGGTAGTGAGGTGGGGGTTTAGTTGTATTTGATGTGGTAGTGAGGTGGGGGTTTAGTTGTATTTGATGTGGTATTGAGGTGGGGGTTTAGTTGTATTTGATGTGGTAGTGAGGTGGTGGTTTAGTTTTATATGATGTGGCAATGAGGTGGTGGTTTAGTCGTATTTGATGTGGTATTGAGGTGGGGGTTTATTCGTATTTGATGTGGTATTGAGGTGGTGGTTTAGTTGTATTTAATGTGGTATTGAGGTGGTGGTTTAGGTGTATTTGATGTGGTAGTGAGGTGGTGGTTTAGGTGTATTTGATGTGGTAGTGAGGTGGGGGTTTAGTTATATTTGATGTGGCAGTGAGGTGGGGGTTTAGTTGTATGTGATGTGGTAGTGAGGTGGGGGTTTAGTTGTATTTGATGTGGTATTGAGGTGGGGGTTTAGTTGTATGTGATGTGGTAGTGAGGTGGGGGTTTAGTTGTATTTGATGTGATAGTGAGGTGGTTGTTTAGTTTTTTATGAAGTAGTGGAAAATAGGGGTTTAGTTATGTAGTGGTAGTGAAGAAGGGTTTCAGATGTGAACTGGGAGTACGGTAGGGGCTTACTTGATGTAAATTGGGACTGAACCTAAGACACTCAGTCTCGTCTACTTGCCTGGGTCTCGCGATGCCTTGGCTCGTCCTGCTGCTGCTGTAAGATGGCGAAGGCGTGCACGCTCGCTGTCTCTCAGGTGAGCAAAACCACACGGTTCCTTCCTTCAGTTCCCTGTCGATAGCTTCGACAAGCCACGCGGGTCATCGCTTCAAATGTCATCAAGTCAGAGAAACAGGAGCTGAGAGGTTTGAAGGGGATGTCTTTTTTGAAAACGCGCGTTTGACTGACTACCATACCGAGGGTGAACGAAAAGGGAACCGCCATTTTTCGTATTTAGTATTAGCAGAAGTCATTCAGCGCTAACGTCGTCTATCCAGCCAGAATACACTGTGCTCCGTAAAACCTCGTTATGCTGTGTAAACTGTAAAGGCGGACTTCCATTACTGTGCCCACTGTGAGTAACACTGATTTCGCTATTTCAGGCGAGGTTGGGCTTAGTTAGCTGGAAGAAGCATGTCGGTAGCTCTAATTTATGGATTGTAACGTTAACGTGTAGACTGTAACTTTAACTGGGGGTGCTGGGAAATCCGTGCTTGCTTCATATTTCGACTGTGGAGCTGTTGGTTTTGTAAGCTGTCAGGCACTATATCCTGGGCTAATGTCATAGTTGCTAGGTGGCTAACCCTACCTCGCATTTATAGGCTTGAGCTTGAACTTGAACTAGCTGGCTGAGACATACACAGATAGTTCGCGTCATATTTTCCTCGTTAAGAACCGACTCGGTATGTGAAACGTTTATGCTTAAAATATAACTACATGGGCGTTACGTGGAGGTGTCCTCATGTTCCCTGCCCACTGGATGGCTTTAGCTAGGATGAGTCAGTTAAACCCGAGACTCAGACATACTGCCCGTTTAGACAAGCGGCTACAGACGTCTCAGGTTTGAAAATATACATATGAAGGCACTAATGAGTTCCCCACCTACCATAGCCCCCCTCTCAGCTCTCCATCACAGTCTACATCGACTCCTGCACTAGACTATAGAAAAATGTATAGAAATGATCTATTGATTTATTGAAGGAACCTTTGGCTGCAGTCTGGACCTGGACTAGAGGGCATGAAATTGAGTTCAGAGGCACTTATCTGATTTGTCTCTTCAGAAAATTGAAGTGAAACTCTTTTCCAGAATGCAGGGATTCCCCTGAGGGACAGTGCTAAGTATTCTGAGGAATGAGTGTACTCATGCTTTAGCTGATCATTTGGACCAGCATGATGATTACACACTTCTAAATGAGGCTGGATATTGAGCAGCACCAGGATCCAGCACTAGAGTCCTTTGAGAGCATATGTTTAAGATTGCTGCAGCTCAGTGACTGAAAGGTGTAGGTGTCTGGCAAAACCTCTTGTATGTGTGTGTGTGTAGGTATATATGTTGGCACAGACTGGCTGCTTATTGATTGTATGCTTATGTACTAATAAATATAATGATATGGAGGGTGCTGATGTGCTACTAACAGTGTTGTCTGGATCACAGTGGAATCTGTGGATAGAAGTGCTTTAGATTAAAACTAGGCATCATCAAATAACCACAGAGGTATGACGAGGCCTTCTTTAACTTTTTAGGTGCGGCCAGGTTTCATACAGTGAACATGTACTGAACTGAGGCATCTTTATGGTACTTGGATAATAGCTTAGATGTTGGGTATAGACAGACCTTTGAAAAGCTGCTTTTAAAAACGGCAGAAGTTACATTGATGAAGTCACAGACTAAATATTCCAAACATCCTGACCTTATGATTTCTTTATGTGTCTTAGAATGTAAAAATCCTCATCCATGCACTTTCTAACTTTCCATATAAATGGGAAGTGGCATGGAATGTGGGCCTGTGTCAAGCTACGTGCTTCAGGCCTCAGCTCTGGATGCACTATAGCCCCAGATTGTATGTATGTAGCTAGAAAAGTGTTTTAATGTCTGCTATTGGCTTTAGTTTATAACCATTTATGAGATTGCCAGTTAGAATTTAAAAGGTGTTTTTTTTTTTTTTTCTTTTCTTTTTTTTTCTTTTTTTTCCTTTCTTCCCCTCTTAACCCAGTGCTCTGGCACGACAGTAACTACGTAGATGAGTAAACGACAGTGAATAGATATCGTGTTTTCAGTTGGCATACAAAATTCTGTTTTAAATTACAGTTCGATCTAGGGTCTTAAAGCATTGTGCAGTCCTGCATAATGTGTGTAGCGTTAGGGACATGGGCCATCAGTGTAGTGGTTTGTGTGCCAACAGTAGATGGATATCTATGGATACTTTTTTTAGACATTGACGTGGTTTTAATGTAGCCTTCTGTCACTGTTTTATTTGTGCCTTATATAAAAACGACAGGTTGAGTTTTATGTTTCTCTTTCCTTGTGCAGGCTCCAGAAGAAGATGCTCTTAAGTCTGTCTGAAGATAGCTTGACAGTAACTGAGTACTGGTAAGAGTCAGCCAATCCTCAGATGATAGTGTTTACTATTCTAAACAAGCGTGCTAATTATCGGCCTGTTTGGCAAGTCTAACACTGTTTTGCATGAAACTACACCTGCTCTGAATTATGGCCAAGCGTTTAATAATTTTACGTAATGTTCTGGCACATGGTCTGCTGGAGGAGCGATGAGACAAAACACACCTTACATGTACTAATATATTCAATTAAGAACTGAATTTTTAAAAATGGGAGTTCTATTCAATAAAAAGGCCAGAAAATGATGTTGTTGGATTAAGCAACAGTTCTGACTTTCATGAATTTAATAAAGTTGGTACCCCAGTTCTTGGTCACATGACATTTCAACACCATTTTCTCAATGTCCCTTCCTTTTCTAACTAGGTTAATAAAACCTCTACACTGTCCTTGAGGCATGATGCATAATATTTCTGTTTTTCCTTCCTCAGATTTGAGAGCTGTGGTCTACAGTCCTGGGAGTTGTGGGCTGAGGTAGTAGTTTGTATAGTTTGGGATCACACCAGATCTGGGAGATAACTATACAGTCTACTGTCTTTCTCACGGCCACCATGTTACTTCAAGCTCCCTTCATGAAAATCCTGGACTTGGAAGCTTCAAGCAAACTGTTTATCTTAAAATATGTGTGGCTTTATTGTGCTGAGGTAGTAAGTTGTGTTGTTGTGGGGACTTGGTATGATTTGTCCCTTGCTGGAGATAACTATACATCTTACTGCCTTCCACACTGGAGTCTCTGTTCCACTTTTGAATTATTTATACTTTTTGTAATCATTTTGTGTAACTAGTTGTCAGAATAAGTTTGTATAAACTGTGCTATTTTGATTTGTGCTTTGCTCTTCTTTGGGTGTGAATGCAATCTCAATAAAGTGAATGTGGTTAATGTTCTGCTTTTGTCCTTCTTTTAATAGTTAAACATTTTCAGTAAGGTTCCTATGAAAGGCAATGACTGGTTATTAATGGAGAGGGGTGATCTAGTTACACAACTACCCCCGTTGTTCATTTTGGGATTGTGGATAGTTGCCTATTTTTGTAGATGCTTCTGTGTGGATCAGAAATTCATAAGCCAATATAGTTACGAGCCTGAAAAGTCACTCAGGACTTTCTGCAAGGCCAAGTGCGAATTTGTTTCCTGAGGTGACCTTACGGACTCCGAACTCTAATCGGATTGGTTTACGCACGTGTCACTAAAACAGTTTTTGGCCAATAGAATAAGGGGCGTTATTGCATCCGGGTTTGTGATTGGTCAAAATCTCGAATCCGTAGGGGTTTCGTGCAGCTCTTGCTGTGACGTAGTTTTGAGGCCCCGGCAGCGCAGCGTGCGAACATGGCGAACATCCGAAGTGTCAAGGTGAGAAAAGGTTTGAATGAGAACAGTTTGTAACTGGCACGGTGTGCTCAGTGCAGTCGGTTTTAACGCAAGTCTCAGTTGTTTCTAATGCACGGTTTCCTTTTCACTCCTTTTGGACGTTCTACTGCGCTGTGGGACAGAAGTTTTAGCTTTCCTGCTAGCAGTAATGACTGGGACAGACAGTTGCTGCACAGCCAAATGACCAACATGCGAGGTTTCATTATCGAGACTGAGGGACTTGGACTGTCTCCTGAATATTGGTACACCTTCTTGGAAGAACTGAAATACAGCTAAATGCATAGGTAGCTAGCGAGCTAACGCTAAATTGTCCAACCAGTCTCTTAGCTTACCTGCACACTGGTGTATTGTCAACAAATGCCCCAATTCGTTCGAGTCACGCTGAACAGCACAAGCTTTAAGGGACATGCTCAAGTCTGCGAGGACTCTGGAGCAATGGAAGAAGGTCATGGGGTTTAATGAGTCCAGGTTTACCCTATTCCACAGGGAAGGGCGTCAAGTGATGCACGCTTCTTGGTTGGTAACCGTTGTACAAGTCAGCTGACTACCTGAATGTACCAGATGACCAGTTTCCCCCCCCTGATGGCACGGGCATATTCCAGTACGACAATGTCTAAATTCATCCTGCTTAGATTGTGAGTGTGTGGGGAACATGAACATGAGGAATTATTTTCCCCTAAGAATTTGACCACCCCAATCCTGGCCATAGCACATTGGAAATATTTGGGATGTGCTGGAGAAGACTTTGCAGAGTCATCAGTACAAGATCTGAGGGAAATGAATCTGACCCTGGGCAGAAATATAGGTTGTGGTATTGTATTTTCCTCAGGCTCACTTTAGTGTCACTTGGTGAAATCTTAGTAAATCTGGAGGGACATGATTTGTCTTTACAATGCCCTGCATGTATCTGTCCACCATGAACGTGTGTGTGTGTGTGTGTTTCTTTTTAATATTAAAACTATCCACTCCCACTCATAGGGTATGGTGGGTTTGGTCACAGGAGGTGCCTCAGGTTTGGGCAGAGCCACGGTGGAGCGGCTACTCGGCCAAGGCGCCAGTGCTGTAATCCTAGACCTGCCCAACTCCGATGGACACAAGGTGGCCACTGCTCTGGGGGACCGGTGTGCATTTGCTCCAGCTGATGTAAGTTACATACAGAAGTATATGATGCTTCATGATCTCTTAGATGTTTGGCTTGTGCCCCAATCTTTCAGGTTCAAACAAATCACATGAGAGTCTTTTACTCTTACAAGTAATTCAGTTCGTATGGCCTGTGTTTCTAAACATATTAGTCTTCCTCAGTTTCATAGTACTGTCCATAGTACTGATCTGTTCCTGTCAGTAAAGTCACAGTAATAAGTAATATGCGTGTTCTAATGACCCTGTCTTGATCTAGGTAACATCAGAGTCAGATGTGCGGGCAGCAGTGGATTTGGCAAAGGAAAAGTTTGGCCGATTGGACTTGGCGGTGAATTGTGCCGGCATTGCTGTAGCTGCAAAGACATACAACTTTAAAAAGGATGCCCCTCACAGTCTGGAGGACTTCACTCGGGTTATCACTGTGAGTCCTGCTGTCATTCCCTGCACTCACTCCTGTAATACCACCACATTAAAGAAGCAGTGTGTAAGATGACATTATCACAATGTAAGATTTTTAGTTTGAAAATATTTCAAAATTATTATTAAACTAAAATCACCTGCAGTATGTGCAGAACGCTTTGAATGGCGTGTCAAAAACATCAGTGTATCATGTTGCAGAGATCTTCTGAAGTTAGCATTCTAACCAGCCAGCCCTGGTTTGACTGTGTGGTAATAATGCTTTGTACCTAACGAGGTGATAGTGAGTCACTGTAGCATCTGTCTGTAAAACAAGAGTTATCACCTATGTTGCTTTCCACCTCTGGAGATACTCCTGGCGAGTAAAGTGATGAAGAGGGAAGATGAGGTGCTGTATTAAGTATGAATTTGTGAATTTGATTGTTATATCTTACATATTGCTCCTTTAAAGAGAATGTCTTCCGATGTCTTCTGGGATTTTATATTATGTTGATAATGATAAAATGGTGGGAAAACTGAAACACATTTTCATCAATTATATTTACGTTGTTTGCCTATTTTTAAGCAAACCTTTAGGTTGCAACTATTAGTGCAAAATGATTGTTAAACAATGTCTCGGGCATTAAGCAGCTTGTCATACTGTATCAGACAACACAGAATGATTTTGTTTACATCTTAATGAATAAGTTGTGCAGAAAGTTTGGAGAATCTGTGGCTTTCCACTTTAATAACAAGATGTGAATTTTTCTATGAAGGGAGTTTGGTGTGGCACAATAGATAACCCCACTGCCCACCAGGATACTACCACATCATGTGGGCGATTGGAATTTAATTCCCAGCCTGGGTGGCTGTGCTGCACTACACCAATAACAGTCTATGGGCGAGATTCCTAATGCTACATTGGCCTACCTGTAATATAATTAACCTTGGAAGTTGCTCTGGATAAGAGCATCACCCAAGTTCTATAAATGTAATGTAATGTAAATGTGTTCCTAAGACTCCTGCACAATCATGGGTTAGTGGACGCTGATGGGAATAGCTTCAGCTTCAGGCTGTTTACATAATAAAATAAATCTGACGCAGAGAGGACTTTTAGATTGTAATCTATAAGCCAGTAGTTAAATTATTTGATAACAGTTGCAAGGAAGCTAAATCTAAGTGCGTGTTTTATAGATTCCTTAAATAGTAATGATGGTTATTGGTTGATGTCAGGTATAGTATAGTAAAGACTGTTTCATTGTTTTTTTTTTCATGTCTGTTTAAGGTGAACATTGCTGGTACCTTTAATGTTATACGGCTGGCTGTAGGGGAGATGGGCAAAAATGAACCAGATGCTGACGGACACCGAGGCTGCATCATCAACACAGCCAGTGTAGCAGCTTTTGATGGCCAGGTAACTGAGACAGGAAATCATGTCCCTGTCCTGCACTTCACTAGTTGATTTACCATGCTATTTTGGTTCTGCAGCTTCATTCTGTATTTATGAAAGCACTGTCTCTCTCAGGTGGGCCAGGCTGCATACTCTGCTTCCAAAGGTGGCATTGTAGGGATGACTCTTCCAATCGCTCGAGATCTCGCCCCTATGGGCATCCGTGTTGTCACCATTGCTCCAGGTTGGTACTCACGTGGGCTATTTGCTTGTGCACCATCTGCTATCTATTTTGTCACTTGTGTTTTTTCTGGAGCTTTTGTTTCCTCCACCTGTGTATTTTCCATCGGTTGATTTCATTATATGCATCGTATGATTATCTTGAAAGCAGAAGCCTATGAAGCTTAGTCACAAGGAAAGAAATAAGTCTGCTTGTTTTTGTAGAGAGTTGATAGTGGGTTTACCAGATACAACAATTTTGTCTTTCCATTTTTACAGTAAAAGTGTCGCAGGGCTTTGTGTTTCTGACGTTTGCAAAAAAAGTTAGGCAAAATGTACCAGGTGAAGTAATGGTGCCACATTTAAAGGGCCAGTATCGTTTTCTGTTTGTTTTTGTTCCCTGAGGTTTACGTAGACCAGCTGTAAGGTGTTATGGACTAATTTTAAATTTCTTTTTAACTGACCATGTTCCTGCTCACTGTATCTTGTGTGAATGAGCTGTGTTTAGAATCACAGAGGCTGAAACATGTCGTATAACTTCAACATGAATTCACAGTGGTGCTAAACTGCTGTACCATGAGTAGCTGGATATACAAATGTATGCAAAAGATAAAGACATGGATTAAATTTGCTAAATTTAAATTTATCAGAAAAACAAACATAAAATATAAACTACCGAAACTTTCCACCACAATGAGAAAGGCGGATATGTGCTCTGTGCATTCATTCATCTTCTAAGCTGCTTATTCTGCTGGGTTATGGGGAATGCTGGAGCCTATTCCAGGACTCCTTGGGCATAAAGCCGGGAACGCAGACCTCCAGTCTATAACAGGGCATGTGTTCTGTGCCACTTATTTGACAAAGGCACCCTTTTTCACCCCATGATATCACAAAAACAAAGTTTGTCTGATTTTTGCAGTTTCTGTACATGGCCTCTATGCACAAGAGAGTAAACTGAGAGTCATGAGACCTCATAAAACTTTCAATTCTTTCTTCTTTTTTTATAAACCATAAGAAAACTGCATACAAATCTAAGAACAGTTATAAAAACTGTAAGATGTTTAAGAAGGAGCAGGAGGAAAATTGAGTCAAAGTCAAAATACGGTAATGAATTAACAGTCAGCGTTGTTTATACAGTGGACAATAACCACGTTGTACTCAGAAAAGAAGCATGGTGCAGATTACTCTAGTAACTTATACTGTCTAACTGACTGATGATCTTCTTCTACCAGCCTTATCGGGCTTTATTCATGCACTGCTGGGTTTGTCTGTTTGTGGAAGTCACTGCTGTGCATCAGATAATGTAATACTAGATTTTATTTGGAAAGGTTTATGTTTCTAGGGCTGTTGCCTAATGTACATTATGTGGTATTCACCTAGTGTTCCTGCAATCCACATCCTACAGGTTTGTTCTCCACGCCGCTGCTGGCAGGGCTGCCTGAGAAGGTGCGGAGCTTCCTGGCTCGACAGGTGCCTTTCCCGTCTCGTCTGGGTGACCCTGCTGAGTTTGCCCACCTCGTTACCTCCATTGCAGAAAACCCCATGCTCAACGGAGAGGTGATCCGCCTGGATGGCGCCATCCGAATGCAGCCCTGAAGAGAGACAGAGGGAGAGAGAGAGAAGCACAAAGGGGAGGAGAGAGATGTGTTTGTGTGTTGAAATGAAATGGGTCAGTGGCAGAGGGCCAGATGTGAATACCAGTTTCAGTGTAGTGCAGCTTTTACCTGTCAGGATATCTCCTCCTGCGATAAAGTGCTGCTGCTCGTGAGTTTTCTAGCCACTGGAAATCTGTAGATACATTTTTACACTACAACCATGGTGTTCAGTTAATACATGTAAAGATGCTTATGCTGTAAAGATGTGGGACTTCTCTCTGGGCATATTTGTGTAAGTCTGCTTCCTCAGTGCGGAGTTGTTCTCTTCAGGTCAGAAGCTTTTATCCTGGTCTGGGAAGTGCCTGAAGTATGTTTTAAGACCCTAATCAGACTGAAGCTATTGATAAATGGTTCTGTTTGCCTTGAATGTCTACTGATGCCTCCTTAACCAGTAAAATAAAAGCAGATGGGTGAACTGTGAAGAATGCAGTTTTGTGACTCTTTGACGTTGCACAAAGAAGGTATGGTGCTGCCAAAGTACATTTCATACCTTTGCATGACTTTATACTGTCATGTGTGTGAGCTGAAGTTGATATCAGTAGGTAAATCATATTTAACAGTTACACAGCTTCATTGGGGAACAGAGAACATTCTAACTACTGATAGAAAATTCTCTTTTAATGTTTCAGCATTTAAGAAATACAAGGCCTGTAAGACTGTCAGAATGTTTAGTCTGTAATCAGTTATCAGATACTGAATGTAAGTGTAAGAAATAAATTAAAAGGGCTGTAGTCAAGCATTTACCAAATAAGGCTTAGGTTACAGGTTCTAAAAAAGAGATTTTCCAAAATTCAGACATAAAAAAGCAAGTTTGTCCAACAGACAACAAACAAGTTGTAGTGAAGTCTGCTTTTGTGTGGAGATGGGTTGTACAATGTACAAAAAAAAGTATTTTGGACGATTGTTATTGGTCTGTTTAATATAAAATGTTAACTACAAAGCAAATGATAATAGTAATATAATTAATATAAATATCTGTGATCTACAGAATTACAAATATTTTGGTGGGATATGTTATGTAGGCTTGGCACATTGTAAATTCAGAAGGAATTTCTTATTATAATTTGTACTGATTAATAGAACAGTCTGATGTTGTACAGTGTGTCTAAAATTCTAGGAGACAATTTTGCAAAGATGGTGTGCCATGTTGGCCAGTAAACTCTTAAACTTAGTATCAGGTATAATGAGAATTAGAATAAGAACTGAGTTGTCAGGACTGCCTGCATAATGCAGCATTCTAGAAATAGGCTTTTTACCAACAGAGGGCAGCACTGAATCAACATAATCAGAACCACCAGTATATTGTACAAGCCAAAAGAAATGTCTATTAAAACTATTCTGAAGGTGTCCAGCGCTTTTTAACTGTATGTTTCAAGAGAGCAAATCAGGTTTTCTTTGCAACCTAAAAAGCTCTTTTACATATTATTAGTTCATGTCTGGTTATAATAAGCACAATGCACCGTAGCATAATATCTAAAAT
Organism: Prochilodus magdalenae; assembly: GCA_024036415.1. NCBI lineage: Eukaryota > Metazoa > Chordata > Actinopteri > Characiformes > Prochilodontidae > Prochilodus > Prochilodus magdalenae. The sequence continues at coordinate 99,097 of JAMWET010003916.1, read as the reverse complement.
ACGAATTCCTTGTTTTTCTTTAGTAGAAGTGCTGTGACCTTTGCCTGCCTCTAAAACATGCTCTGAGTTTCAGTTACATCATCATGCACTCGTGGACATTAACCAGAAATAGCTGGTTTAAACCCCCCCCCTGTCTTTGAGCCATGTTCTCAGCTAACTCAGAGATGCCCCTTCATAGCTTGTTTCACTGAGAGATGTGTAACGGAATGAAAGGAAAATGTGTCCATTTTTAATTATTTTTGACTTTGAACTTTTGAGCTGGGTCCTGTATCTGCAAAATAGGTCGTAACTGGTATCTTCCTTTCTAAGCCTTCTTTAGGCTTTATGATGCTTTTGAAATAGTAATGGATTGCTACTCCCAATGTTACTCAGACAAACACAAACACATTTGTGAATAAAAATTTACAATAAAATTGAAATATATATTAAAAAGTTCTTTGTAAAAACTATGGGAAATTGTCAGAATTGCTTATTGAAAGGGAGGTCGTGCAGCAGTCTTCTGCTTTCTGTGCCATCAGATCATGTTTTTTCTATTACGATTTTGTAAGAATAGCTTTCTAGGAAGATTTGGCCCAGGGGAAAAGATGAGCTTTCTTGGTACAGACGTGACTGGATTTAAGTCTTCGCTGGGTAAACTGAAGCAGACACGAAGCAGTTCCAGGAACACAAAGAAAACAATGTGATCTTTGCTGAGAAAGTCTAAATAATTATTATCTGCCCATTTTGTGTAACTCCTAAAGTCCTTTGAAGATAACATGGTTTACCCAAAGACAGGAGAGATTCCATAACGCTCGTTTTACTTTAAATCAGGTTATATAGACAGTGCACTGTGGATGCTGATAACAATTCCCACCACCACAACAGTCTTTTACTTATTGGAGCCTTTTACAAGGGACACCATGACTGTATTTCCCTCTAATCAGTAAATAGTTGTGTCGCACTGCTAGCAGTGCACACAATCCCTGTTAATCTCTTTGCTGAACAGATTGACTGTGATTACATGAAATACAGTCAGACTGATGTCTGTTAATCTGTTTTTAGTACACACAGAACTGATTGATTCTTGACCATGACAGTTCCAGTTTGTGAAGTACCCGAAGCTTTTTGTATTCACAGCCATATGTATGCATACTAATAGAGCCCACTTTATTAGTATGGACTTACAACATTAAATAAATCCACTTCTAACAAAAGCTGTGTAGACTGCTAATACAGGCTCGCCATCCAGACCGGGAGATTTCAGGAAGCCTGATTGGAAAGGGTCGTCGAACTGACAAGAAGACCTCACATCATGAGCTCCTAATCTTAGTACAGGGAACCCTTTCAGATTATCATTTGATATATAGATGATAGATAGATTTACTCATTGAAGAATAGTTACACAAACAGTTGCACTGTTAATCTGACAGGGACACATCCAATCACAGACCAAGCTTGGAGTATGTATGAGGATATCTTATTTACTTGATACCCACTGCTTCAAAACAATTCTGGAATAATGTTTATTATAGGATATCATGAAAAATGCCTCACGTCATGACCTCCTAATCCTAGTACAGGGAACCCTTTCAGATTATTATTTGATAATAGATAATAGATAGATGCACTCATGAAGAATACTTGCACAAATACTTGCACCCAGAAGGACTCAACTGACAGGACCGAAACTTGGTGGGTAGAGTTGACCTTGTGAGATATTTCAAACTCAACAGCACATTTGACCGAGGCAAGGATGGGTCTTCATGCTGTACCTGACTGACCCAACAGCAATGATTGTTCAGTGAAGCCCTCCATGAGTCATCCTGTTAGTGCCAGCACTATTGACAAATGGCTGCATGACGTTTGACGACTGCCCTTTCATTGCCAAAGACTGAATAGTGTTGTGCCACACTGCTATGGAGTAACTCAGAATGGCAGCGCTTTGTTTTGATGGAGATGACCAACAAATCAGTGTGTGGAAAAATGGTTTGTAGTCATGCATCACATGTCCAGAAGGCCTGGTGTCACACCACCCCTACTGCAATTCCACAGGAACTATATGAGAATATTGAAGCTGCATGGGATGGATCATTGCAGGACTCCATTAGGAACCTCTACAACTTCTAGTATGTTGCATTAGCAAACATGGTGGCCCGACGCCACCCTGAGAGACAGTGCTGTAGTAGCTGTGCCTGAAGTGACAGCAGTGGTAAAAACGGAGAAGGCTGGAGCAGAGAAGAGAGAGTTTTTCTGCTAAACTAAAAGCCCACTTTATTAATATGAACTTAGAACATTAAACAAATCCAGTTCCTCGTTGTTTCATTCGCAAACATGTGATGCTTAAAAAAATATGGCGCGTCTTTACCACCTGTGGACTTTCAGGAAGCACTGCTTGCACAGAGCAATTAAACGACCATCACCTCAATGTACTGTATACAATTAACCCGCCCCCTTTGTGAACATTCTTCTCCTGAGTGATGTGACGCTCTAGTTCAGTGTTTCTTAACCCTGCCCTGCACATATTTGTGGATTCCCTGCATCTATGAAAGGGCTTGTTAATGAGCTGATGAATTGAATCAGGTGTGTAAGGAGCAGAGAAAGCACTAAAATGTGCAGGTCTCCAGGACCAGGTTTAAAACGCTGCTCTAGACAAAACTGGAAAGTCAGCGGATGAGAGAGAGAGAGAGAGAGAGAAAGAGAGAGAGAGAGAGAGAGAGAGAGAGAGAGAGAGAGAGAGACCATTTGATGCAACAACAAAAATGGCACCTAGAAGCAGCAGGATTTAGTCTATTTCTAATAATAAAGGAGTATTGTTCTTGGTTTAAACACCATTTTTGAACAGCACTGCTACCACAATTGTACATAGCTAGAGCAGGCTCCGGAGCCAGATTAAATTCCCTGTGAGAGGTGAATTTCTGAGAGCTGTGGGGATTTTAGTATGCAGTTTAAATCAGACAGTCTGTGTGCAGAGTGCCTGAGGCTAAAACTTACTCAAATACAAGCCAAAACTGACAAACAAACAAAGTGTGTGTGCAAACTAAGCTGCAACAACATCCTGTTTTAGCTTCAGTGTTTTTGTGATAGCATGAAAACCTGCTCTTTCAGCAGTTCACATGCAAGGGGAGTTTCAGCCAGGGCTGCTTTTAGAATGGAACAATACAGGGCAGCCAGTCAGAGCCCGGCACATTTACAAGACTCAGCCTCAGAGGCACAGTGACAAAAACAGCCTGTTTGATTCTAAGGAATAGAGGAACGATGGAAACCCCCATATTAATATGAAATATGATGGCTTTCCATACATTAGAACACAAATTTGATAAACTAACCACACAGTGATGAATATGGGCCTGTCAAAGGAGCACCGTTAGCAGTGAGGTCACATAGTGCAACTTACTGCACCCCACTCCATCCTACCCTTCCAAACATCCTACTGCCAGGTTCCCTGCTATGGCTTTACTGCCTGTCCCCATTTGCCTTTTCATGTTTCCATTCATTACCTGCGAAGCCTCTTTTGCTTTTCTTGCACACTAAATAATAAGTACTATCCCCCGTTTGTCAAAATGTGGGTTCTCCATTTATCCTACCCATCAAGCAATCCTACCTAGCATGCCCATATCAATAGACAAGCATGGTAACTCAGTATTTCAAACATTCAAACATTGTTTTTAATGTGAATTCAGTTCAGACTCAGCTTCCTTTCCCTGCTTCCCAACTCATATGAACGTCCTAATTATTATTATAATACTGGTAGCATTTTACAATGAGGCCAGCATATTTTTCAAACTGATGCTGTGGCACCTAAATTCCAGCCCTGGAAGCGTGTTAGGAATTGCTGCATCTTTTTAGATGCAAAAAGAAATTTAAACAAGAAGCTGAAGAATAAGAAGCTGAGTTCAGCCTCATAGTTTATATATAATATAGTTTTAATAGTGATGGTATGTAGTGATTTAATGAATATCTATCAATATATCCTTCGTGAAGTTCTATATGCAGAGCCATCTAGAAATACGTTGTTATAGTGCCACCTAATTCAGCTGCTGCTGCTTCTATGTAAAAATGCTAAACGTAAGAGGCTGTCTCTACACTCAGTGTGACATAAAAACAAACACATCCAAAAGCACAGAGGCTTCCCAAACTAACAGTCCAAACCAAGGTGCACATGTAGGAGATGTAATTAGTCTAGAGAAAGATCTGCATGCGTATAATGGAGGAGTGGGTGGAACCACGCGCACTACAAAGGCCTGGCCACGCGCACTACAGCACAGGATTTATTGACACAATTCTCGTGTGAACTAAATCACTTTTCCTCCTGTGCCCACTCACAGCCATCTGGTAGGTAAATATTCCATATGGAATGGGGTTGAGGTGCAGAGCTGCGCCTCTCTGGCTTCAGCAGAAATTTCAGTTGCATGTGTATTTCTTCATGCCATGTCCGTCAGGAGCCAGAAAAGAGATATGATGGACGTCCGCTGTCATCTAAAAGATCAGAGCCTCAGTAGAAAAGCAATGCTCAGCAGTGGAGCCCTGCAGCTTAGAGAAAGGACAAACATCACAGGCTGCACGGAGGCAAGGTTAAATATGGGAGGGGTGCAGAGGAGACGCAACCAGCACGGTGGACAAAAGTTCAGATTCTGAATCAGGGTGCCTCTGGGCAAGTTAAGACTGACTGACAGAAAAAGACTGCATTTTTAAAATACATATTAGTCTTCGACATTCCCTTCCATACCTGCTGACCACTTTAAAGGGCCCATATCCTTCTTTCTGGCAGGTCCATTTATGATATAAGTGTAGATAGCAATTCATTTTATATCATTATAGTTTACATCATTTTCCAGTCTCCCTTTATTCTATAGAAGCCAGATTTTGGTAGTGTGCTTTTAAGACTGATATATGTAAACATCCTCTTTTCTGATTGGTTGCTCTGTATTGGATGGATAGAGAGTTTTTTGTGGAATCATAACAACAAAAAATTCAAGGTGTGTGCAAAGGTTTAACAGCATAGTTTTAATATATGGACTGTGGTTTGTGGAGTTAACTGTGCATTTTGAGAGTTTTTGTACTCATGTGTAATTCACGTTTCCTACTTACATGCTGCATATATACCACTCTATTTACAAAACAAATATATAGAGCATATATAATATATAAACATATACTTCCAATGAACAGTAATACTGCTGGTACACAGTTAGAGATGATGGCCTATCTGTAGCCATAATTTGTGTTAACAATTTGCTGTCCCTTCATCAGTGCTCAATTTCTAACTGCAGAGTTGCTCTAGGCTAGAGGCTCTTAGCTGATGGAAAACTTCCAACCCTGCAGTGACACTGATGTGCACTGGCTCCACACGCACTCCCATGTCAGTGTCATTGCAGTGCGAAGAATAATCTGCCACTCAGATAATATCCAGCCAACACAATACTGGGACCTGTGGTGAACTGACTGGTGATGAATGGTGCTGAAGGTAACTGCGTATAACTGATGAAGCTACAGTCTGTGCTTGTCCACATTTAGTCAAAAAGCTCTTTACCTCAAAAAGCAGCCAACGAGGTACTCTGATGTTTATAGCAGATACTAATCCTAATGACCATCAGGTTATTCATTTTCCATGCTTCCAACGACTGGTCTTAGATGTTGGGTCAAGTTTCTGCTTCTCACAATCCAAGTAATTCAATACACAATCAGTGATGTTGGGGTCTGGACTCTTGTGTTGTTTGACTCAGTGGAGGCATTGACAGAAACACCTATGGATTCTTTCAGATCTGGAGCAAGAATGGAGCTTGATTCACCTTTCTCTTACTGTGCCTTGCCTGATGGCGACAGTTTTGGTGGTCTAGTAGGTCCTGCACAGTTGTTGGGAGTTTTTGGAAACTCTTGTTTTATATTACCCACTTCCTTATGTGAGTGGATTATTTTAGATGTAGTTTCGTCATGAATGTCTCCTGCGATATGAATATCTAGTACTTAAAGCCATTTAAATAATGGATGTTCTGTGACCTTTGCACTGTACCATCAGTATTTTTCTTTAAAGCAATTCTGAAGGGCTTGTTACTGAGCTGATGAATTAAATCAGGTGTGTTGAGAGCAGGGAAAGCATAAACATGTCCAAGGCAGGGTTCCTCCTACACCAGGGTTGAGAAACACAAGTACAGTTGCAATTTGAATGCCTTTACACCAGAGGGCAGTCTACACAAGTGAGCTAAAGGGTAAACTTGTGAGACAACATTAGGCGCATTCAGTAACTGTAATTACCCACATCTGTTTGTGAGATTACGGAACAATGCCTTCCCTAACAAAAGCACATGGAGTACAAAGAGCAGGCCTGCTAGAGGAGCGCACATTTGTCTTTTCTTGCTGTTTTTCCCTAAACAGGCCTCTGCTGCTGTCTGTTCTATGTACTGGTCTAGAGAGAAAGAGAGGAATGAGAGAATGGACCCTTGGGAGAGGAGGAAAGAAGGAGAAAGCGAGAAGGCTGGGAAGTGTCATCTATCTGGGTCAAGCAGAGCTGTTCAGACATGCCACAATCCATCTCACAAACACACACGCAGGAGTATAGAAAAAGATCACGCTGTACATCAGGGACACAGACATCAGACGGAAGGAAAAAACGAGGCAGTGTTTTAAATAATACCACATTCGAGATGGTATACTGTTGAGGTAATGACCTAGAGGCTGAGAAACCGGCTTTCTGAATGTTTGTTTAACTGATGCACTGGTCTGAAAGGCCGGGTCCCTGGATACTGGTAATCTTACCCAGACCAGTCTATACTCTTATTATAAAATTACACTCATCAGCAAAAGAACAGTTGCACCTACAAGAAAGGGTCGGATTACAGTGCTATTGGGAAGGAAGATAAAGGTCACCAGGCACAATAAATGATAAGAAGTTCAGACTGATATGGGCAATGTTTACTGAGCTACACATACAGAAGTAGTGTCTCTCAGTATGGAGTCAGGTTGCCATGTCAGATTTCTCAGCATGGAGTTGTAGAGGTTCCTAATGGTGCCCTGTGATAATCCATCCCATGCAGCTTGCATACAGTTCCTGCACATTTTGGGGTAGGGGTGGAGGTGGAGGGACACCAAACCTTCTGACAACAACTACGACACTGACTACGGTACCTCCACACAGGGATTCGTTGGTCATATCCACCAAGACAAAAGCGAAGCTTATCAATGAAGCTGCCATTTTCAGTCACTCCACTCCACTGACGGTGATTACATGATCAGCTGTCTGCATGGATGGATCATGAAGGGCATCACGGCTCACTAAATGTCCGCAACTGTGGCTGTTTGGTCATTTAGGTACAGTGATAAGGCCTCCCTTGCTTACCTCTCATGCATGGCCGAGCATTAAACTTGAACCATTTGCATGTTTTACAGTGTCAAGTCTATCCACCAAGCTGGTCGGTTGATCTCTTCTGGGCACAACTATTTGTTCAACTATTGTTCTGATGATGTGGTACCAAAGGCGGGTACCACTTGTTGGCCCATATCCATTCTTGAGAGTGTTTCAAGCCCATGTTGAATCTTGTTGACTTTGTTGACTAATGTAACAACATTATCACAGCAGTCAGTGAGCAGCGTTTGTCAGCTGGGTGTCTGCTCTGCATGTTTTCACTACCCAATCTGCTGCAGTGCTTTTGCAGTTTAGGCTAGATAGTGTGCACAACCGCACACGGTGACCACAGCCAATTTGATGTACATGACAAAGTCTGTGACACTCTAGCAGGTAACCTGTCTTTTACATTATTCATATCAAGCAGTCATCTGCCTATATACTTAACTATCACAGTTTGTTTTACGTTTTCATACATACAGCTAACATGTGTTTAGGGTAACCCAGTTTTAGAATGCCAGTCAGGTGAGATTTTGCCAGTCTAAACAAAAAGGGAAAATGAGTTTAATAAAAATGATATGTTACTGAACTCAGACAAGGAGAAGGAGCGAGAAAGAAGCTGAAGGAGAAAGCAGAGGTTGCGGTTCACACTTTTAGTTAAAATGAATATTGAGTTTGTGGAAATATAATTTCCTAACACTTGCTTATTTGTGAGGCTAAATGAAATTAATGTAGATAATATTTTTTGCTGCCAAATATCTCTATGATCATGTCACCTAGAATATGAAATACTTAAGCCCAATTACAGAAGCAAACTGCTACTTGTTGCACAGACCAACACCCTAGTATCACTGCTGAACTGTAAACAGTCGACCAGCCAAAACTATCCAGCCACCAGCATCGTGTCACCCGCACCCTGTGACCAGCACCCTGTGACTAGTGATGCAGGAACTAAGGATGACCAACATACACTGTCCAGCAACAGATGACTTATCATTCCTGATTTTACATCTACAATGTAAACAAGCAGGTTATGAGTGTCTGATAGAATGGACAGTGAGTGGACAAAGTGTTTAAAGTGAGTCTGATACACTCACAGCAGCCCAACACACACTAACACACCACCACAACGTCAGTGTCAAAATAAGTGATGGATCATGTCCCCCCATGACATACTGCACGGGGAGGATTTTCAGTTCCACTAGGAGAAGACTAGGAGTTATACTGGGAGGAGTTTTTGTTGTGCTGGGAGGGGTTTTGACAGCACTGGGAGGAGACTCAGTTAGACTGTTAGGAGTTTTTGTTGTGCTGGGAGGGGTTTTGACAGCACTGGGAGAAGACCCAGTTGTACTGGGAGGGGTTTTGACAGCACTGGGAGGAGATTCAGTTATACTGGGAGGGGTTTTTGTTGTGCTGGGAGGGGTTTTGACAGCACTGGGAGGAGATTCAGTTATACTGGGAGGGGGTTTTGTTGTGCTGGGAGGGGTTTTGACAGTACTAGGAGGAGACTCAGTTATACTGAGAGGAGTTTTTGTTGTGCTGGGAGGGGTTTTGACAGTACTGGGAGGAGATTCAGTTATACTGGGAGGAGTTTTTGTTGTGCTGGGAGGGGTTTTGACAGTACTGGGAGGAGATTCAGTTATACTGGGAGGAGTTTTTGTTGTGCTGGGAGGGGTTTTGACAGCACTGGGAGGAGATTCAGTTATACTGGGAGGGGTTTTTGTTGTGCTGGGAGGGGTTTTGACAGTACTGGGAGGAGATTCAGTTATACTGGGAGGAGTTTTTGTTGTGCTGGGTGGGGTTTTGACAGTACTAGGAGGAGACTCAGTTATACTGGGAGGGGTTTTTGTTGTGCTGGGAGGGGTTTTGACAGCACTGGGAGGAGATTCAGTTATACTGGGAGGGGTTTTTGTTGTGCTGGGAGGGGTTTTGACAGTACTAGGAGGAGACTCAGTTATACTGGGAGGAGTTTTTGTTGTGCTGGGAGGGGTTTTGACAGTACTGGGAGGAGATTCAGTTATACTGGGAGGAGTTTTTGTTGTGCTGGGAGGGGTTTTGACAGTACTGGGAGGAGATTCAGTTATACTGGGAGGAGTTTTTGTTGTGCTGGGAGGGGTTTTGACAGTACTGGGAGGAGATTCAGTTATACTGGGAGGAGTTTTTGTTGTGCTGGGAGGGGTTTTGACAGTACTGGGAGGAGATTCAGTTATACTGGGAGGAGTTTTTGTTGTGCTGGGAGGGGTTTTGACAGTACTGGGAGGAGATTCAGTTATACTGGGAGGGGTTTTTGTTGTGCTGGGAGGGGTTTAGCTTGTGGAACGCGTCCTGGAGAGACAGATGAGTCCAGATGTAATCCTAATGTTCTGTACACATAAAGTGAGCTGGTGTATATGGGGTAAAAAGCTGTGCTCAGACTTTAGGCAAGACGGATTTGTTTCTCAAATCAAATCGTTTGAGACGACTGTCCTCACTGTTGTTTGCAAAAGATCAGACTGGATTTCTGTGTCCAGACTTCACTGACCTGTCTGCAGGGGTTGCTGTGGTAACGATGTAGGCATAAGTAACTATGTAGCTCTGCTGGAGATGCGAATTTCAATTGTGAATTCAGGAGGGAGGTAGGTGCATCATCTTGCTTTGTAAACAATCGCAAATTGTTCTCTTCCATGGTGCGTACGGGTGCATAATTTTCAGGCCTAAGCATGAATCTTTGGTGCTCTTCTTGAAAACCAGCACTTCCATTACTCTGGAATTGACTGTTGTCGTGTGCTGTGTTGATGCATAGAGACAAATCTGATTTGACTCCCTTTTCAAACCATTTCTAAATGTGGATTGGATCCAAAAGGCAGAAAGCTGATTACATGTGTCCAGTCATCAACAATAAATCTGGACACGATCTGGAAAGATTTGAACCCTAAAAGTCCTAACTGCACCCCAGCATTAGTTAAGTCAGAAGGTGCACAGGCACTCCACTATTTTGCATGGGCTTCTTGATACACAGCTGTATTGAAGTCCAGCAGTGGGGATAGTTGGGACAATAGTGCTTTCCTTTCTGCGCAGGGATGAAAGAAACCAAACTCAGGAGTGGGATGCTAAATATGAATAAATAAACATGTCTGACAATGCTAATGCTAACAAGAGAGGATGATAATGATTCTTCCCCAACCATCCAATTATACAGCCATCAGTGATCTCAGCGATCCCTCCCAATAGGCCTGTATGAATATGTGAATTATCGCTCAAATCCACATTTACGATGCCTTTCAGAGGCAACAATACTGTAACCCAGCCCGACACTGCTAATCTACCTCTTAGCCTTCATGGAAACAAATACATTTGTCTGAAACATTGGATATGCTGTCTTTCTAGGGCCTATTAGAGGCATTGTGTAGGTTTTTATCTGTGGAGTGCAGGCTACAGTAGCTGTGCTTGTGCTGAGGGAGAGTAATCCTGCTTGTGCGTGTGTCTACGTGCATGTGTGTATGAATGGGGGGGAGAGGAAGCTAGACGCACAGTTGAGGCTGGAGAGCTCAAATATACACACAGCATTCATCCAAACAGGCCAATCCTGCACAAATATACTCGCTAGGTTCATTCGAGGCTTTCAGTTCGGTGTTAACAGCTGTCACTCAACTATGGCTATTCAGCACTTCCACAATGAACCACAGGGCAGATGTGTGTTCCTTTCTGTGGCTGTTGGCAAATTTGTATGTATATGAATGCTTGTCTGTGGGCTGTGGAGAATTGTTGTTTGCTGGCTGTCATCAACATTTACATCTTTTTACTTATACTGGTGCCTACTGCAGCGTCGGGAGTCTCCTGTCAGTTTAATAGAGGCTATGAACGCATATGAAAAGATTCCATATTACATATTACTCTCCACTGGAGATGATTGACCCTAACTCAGTAAAGATTCCCTTGATTATATAACTTTATGTAAATTGTCAGACATACCACATCATCAAAATCCAATGCTATATATATATATATAATTGGATTCTGATGATGTTGTTTGTTAATGGGGTTAACAAGTTGAAGTCTACAGTATATATACAGTACCTAATAGTGTATAGTACCACATGATTTGGACTCACGTTTCTGGATGTGCGTCACATTAATATTCAGCCACTTTTTAATTAAAGAGCTGTGCAGTTGGGTCAGATTTGGTGGATGCTTTCCCTGGCACACTTCTGAGGAGAATTTCCTGTAGACTGGGATTTTTGCAATGATGGTATGACCATACACTCCTATACACCTGCAAATTCAACTACTTCCTTCACACTATGGACTTTGGCACATCCAAATGCTATCAATGCTATCACTCCTTTTTGCCAATCATTAGCATCTGCTTTGGACCCATTTATTGTATTTACTATGCTGTACCCCCTCTTCTCAATCTATGAACCCTTCACACACGCCTCGGGTATTTATAGCCATCAACCCTGTGCAATGCCAGCTGGAGGAGACTGAAGTTACTACCACCTTAAACACACAAGGTGACTAACTTTGTGTAAGGTGACCTTACATTACAGTGCATTTAAGGAAGTGCATGTGCAGCAGTTTATGCAGACGGATGTGGTCCTCTCGTTCTTGGTCTCCACTGAGATGGAAACCACTGGAAGAGTGACCAGGGTGGAAGGGGTCAGCCCCCACCCCCACCAAACCTTCTTCCTCATCCTAACTGATTGAAGGTCTTAAGGGTAGAGAGCAATCAGCTCTGATTTTCCTTGCTCAGAGACAAACAAGACAGAGATGGAGGGTGTGACTATGGACTAGTAGACTTGTCGACGTTGTGGATGTGTAGAACCAGTGTGCTCTCAGCAACCCAAATATACGTGCTGCTGGACCTTCGTTATAACTTCAGTGCTGTGTCTGTCTCATTTGAGACCTTGCTGAATGGTGGTGCCCCAGTAATTTGTAAGGATGCTGACTGTGGTGACATGTATTTCCAGTTGAGGTAGTAGGGTGGGCTTCTTTCTGAAATCAGTGATTATCTTCACAGTCGTTTGCATGTGTAGCTTTAGGCTGTTTGCTCTGCACTGTAACACCAGTCATGTTATTTCTTCCTGGTACATAGACTCATCATTGTCTGAGAAAAGACGGATCAGAGAAGTGTTATCTGTACACTTAATGAGTTTAACAGAGTCACTGACAGAGGTACAGTCATGGTGTAGAGTGAGCAGAGCAGCTGTCCTGTAAAGAACCAGCTCTGAGGGAGAGAGACTCTGAAACGTGGACACCTCCTCTGACAGATAGTTTCCTGCAAGACAGAAATAAGACCTGTTTTTTGGAAACTAATATGATGACAGAGGTGTTAAAGCATGCAGGTACAACAGACTTGGTCAGGGGCTGATTGAAGAAATCAGTGAGGACGGAAGAAAGCAAAACAGTGCCTGAGTGTTGCTGGTGAATCACCATCAGGACCAGCTGCTTTTCTGAGACCTGATGTTCAGTGACTGTGATGGCAGGTTTCGGGGTTGTAGGTGTTGAGGCGTTGTAAGCTGGGACGGTGAGGTGTGAGGGAACCTTTGGAACTGTCCCCTGTTCATCAATACAGTTTGATTGGTGGGGGTCATTTATTTATATATTTTTTACTACATTTATGGTCAGTTTTATCTCTTGGTCTTGCTCAGTGGTGTAGTCCAAGGGAAAAACATGGGCTTGCCATAAATCATAACAAGCACCTTATTGCACACACAGAGCGAGATCTCTGTGCTTTTAGGTGTTGAAACATACACATTCATGTGTGGTTAACTGTACAACACTAGAGCACGCTCTGCACCTTTCCTTTATCCAATATAGACTTGCAATGCTGTGATTGTGAGGCAATGATCTATGTGTTCCTATAAGCTACTTCTTAGCTCCTAGTTCTTACCACTGGCTTCCATTCATTTCAGTTACAATCCCCTTTCTGAATGTCTGATATCAGTAGGCTATTTGTTAACACTCTAAAAAGTGTTAATAACTTACTAATATACCAACTGCTGAAATGCTGCTAATTCCACAGCACTGACATTAACCAGGTTTAGTTAATGTGATGTGTTATTAGAAAGCTGCACTAGTACATCAAGCTACAGTGCTGGCCAAAAGTATTGGCACCCCAGAAATTCTGTCAGATGATGCTCCATTTCTCACAGAAAATGATTGCAATTACAAATGCTTTGATATTAAAATGTTCATTTAATTTGTCTAAACCACAAAAAAAATTGTCAAAAAGCCAAATTGGATATAATTCCACACCAAACATAAAAAAAGGGGGTGGACAAAAGTATTGGCACCATTTGAAAAATCATGTGATGCTTATCTAATTTGTGTAATTAACAGCACCTGTTACTTACCTGTGGCACATAACAGGTGGTGGCAATAACTAAATCACACTTGCAGCCAGTTAAAATGGATTAAAGTTGACTTAACCTCTGTCCTGTGTCCTTGTGTGTACCACATTGAGCATGGAGAAAAGAAAGAAGACCAAAGAACTGTCTGAGGACTTGAGAAGCAAAACTGTGAGGAAGCATGGGCAATCTCAAGGCTACAAGTCCATCTCCAAAGACCTGAATGTTCCTGTGTCTACCTCAGTGTCATCAAGAAGTTTAAAGCCCATGGCACTGTGGCTAACCTCCCTAGATGTGCTTGACCGTGTGCATGGCATTATGAAGTCAGAAGACTACCAACAAATTCTGCAGCATAATGTAGGGCCCAGTGTGAGAAAGCTGGGTCTCCCTCAGAGGTCATGGGTCTTCCAGCAGGACAATGACCCAAAACACACTTCAAAAAGCACTAGAAACGGGTTTGAGAGAAAGCACTGGAGACTTCTAAAGTGGCCAGCAATGAGTCCAGACCTGAACACCTGTGGAGAGATCTCAAAATGGCAGTTTGGAGAAGGCACCCTTCAAATCTCAGGGACCTGGAGCAGTTCCAGCAGAGCATTGTAAGAAACTCATTGATGGTTACCGGAAGCGGTTGTTCGCAGTTATTTTGTCTAAAGGTTGTGCTACCAAGTATTAGGCTGAGGGTGCCAATACTTTTGTCCGGCCCATTTTTGGAGTTTTGTGTAAAATGATAATTGATTTGACTTTTTTTTCATTCTCTTTTGTGTTGTTTCATTGCAAGCAAAATAAATGAAGATATTAATACCAAAGCATTTGTGATTGCAATCATTTTCTGGAAGAAATTGAGTATTATCTGACAGAATTGCAGGGGTGCCAATACTTTTGGCCAGCACTGTAAGTAGTGACTCAGCAGTCTCTATCATAATCAACTTTCAGTTTTCAGTCGGAATGATGTATTTTCACCATTAGCTTGTATTGGCATATTTAGACTGACTGCTGGACACTTGGACATGGTGATTCCTGTGGTAGTATTCATAAAAACAAAAGAAAATTAAGATCATAAAGATCCAATGAACCTGAACAATTAAATTGTCCTATATGGTTTTAAACTTGTGGGTAATGTTCTTAAATAAAAAAAAAAATCAAGTTCAAAGGCTTTTATTGTCATTTCACCCATAAACATGTACCATGACTACTATGTAATGAAACAGTGTTTCCTCAGAACCATGGTGCAATATGAAGTGCAAAACAATACAATACACCCTGTACAGAAAATACAAAAGACACTTAACAAACACAACACAGAACAGATGCAGTACATGGTACTGGGAATATGTAGAGTTGTGTAATGAAGAATGTACTATATTATGATACAGTAGCAGACAGCATATATGAACACAGCAGTCACCGATGTAGCAGTAACTCAACAGTGTACAAACTGATTATGTAAGGTTGTGTATAGTGTATTCACCCGAATGCATCACTGGTGACCCCATCATATGATGCGACTAACCTCAATGCCCTTGCTTAGATCTGCAATCTTGAAGGAGAACACTAACTGTCAATTCTGCTATGTCAGCTTGGAGAGCATCACACTGATGGAAGAAGCACCCACTCAGGCAGAGTGAGGTCTTTTATGCTTTTTGGACTCCCAGTCACAGGTGGCTATGGTATCATTCGGAGTGTGTTCCTTCACTATAGAGCCAGCTTTAGATAGTTATGGCACTCAGGATCATTGTAAACCTTGGTTGGTATGGACAT
Organism: Prochilodus magdalenae; assembly: GCA_024036415.1. Classification (NCBI taxonomy): domain Eukaryota; kingdom Metazoa; phylum Chordata; class Actinopteri; order Characiformes; family Prochilodontidae; genus Prochilodus; species Prochilodus magdalenae. Next base: position 83,692 of record JAMWET010003916.1, on the reverse strand, counting down.
ACACAGCTATGTAGAGTGATATTACATAGGATCACATTTATGTGGTCCTCCACTATAGAGCCAGCTTTAGATAGTTATGGCACTCAGGATCATTGTGAACCTTGGTTGGTATGGACATACACAGCTATGTAGAGTGATATTACATAGGATCACATTTATGGATGGGAAACATTAGTAAACCAGTCCATTCATTCTTAATTTGCTGAGCGTAATAGCTCTGTCACTATATAATATAGTGAATATCCCATGTAGATTGGATTAAATAATAGGGAATATCAAGGCTGCATCTACAAATAGTTGGAATTGGAATTAATCAATTATGAAACCAAATGGTAACTGACTAATAGCAGTTAGATCACGAGGAGTAGACCAAAATAAACCTCTACAACCTTCCATATTAAATGAATAGAAACAAAAACTGACAAAATCAAAAGGCATGGCTAATGGTTGGGTTGCTTTTGTGAGGCTAATAACATTGAAACTGCTTCTCTCTTCAGTTCCTTTAGTGCCAAGAGCTGAGTAAAGCTCGCTCGATATTGTTCCAGGTTTGTGAAACTGTCCAGAGTGAAATGTGCAGAGCAAACAAACAAACTGGATGTAATGCTATCCAGCATCCTAATAAAGATTGTGTGAGCTGACACTGGCTTCCTATTGACTAGCTTGTTTTGAAAACTTTCTGCTCCACCTTAAATGGTGCCTGTACACGCTGTAACATTTAAGGTAGATGGTGAATGGAACATTTGATTAATGAATATTGAACTGGTGAATAGGAAGCCAACTTTAACCTTGTGTAAAGATAAGCGTCTTTGGCTCCTTGGGAAGGGTATACAAAGGGCCAACATCCATGTTACTGTAGCTGGGCTGGTGTATGTAAATGTGTGGGGCATAAGTATTAAGTGAATATATATTCAATATAAGATATATACAGGGGTTGGACAATGAAACTGAAACACCTGTCATTTTAGTGTGGGAGGTCTCATGGCTAAATTGCACCAGCCTGGTGGCCAATCTTCATGAATTGCACACTGCACCAGTAAGAGCAGAGTGTGAAGGTTCAGTTAGCAGGTAAGAGCACAGTTCTGCTCAAAATACTGCAATGCACACAACATTATGGGTGACATACCAGAGTTCAAAAGAGGACAAACTGTTGGTGCACGTCTTGCTGGCGCATCTGTGACCAAGACAGCAAGTCTTTGTGATGTATCAAGAGCCACGGTATCCAGGGTGATGTCAGCATACCACCAAGAAGGACGAACCTCCACCAGCAAGAAGAATGGCTTAAACTCCCTCTGACCACTGTGCAGGACGCAGTATATGTCATTCCCAAGGCGAACTGACGCTGTATTGGCCGCAAAAGGAGGCCCTACACCATACTAATAAATGATTGTGGTCTAAAACCAGGTGTTTCAGTTTCATTGTCCAACCCCTGTATATATACCTGGTATATATATATATACATATGTATAATAAAGTGAAATTATCTATGTGTTTCTTATATATCTTATGATAGTAAGTATATTATTGTGATTACATGAATTACATTAAGGTTTTATGTAAATCAGTTTGGTAATTGATGTTAAATTTATCCCGGTCATAAAGATACAGAGAGGAGGACTATTTCCTTCAGGATCAATAATTGCTATATTATCTTAAATTAGCTAGGTAAGTTCAAGTGATTATGGCCTGTAGCAAAACAGCAAAACGGCTAAAATGCTGTTAATGTTTTACTTCATGCTAGCTATATAATAAAACTAACAACTAAAACTAGATAATAATATTGAGGCAATGTGTAAAAGGGGACTTTTTGCCCCTTTGTCTGAGGTGACCTCTTACCCCAAGATCCAACTTTATTATTTTCCCTCTCCAAACAAAATGTACCACATACCCCAGAATCATATATTTAACAACTTTTCTTGTACAACTTTAAAAAGTGCATAGATCACTAGTATTCAATGACAAAAAATAAATTAACTGACCCCCTAAGTTTAAAGGCCAGTGAATCCCAGGAATGCAGTGCTTCAGATGAAATTTCAGAATTAATTAGATTAGAGCCACTATGTAAATGTGCTGACATTAGATTTAACCCCGTCATTTCACCAGGAAGTGGGTATCTTACCCTGGAGGAATCCTTTTTCCAAGTTACCTACATTTTCAATCATGCAGTTTGTAATTCGTGCCAGATTCCATTTTTTAAAATACACTGATTTAGCAAATGTCCTCTGTCCACATATGATTTCATGTTCCAGGATTTTATAATATTATGCTCCATAAGTCATTATAACAGGGCTCTTGGATTTGATTTTACTGCAGCTTGTCTTTTATATGTGCTGCTGGCCACTACAATTCAAATGTGTAATGCACTGTAATGGACCAGGACAGTTCAGTTCCTGCCTGAAGGTATTTTTGAGGGGGGTAACCTTTCCACTAGTCATAAAGGCACAGAGAGGAGGATTTATAGGCTCAAATAGCATGAAGAGGTCTTCACGTATCTGCTGGAATCGCGAATGATACTGAGAGACAGTGATCTGGGGCTCTTGTCATTTTTGCTTTGTTCTCCGAAGTTCATCCTCCTGCTCAAATTGTTCTCAAATTTGTATGAATGCTCCCGAAACAGAACAAATAAGTGAGCTTATGATTACAATTATAGCTGTGTTCTATGTGGGACCCCTAAACAAAAGCCTTGATTGTTAGATTAAAAACCAGTAGTGTTTAGTCAGGCAATTATTTCAATAGGGTGAGATCTTCATAATGGACCCGTGCACACAATTGGGGATTGACCCTTTTAGACACACACACACACACACACACACACACACACACACACACACACACATGTGCACACACACACACACACACACACGCACACACACACACACGTGCACACACACACATGTGCACACACACACACACACATGTGCACACACACACACGCACACACACATGCACACACACACACACGCACACACACACACACACACACACACACACACACACAAGCACACACACACACACAAGCACACACACACACACACATGCACACACACACATACACACACACACACACGCACACACATGCGCACACACGCACGCACACACACACACACAAGCACACACACACACACACACACAAGCACACACACACACACACAAGCACACACGTACACATGCACACACGTACAGACACACACACACACACACACACACAAGCACACACACACACACAAGCACACACACACACACACACAAGCACACACGCACACATGCACACGTACAGACACATGTACACACACACACATACACTCACACACACACACACGCATGTACACACACACAATTGAAAGCTTCTAATATGCAGTTCTGAAATAATGTCTTGTAGCAATGAACTGTGTAAAAAATGAAAATGCATAAACAAAGTGGCAGAAAAATGATCAGAAATTATTTGATCACATACGAGAACCACTGTGGTTGCCTGAACAGTGGATGGTTCTTTAGAAGAGAGGCTGTTTTCACTAGTCTGTTTACTAAAGTCTGCACAAGATTTGGGTTTTAATGTGTTGTGGTTGGTTTCATACTACAATGGCTAAAGCATACCAGTTATACAACTCTGCGGGCATGTGGCTACCAGGGGGGTCCCCTAACAAATTCTGGCATCACACTGTGACTACATTCATCATCCAGAAAAATAGTTCAACCTAGAAGGAAAAGTGGGTATGGAATGCTGTATGGAAGGAAGCTTATATATACAAACACATACAGAGGTAGTGTTTCTCTGTAAGGTGTCTTGCTGCCAGACATCAGACGTCTTGGCATGAAGTGGAAGAGGTTCCTAATCATGTTCCCTGATAATCAATACCATGCAGCTTGAAAATTCTTACACTCATCCTGTAATTCTGCAGTAGGTGTGGAGGTGTAGTGACACCAGGCCTACACCAGGTGACATAAAAACATTCATCTTGGCACTGACCAGTGTTCCTCCACACACAGATTCGTTGATCATCTGCACCAAGACAAAAGTGTGACTCGTCACTGAAGATGACCTGCTGCCATTCTGAGTCACTCCATGACAGTCTGTCACAACACCATTGCAGCACCATCTTGACGTTGATGTGGTGTTAGAGTCATAACGATCCGTGTGCATGTAGTCCTGCATCTGCCAATGGTGCTGGCACTAACAGGATGACTCATGGAGGGTATCACTGCCCCTGAATGTCCGCAATTGTGGCTGTAGGGTCAGTCAGGTACAGCGTTAAGGCCCGTCCTTGCTTACGTCAAATGTGCAGCTGAGCATAAAACCTGAGTCATTTACATGCACATTGCGCTTTTCATTTTGGCTTGATTTGGAGTTGTAGCTGATCTGGTGCCTGTCTAGTGAAGCAGGCAGAAGGCAGGCTTTCTGGGAGTCAGCTTCTTTTTCTTTACTGTTTTGAAATAAAGCCTCACAACATACAGTCCACTCCCCATTCTATATATCCATATATGGAGACACTATGTTAAACATCCTGTTTTTGTGATGTCAGTGTAAATTAGTGTTTGCATGGAACATGAAGCCTTTGTTCATAGGAATTTTTACTGACCTGACCATTTGATCGGATTGACCTGTACATGTGTGGAGCCATGAGGCAGTAAAGGAATTCTCTGTAATCTTAATGCAGTACAAATTTGCCATTGCAGTAGTGTTTGGAAGCGCGCTAGGCATTCATTCTGTAGTGAATTACCTCCTTTAATTTGCCTCAGAGTTTTCTCAGTAATAACACTCCTGCTTGAACTGGCATCTCAGCAATGTAATAACAAACCAGGTAAGAGAAAAGGCAGACGAGGCTGAGATCAGATTCCTGTTCCTGCCACCTTCAGGTTTCAATTTTCTTGTTCCCTTTTAAATGATGAAGCAGTTACATTCTGGGGCCAGAGGTAATATGAAACTGCTGCACGATTTGAGGTGGGACGGCAAAATTTGAACTAGAAGCTGGTGAATAAGAAGCTGGATGAAGTTTTGTAGAAAACAGTGCCGCCATTTATTATGGAGTTAATCCTCATGTTAGTGACAAGACCACTGCAATCCATGCAGTGCATTTTCCGTTTTATTGGGCAGCATTTGGTAAGTTATATGAACCCACTTTACTAGCCTAATGCTTGTCTATATGACTTTTAGCCAATGATGTTTTGTTCCAGACTATATGGGGTAATTTGGGGAAATTACAGACATCCTTTTTCCTGTACAAATTGGCCAGTCAAATTATTCACTTAGTCTGTTACCGGACCTCTTCTTATAAAAAGTAAACCCCCCTGAATAGGGCTTAAGACTATTTGTGTTTTGTTATTTTGCAGGTTAGCCTCTTCAAACTGCATACAAATGAATAGCGTGCATTTTCTAGCTGAGCAAACCCTTCAGACTGAAATGCCTGATGTAAGCCTAAAGCCAGGGGCCCTTTAATTTGCTTGTGGGCCCTGGGGCTACAGGTTGTCATGGGCTCTACAGGTCTGGTTAAAATGAAGGTACAAAAACTGCTGCTTATAGTCAGTGACTCCAGCACTGCTATCCATTCCTGCACAAATCTTAATTCCAGAGCCAGATCACTAAAAACCATGGGCGACCATGGTTAGAAATGTGCACGGAGAAGGCAGTCTATTCCCAAACAAAGAGGTTTGCTTCACCGGGTTCTCTTCCAAATGTCCCGTTCCTCCTTAAATGGTGCCGCAGTTACATTCGGGCATCTGTAACTCCTGCACCATTTAAGGTGGACAAAAAGACTTTGAATTTCGGGGTAGGGTTTGGTTTCAGATCAAAATCCAACATTAGTTTGAGAAGAGTTTGGCATCTGATACCAAAAATGACCAATCAACTCAATTCATCAAAACTGATGTCTGAAAAACCAACCCTGCACCTTCATTATGGAGCATGTAAGTCTGGGAAACTGGCCCTTTCTATAGCTACTGTGTAAACTGTCATCAGTACATGTCATTCCTTCATCGCTGCAAACCGTAACAGTCCACTTATCAAAAACAACCATGGAACAGAGTTCAGTTAAACTTACTCCATCCAAATCACTAGCAAAATGGGAATGCCTCAGAGAAGCACAGTCTAGCATACAGACAGTACTGAGTCTTGGAGTAATGTTTGGAACAAGCACAATGAAAGTATGCCCTACACCAGGATGGCACAGTTAATTCATTTGAACATTTGAATGGAACCTTACAACAATGTTTTCCTGCAGGCAATAAAGCTTAGGAGATTCCCAGCTACATCAGGGCGGCTGCAGCTCTTCTGAGTTAGTTAGAAAAGAAGTCGGTTCATTGTTTGTCTGTGTGCTTCACAGTGACTAAGCAGGTAACGGGGGAAATCGCTACAAAGCAAGAGTGCAGTGCAAGAGCATCAGCAGCACCATATGTCCTTTCTGCCTTCCGGTTTGGGATGGGTTAAAGTGCGGTTTACTGTTGTGTGGTTGGTGTTGGTTCATTGTGCTGTTCATTAAAGTTAATATTCTCTTTTTAATAGCATCTGGAACCGCCATCTGTATTCAGCTCACGCTTTTATGGAAACTGAGGTTGTCATGGTTTTGCTATATGCTATATATGCATATACTGGATGAGCACAGCCTCCAGACTGCACTAAACCCTTAGAAGTCACAGTTACGGACAGCGCCAACAAAAGCATGACAGAAATTCTATTTGAACTGTTTCTCACTTGCAGCTCTCAGACATTCTCTTGTGGCTTTCTAAAACTGTGGGCTAGAATCAGATGTGTCTAAATCTATTCTGCTTCTACAGTGATGAATTGGAATGGCAACAACCATACCTTAAAAATTATTACCAACTGAAAAAAGCCTGCTGTGTATAAAACCCTGCTGCTTGACCTTAACACTGCCCTGTACAATAATCAGGTTTATTTTGTTAAAGTAAATAAGCAGGACCCAAAAACCCTAACAAGCAAACACAACTTGATTAGTCATACACATACACAGTTATAATATTTATCATTAAACATTAAAGAAAGCTCACCCTGCAGCCAGGTGGGACAGCGATCACTCCTCACAGGCTCACTTCATGCTCTGAAATGTAGGGGTGTGGCTAAAACACAGCTCCATCTATGCACTAAAGCTGTCTGTAATTTACTATTGACATAAAATCATCAACTAGTAACATCAACATAGTAACGTCAGGTTTAAATACCATTAAAAAGCAGGAACGTAAAACAAATAGTAAGTATTTAGTTAAAATTTAAGGATTAGGATTTGGGCCTCCCAACAGGAAGTGCGCTATAAATGAAAATCATCAATCTGAATTAAAGCCTTGGGTTTAAACATACCATAACACAATCCCTGTAAATATCTAAGGTCTGAACATCACACCTCCAGTTACTAATCCAACTGATCCAGTAGAGTAGCCCATATATCAATGTGCATGCAAAATAAGTATAACCACTTTTGCGCTGGATTGCCATGTGCACCGATTGTTAATATTACTGGTTAACACTTTACTGTAGAGTACTGTTCATAGGGCTATATGACACCTACATAAGCTTGGCATGTCAACTGACATAACCTTACATAACTGTTTAAAATGCTTATTTCTATAAACTACATTTGCTATGATGGCTACATTTGCCAACTTTGATTAGAGTTACAGATGAAGAGAATATACATTTTTTAAACATTCATGTAGGGTTATGTCAGTTTTCATGGAGGTTATGTAGATGTTATGTAGCCTTATGAGCAGTACCCTGCAGTATTGTTATTATTTAGTATTGTATATACAGGGGTTGGACAATGAAACTGAAACACCTGGTTTTAGACCACAATCATTTATTAGTATGGTGTAGGGCCTCCTTTTGCGGCCAATACAGCGTGATTTGGGCAGCCGTGGTTTTATGTTTTTTGGATACAATCCGGGTTAGCACCCGAACATCCCTTTCAGACAGCTTCCTCTTGCGTCCACAGTTAATCCTGTTGGATGTGGTTCATCCTTCTTGGTGGTATGCTGACATTACCCTGGATACCGTGGCTCTTGATACATCACAAAGACTTGCTGTCTTGGTCACAGATGCGCCAGCAAGACGTGCACCAACCATTTGTCCTCTTTAGAACTCTGGTATGTCGCCCATAATGTTGTGTGCATTGCAGTATTTTGAGCAGAACTGTGCTCTTACCTGCTAACTGAACCTTCACACTCTGCTCTTACTGGTGCAATGTGCAATTAATGAAGATTGGCCACCAGGCTGGTCCAATTTAGCCATGAGACCACCCACACTAAAATGACAGGTGTTTTAAGTTTCATTGTCCAACCCCTGTAATACTGATGGTAGGTTTGTTCAGTGAATCTTTTTACATTTGCATCTCATTTGCTCTCATTGTCTTGATAAGAGTTGACCACACCTATCTTGTAATGAATCAGGGCTGCTGAACAACAGGTTAGCAAGGAGTTGCATTCAAAGCACACTAGCATACATCTGGGGGCTGGTTCTATTCTAACTCCCTCTCAGATACTGCTGAAGGAAAGACCTGCCGAGGAAGCCATGAAGCTGTGTTATCAAGCTTTGTCGTGGGCCACAATCAGGCGGGCGATTCAAAGCAGCGATAAGGCAGTAAAATTCCATTTAATTCCTTCTTTTTCTCATTTGGAGAATGTTATCTAATCTAGGTTGGACCCAAGTCTGCATTAGGACAGCACTCTGCCAGTTGCCAGTTGCCAAGTCCACTGGGAGAGAGATGGCAAGTCCAACTACAAATGAAAGTTAAGTTTTGGCGGAGAGAAAAGAGAGAGGGAGAGGAGAAGAGAAATAATTATCAGGCCCACTGAAGCATGTCAGCCTGCCTCTACCCATAGAGAGAGTGGAGGAACGTGACACATCAAACCACGCGCTCAGACTCGCACCAGTCTCTGACATATACACCCGCGCATGTTTCATCTGACATACTAATAGTCCATTCTGTTCGCTAATCAATGGCGGTAACAGACTTATGGATTGAATGAACAGGTAATAAGGCTGCGGCCTGCCGGAGTAAGATCACAGATTAAAGGCAGAACAGTCAGTAGTGGAACCGCCATCTGTATTCAGCTCACGTTTTAATGAAAATTGAGGTTGTCAAGGTTTCGCTACAAGAACTATATATGCATATATTGGACGAGCCAAGCCTCCAGACTGTAGTTAACCCTTAGAAGTCACAGTTGCGGCCAGCACCAGCAAAAGCATGACAGTTATTCTCCATGAATTGTTTCTCACTCACTGAAAAAAAGAAAAAAAGAAGAAGAAGCACAGAAAGTTAAGTTCTAAATCTGATGGGAAAAGTAGTGGAGCACTTTGTTTGGAGTGGTCCTCTTTAGCCGACAAACACTCAGCAGACTATTAGCAACATATCAGCAGCAGATCAGTGGTGTGGCAGATTTTCAAGAGGCCTTTAATTCACTGCATAAATAAGATTATTTTATAATCTGCTGAATTTATTTAGACCTTATTCATTACTTCCTACCTGTATATGTTAACCTGAGAAGTCACTGAACACTGGCATAATACAGACCCTCGCAACATGGATAATGTTTTTATGTTGAGGCTAGAGTCAGAATTAGGGCCAGGTTTAGGGTAAGTCTTAGATTTTGGGTTGGGCTTGATGTTAGGATCAGGATTAGGGCCAGACTCAGGGTTAGGATTTGGATTTAGGTTGAGGTGAAGGTTAAAGTTAGGGTCAGGATTAGAGCCAGGATTTGGTTTGGAGTTGAGTTTAAGGTTGGGATCAGGATTGGGGCTAGGTTTAGGTTAGGACAAAGTTTTGGGTTGAGGTTGATGTTAGGATCAGGATAAGGGACAGTTTTAGGGTTAGGATTAGGTTTTGGGTTGAGGTTAGCATTAATGTATATGTATTTGAACAGAGAGCATTTACATAAACCACAGTTTGTTCTTAAAAGCACAGCGAGAAAAGCAGCCTGTTCAATAATTATGTAAAATGGCGTCTAGCTGTTCCTGGTACACAAACCCACAGAAATGTTGGACATCAAAGACAAGGCATACAAGACATAGATAGGATATGGGTCTTTTAACCTGGATGCTTTAGTAAAAAACAACTTGCACTACCAATTCTGTGGTATTGTGTTTTGAGAAACTGTTATAGAAGGACTGTTTGCTTATGCCTTTTTTTTTACAGAGTAGTGACTGAGCCATGCTTCTCTTACAGTCAATCGCATATAACTTATTTACCTGCCTACCTGTGGAAAGTTACGAGGGAGGTGTTACAAAGGAGGCTTTTTAGGAGTGTGGTGTAGGCATCAGTTAGGGAACATGTGTATATTAGTGTAATGTTGTTGTCTGCACAGTTACTGTACATTACTGCATATAAATTCACTTGTCGTGTTATTTTTGACCCTGCATACCATTGTTGCATATGTGCTCTCACAGTACACACAACCTCCATTAATACCACTCCACTGTCCATAACTGTACATACCGTAACCTCAGCATCCTTTGTCATGGTTACTTTCCTGCCCTTTACATATAAATAATATGGTAATTCTGGCTAGATGCTAACTTCATTGGGTGTGTACCTGTACTCTGCACAGTGACAAAGTTGAATCGAATCTGATCTGTAATCTAATCTAATCTTTACAAACACCAAGCAAGATGAAAATGTAAAACATGAAATTCCTCTATTTTTGCTATTCCTGGCTTGTGTTACTATGTGAAGTTCATGTGCTGTCCCAACTTTTTGGACTGGCTTTATGCAATCCGCCATTTACCATTTGGAGCTTTGTTGTTGCAGCTTCTCAAAATCTCTGGAAAAGATACATACTGGCATTCTTTTTCCAGGCTCGGTCAGTGAGAGTTCATTAGTGGAGGAGCTTCGTCTGAAGCAAGCACCCAGAGGAGCTTTAGTCTCAGCTCGTCTCTCTCTCTTTCTCTCTCTCTCTGTCTCTCTTTCTCAATACAGCACTATACAGCTCTCTCGCTCCTCCGCCCCCTTGAGAGCCTGCAGCTTAAACTGTAAGAACAGCTATTAAACGCTTCAGGGCCGGCCTGCCACACGCTGCCTCCTGACGTGCTGTAATTTCGTGCTCGCTTTTCCACATATGCTCTGTGTTTTTTTTTTCCTCCCACTTGCAGGATAATATAGCCAAGACATGTTCTTGACATATGCGAAATCAAAAGTCATTTCCCTACAAAGCTGGGCTTCTTACTTTTGGGTTAACATTAGAAAAATGCAAAGTTGTGATGGGTTTTTTTTCATGGCTTTTGGAGCAGCGTCTTTGAGCGCGAGATCCTTTCCAACTTTTCATTCCGCAGACGTCTTCCCCTCAGCTCTCATCTCAAATGAGACGAAACTCATGATAATACGGGATGGCATCGATAATCACCTTGGAGACCAGGCACAAAAAAACCTGCTGCTGCATATAAAACACTTTGGTGGGAGTTTATGACAGAACATGGCCAATCAAATTTAATATATTGAAATGTATTCAAACAGGGGGTAAATTATGCAAATGAGTCAGGCAGGCTGAAGCCCATACAGGACACCAGCGAGCCTTAAACAGGCATCCACACACGAACGCATCCTGTCCACTTACTATTCCGCACTCAATATGAGGCCGTAACACACACAACAACACTGAGTGTGTGGGTCAGACCATTTTACTGTGATTGCAATATGCACCGGTCATCTCACTAGGCGCGCGTTTGAATCGGGTTATAGGGTTTGAGGTTGACATCAGGTGTAAAACATGGCTGTTTGTTTATGATACAAAAAGCAGGATTGCACCATCACACGCAGTCAGTTGGAGGGTACAATGGGATTAGTGTGCTCATGCATTTATGCATTTCAGGAAAATACTAAAAGGCCCAACCTGTCCTGTCTTCCACCCAATGAGCCGTCCCTGCATTTAGATCATGAATGAATGAATAGTTCATAGTATGAAACTGAATATGGTACTGTATGGTACTGAAGCATACCCAATAGTGTGTAACGGCTCCACGAATAACAGCTGCGATCTGACTTGGCATGGACTGTACAAGTTTCTGGATGTAGGCCACATCAATGTTCAGCCACACGTGCATCAAAGCAATGCATTGTTCAGCCAGATTTGGTGTCAGATTTTAGTCACTGCTGGTAGAACCGTATGCTTTCATATGCCTGCAAATTTAGCTACTTGCTTCATGTCATGTTCTTTGGCACGCCCAAATGTATTCACTCCTTTTAGCCAATCATTAGCATCTGTTTTGTGGCCCTTTTCCCACACATTAAATGAGACATTCACTGCACTGTACAACCTCTTCTCAGTTTATGAATCCTATCACACCCTGCAGGTGTTTGTAGCTAGTTGGGTATTTTTTTGTCTGAAGAGCTTATGTACAAATTTTCCATCTACCATTTTTTGAGTTTAAAGAAAAACTGAATGTAAAAGCATTTTAAATAAAATCTGAATCGTGATTTATGATTCCCTTTCACCAGAACTTTTTGCTTGGCATACAGTGTGTACACAATGGTAGCCTGTTCTTATGCCAATGATTTCACCTATCACCCCATACCTTGTGCAAGTGGCCTGCTTGTATACTGCAGTAGTGAATCTCATGTCAGTTGGCATGACTGGCCCTACAGATGGTCAGATCATGGTGCACAGATTTTCGAAGGTTACTTTCGACATTCTGAAATGCCTATTCTAATGTTTAAAAAATTCCCAAATTCCCAGATGTCAGGTGTCACTACTCAGCTTACCCAGCCTCTCCAAACTGCAAACAACAAGGTCATAAAAAGGGGCAAATGGCTGGAAGGATCATTCTTGTTAGAATGAAAAGCAGCCCATTTTGTAACCGCTGTTTTGTGATCTCACAGAAAACAACAAATCTACATATATGTACCTATTCAGCCTACATCATCTTAGATCCACCCATTCATGCTATGGATGTTATGATTTTGAGTTTTGACTGAGACATGAGACATAATCAGAGCAAGAGCTCATTTACATGCATCAATTACAATAACAAAACCAGTCCCATTGTTTCATTGTAAGGGATGATGGAGGGAGAGACTGGAAAATGGTCACTGACAAAACACACATGTTAAAATGTATCCACAGTCGGGTCTCCACCAGATCTTATTCTGTTTTCTGTCAGAGTAGCTTTAGGCTTTGTTTCACTATGACTGTCTTGGTTGCTGTAAACCGCTGTAGGCTAACTAGGAGGATATGTGCAAATACATTGCAAATTGTAAATACAAAAGGTTGTTTTTGGTCAACCATGAGTATTTGGACGGTGCATTATTTCCTTTTTTGCCTCATGATTGATATAAAATGAAGCTGTCAATGTGTAACCAAAGTGTAGACCTTTAGACTGAATTGAAGGGGTTTAACAAAAATTCTGCATCAAATATAGTCATTTAGGAATTACAGCTATTTTTTACACGCTCAAACGTAATTGAAAAATCTAACATAATTATAGATACAAGGATTGTTTTTGGGCATCACCACATGCTGAGTTTCCTCCTTTGAGATGTTTTACCAGGTCTTTCGTCAGTTGCCGCTTGCCCGTGGGTCTTTCTGACATCAGTTTTGTCTTCAGTAAGTAAAAATCAGGCTCGGTTGGGCTTGGTTCTGGTGAATGAATCAGCAAACATTCTATTTCTTTGCCTTAAGAAACTCTCGGGCTGCTTTTGTGGTATATGTTTGGGTCATTATCCATTTGCTGTGAAGCACTCTCCTGTCATTTTTGCAGTGTATGATTGAATCTGAGCAGAGTGTAACTCAATACACTTCATAATTGTTCCTGCTCTTCTATCATCAATAATCACCAGTGCACCAGTTCCACTGCCAGTCATACATGCCTATTCCATAACACTGTCTTTAACATGGACATAGGTTTGCATAAGGACAGTGGGGACGTGTCCTCACCAATATTTTGGGAGTTACAAGACATCCACAATATGTTAGGTTTAAATAATTCTGATGTGCTTCATAAAAGTTAGACTATTTTAGGCATGCTAGCATTTAATTGGCTAAAAGGAAGAGGACAACCTGGAGAATCATGCTAAACTGTGCTTACTGCCAGACACAGGGGAGGCAGGAGTTGATCAGTGTGCTAACTTGTGCTGTAGATGACTAAGACCAAGGTTTTAGCATCCTTCGAGTCTGACTCAAAACCGAGAGCCGGAGTGTCTGAGGCCAAGACAAGACTGAGACCAGATAAGGTTGTTTAATCAGAATAATAATAATAATTATGTATCATTTGTGCATTAATAAATATTATTTTTTACATTAGGTTTATTGAAACTTGTATTATTTTTAATTTTATATTTTTGTAAAATATAACATTTAATAATATATAGCTTAAATATTATTAATTATTATATTAAAGTCTTAGTCAAACTTTGCATGGTAATTGGAAGCAGTGGTGAGGCTTGTGCAATCCAGCGCATAATTGATTTCAGGAGAGAATGAACAAAGAGAAAAACTGATTTGTAATTTTATTCTGGTTTTGTTCATTTTCTATAATAATTCAGCTTCAGGTTGCCACAGACGGAGACATCAGACTTGGTTGATCTCAACAATAACTTCCAAGTACCCCGAGGCAGAATTAAGACTGATTCCAAATGAGGTTGGGGCCGAGACGGGACCAAGGCCGCTAGTTGATGATCTTGAGACCAAGACTGGTCTCGAGTATTACAACTCTAGCGCTAACGGTATGTTATCAGGGATATCAGTCCATATATGACTTACTCCCCCTTACCTCTATTACCTGCACCATCAACACGTTTTATACTCTGTACATATCGTGTAACCAAAAACGAGTCATCTGGATCTTTTTCACCCCCCAGAGTGACAGTAAGAGGTAGTAAACTAACTAGTCAGTAGGCACATTGATTTAACAACATTAAAGTTAGTCATGGGATGTTCATCAGATATTAGCTCTGAAAATCAAAATATTGGTCATTAATATTGTTTTGTGTGCGTGTGTGTGTGTGCGTGTGTGCATGTGTGCGTGTATGTATGTGTGTGCATGTGTGCGTGTGTGCGTGTGTGTGCGTGTATGTGTGTGTGTGTGCGTGCGTGTGTGCATGTGTGTGTGTGTGCGTGTGTGTGTGCATGTGTGCGTGTGTGCGTGTATGTGTGTGTGTGTGCGTGTGTGTGTGCATGTGTGCGTGTGTGTAAGTGTGTGTGTGTGTGTGTGTGTGTGATGGTTGTTGTTTCCTTATCCATGTTGGGACCAGACCTACGCACGTGGTCTCCATGTTTCACAGATGATGTGATGGCTCCTGAGCCCTTCCTTTCCCATCAGTCTGTTACAAGTTGGCTTAATCTTTTTAAAAAAAGTTCCAGAACTGGCCAGTCTTTTTTTTCTAGCAAGGTCTAATCTGGCCTTTCTGTTCTTGAGTATTGCCAGTGGTTTGCATTTTGAGGTAAAGACTCTGTATTTACATTCATGAACAGGATTGTAGACTTTGACAGTGATATGCCAACCTCCTCTAGAACGTCCTTGAATGGACGAGAGGGTTTTTTCTTTTCGCCATTCTGTAATCATCCACTTTCATCCACTTTAGTTGTCTTCTAGGCCTTTGGGTGCCTCTGAGATTGCCAGCGCATTCCTTCTTTTCAAGGCTGTAACACATTTGTTGATTTGGATGTTCCTAAAGGTTCTACTATTTCTAGCTGTGATACGTTTGTTGAAGATTTTTGATGGCCCTTTCACTTTGGACCATATATAGAAATTTTCCATGAACGACTAACAAATGCATATTCAACACCATCATCTTCAGCTATTTTGTCTTCTTTATTGGTCATGAAATAACAAGGGACAAGTCTACACTGAACTACTACACTGTCTAAGACGCAAAATGTCTGAAATCGTTTCACTGTCAAACCCTGACTGCCTGGACCTGACTGTACTGACTGGACAGGTTGGTGTAGCTCAGCAGATAACACCACTACCCGCCAAGTAGCCACCACCACATGTGGGAGACTGGGGTTCGCATCCCGGGCTGAGTGACTATGCTGTGCTACACCAATAAGAGTCCGTGGACAAGACTCCTAACACTACATTGGCCTACCTGTAATATGATTAACCTTGTAAGTTGTTCTGGATAAGAGCGTCAGCTAAATACCGTAAATGTAAGTGAATGGTTCACAGGATAGCTTTAACTGTGTTTACATATCACACATAACTCTTTTATTTAATAAAGCAAAAATTCAGTATTTAAAATGGACCAGCTCAAATCCAGGAAATTTATATATTTTTATTTAACAGTTAATAGTGAATGTAGTTATTAGTAAAAAACTAAAAGGGTAGAACTAATACATTTATTCTACTTGTATCATAACTTCACCTCAACCCTTAAAATAAAAGTGGAACAAAGGGTTCTTTGAGCAGTACCATAGTAGAGTGGTTCTTCAGTGGCATCGTGCAGGAGCACTTTTTGTCCAGTTTTTAAGAGTGCAGAGGAGGATATGTACCTTAACAGCCCTCCTCTTTTTTTCTCATGCTCTTAGACAGCTCTTTCCTGTCATCCACAGCTCGCTCAGTGGGGGTTGGACCCGCATGACTGTAAAAGTTGCTGAGAATGATCCACCAGTCGTATAATACCTTCTCTGTGGTGGCCCTGTGGGGGTCCTGACCAGTAAACAGGGAGAAAGGGGCTAAGACTGTACGCAGAGAATCAGATGGACTACAGTCTATAGTTGTAGACTACCAAGTGCATGTTTATAGTAAGTGGAGCTGAATGGATAATTAGAGTAGAAGCAAGGAGGTGGCTTCAGTGTGTGTGCGTTTGTGTGCGTTTGTGTGCGTGTATGTATGTGCGTGTGTGTGTGTGCGTGTGTGAGTGCGTGTGTGTGTGTGCGTGTGTAAGTGTGTGTGTGTGTGTGTGTGTGTGCGTGTATGTGTGTGTGTGTGTGCATGTGTGTGTGTGTGTGTAGAGTAGAAGCAAGGAGGTGGCTTCAGTGTTGTGGTCTATGGGTGTATAACTGTCTTCTGTATTTACTGTGTCACTCTTTACCTTTATTATATCTTCCAGTCTTCGGGAGACATGCTTTCAGTTGGTGGCTGAAGTCTACAGGGATAACTTTCCATGCCTCCAAAGTTCGGTCTTTGAAGTTGATCACATTTTTTACTTCTCACAGTCCAAGTAATCCCAGTTACACATTTAGACTAATCAGAAACCTAATAAAGCTTTTGTCTAGGTACGTTAAGTGTCCAGCCTTTCTGATCTAGTGCAAAATGTCTTCTTTGTGGTTCTTTCCTTAGGAAGGGTTTCCTGGCTGCTACACATCCTTTCAGACCGATAATGTTGGGTGGTCTTCGTTCAGTGGAGGAATGTACAGAATCAGCTGTAGATATTTTCATACTGGAGCTTGATTTTCTCTTCTCTCTCAAAGATGAAAGTATTGTTTAATTGGCAGTAAACAACTGTTAAGGGTCCCACTTTTTCTCCACGTTTCATTCATCATTTTTTCTGAACTCCAGTTTTGAAAACTTCTTTTCTTTTTTTCTTTCTATGCAAGTTCATTTTCTATTATCCTGAGAAACTAATAGCTTGTACTTAACTGCTCGTTTAACTAGAAGCTAAATAAATGAAGGGTGGTCTTGGACTTTTCCACAGTACTGTGTTTTACAGCAGATCAGTGATTTTGTTTAGGATTTTATAGGTTGGCCTGAATTTTGATCTGGATCAGTTCTGATTGCTCGCTGACAGCACATGCACTCATAGACAGTTTTTGCTTATTGATTTTCTGCACAGTTTAATGCATAAACGCAGATTAACTGCTGAATGTAACATATAGTGAAACACTTACAGTCCAGGATCGGTACTGAATTTCAACAAAACATGTAAATTTGATCAGGAGTTCCTTGTAGTGATTAGAGAATTAAGACTACCGCAATTCGACGTTGCAAAAGCCAGTACTGTGATAACGACATACTGTGCAGCCCTGCCTGCAATGACTGCTGCTCATGTTTTTGGTCTAAAGTCGCCCACGCACTTTTTTAGCTCTAAGGGTCAGAGGTGACGTACCGGAATGGAACAGACATCATCTCATCCGACCCCTATGATGTCCCTAAGACAGCTTTGTTTGCCGAGGCCGCTTTCTTTTGTGATGAAAGAGATCACTCTTATTGTCCTTATTGCTATTTCTGAGAACTATTTCTGGCCCTCCACACTGAGAGCTGCCTGAGAGGCCAAAAAAACACTCCATGCTCGCTCAACAACACGGCGCGTTTCGCTCCACTGGCCTCGAAATAGACTACAGATCATGAGAAAAAGCAGTCAAAGGGAGAAGGAAATAAAGAGAGCTGAATGAGATATTATCTTTGCCAATTATTAGTCTGCCCTGTTCTTTGCAATGGAAGCCATCCAACAACATGCAATACAAGTTGTTTTGCATAGTATAATTAAAAGTCTGTCGATAAAAGGTGAATAGGTGATAAAAGCAGAAGAAACTCTGCAAGTGTTTTCCACCAGTATTTCAATGTTATCTTTACCTCCAGCTGTTTATCTACCTCCATTCTGTCATGTGGTTGCACATAAATACATATGTTTCCTTTTTTTCTGAGAAAAGAATGAAACATATGTTTATCAAATAATTACATAAAATCCTTCAGCACTGGGTATAATAACAGTCAGGAAAGATTGTCCCCTCTGGGCTCATATTGGGAGAGCAACGTTATTTCAAGCCATACAAGATCTGGTTCCTCTCTATGAGTAAAGAGAAACCTATTAACTATAAACTACAGTAACATATTTGAAAGCACAAGCTGACAAACATTGATAAACCATATGTAGAGTTGCTTTAGTGGAGCAATCTGCAAGATGGTGCAACCTGTCAAATTCATACTCCAAACAAGGGGGTAACATATCACCTTAAAGTTGTGGTGTTCGTGCCCATCATAGGAAACAGGGATATACACAGTCCCTCCTCCTCACCAGTCTGTAAGAAACATCGCAAGTTCAGCTCCAAGCTTTATTGCTTTACTTAGCAAGAGCATTTCCTGGAGTGGAAAGCTATGCCAGTATGAACTCTGGTTTCGCTGCTATTTATATCACTTCTTTGGTTTTCTGCCGAATGTGGGTTCTTGCTTTGAGCTTCACTCTTCATGCCTCATACTCATTTCACAACAATATTCAAGATATCAGAATACAGGGCTGGGCCAGGGCTGCTTCGTCATCCTCACATGTTGGTCTGATGACAGGCTTGTTGCTACAGCAACTTACCATTGCCATTCAATGTACAAAGTGGTATTAAAAGACATCCATTTTTCATTTTGATTTTAATATAACTACAATTGTGAAACAATTGTTATTCATTATGGTGATATAATAAGTGAACAATACAACTTTGTACTGCATTTAAAATAGAGTTAACAGACATGTCAATATGAGTGCTGAAAGTACTTGGCACTTGGTGCTCATTACTGTTAGTGCAGATTTAGAGAACACCAACTGAAGTGAAAAAAATCCCTGCAGATTTTTCCAACAGGTATGTAACATTTACATTTAGGGCATTTAGCAGGCGCTCTTATCCAGAGCGACTTACAACAGTGCTTAGTGTTCCGTTGGAAACGCCATGTAACAAAGGCAAAGAGTGGACACACAAAATACTAAAACAAGCGATATTAGATGTAATTGTTGAGGCTTTTGTGTAATTTCTGTTAAAGCATTATGTAGCAATGACTTACTTAACAAGGAGAATGGCGTTTGTCATTGCCACTCCAGGCCTGGAACGCCTGCTAGAGCACCATATAATAGGGAGTGCCGTCTGTGAGGCGGTGCTTTACGGCACTGCCTCACAGACCAACAACTATGGGTCCTCAGCTAGCTATAAGAAGAAGCTAGCGCTGTATTCCCAGCACAGACATCATGGCAGAAATGACAAAGAAACAGAAGATGACGTTGCCGGAGGAAGTGAGAAAGAGATAAAGGAAGAGTCACCAAGCAAGAGGTTGGACAAGAGTAAATCTCAGACTGGCTTTTACTTGCTGGTGAATCCTAAAAGAGATACAAGAACACAAGACAGTCTCACAGGGAAACAATGACATTCCCACAGGAGAGTATTCATCCCTGACAATGTTATTAATGAAAGGCTGCATTGCAGGCTGGGACCTTATGTGTGTCATCCCTGTCTCACAGATAAAGAGATATATGAGATAAGGCATGAATAAAGCATGTCCGTCTTACAGAAACATGCTAAATAAAATTGAGCTAAAATGAAATAACATGGTTATTAGACATTTTAGTTTTTTTTCTGAACATTTAAAGCCTAATTGGCAGAACGTGTGTGAAAATGGGCTGTCCAGTGTTCACATGCCTCATTTTCCCAGTGTGATTTTATTCAAATGCGGACTGGCATATCTGTTTTTGTATAGTTCCAGGAGTAGAATGGGGTTCATTTGCGTGCAGCACCCTGCTAACCCAATTACACAAAAGTCTGCCGCCAAATCTGTGTGAACAGGGTGACTGTTGCGCGTTTTGAGTGTTCTTCACAGGGTGAATCATTCTGAAGAGAGGGAACACATTAGTTTCCCTGTCGGAGAGAACGAGGCTTTGAATGAGTACTTTTCAAAATTGGCTCTACTTGATGGAAATCATGCCCATGTAGTATCTGACATTGCCACATTAATCATCCCGTCTTGCCTTGGTTCATAGTTGGATCAGCAAGCATGTTACATGGCATGTAGTTTGTATGCTAAACTTCCGCTTGGGCTGTTTATGCTGCTGAAAGTTGCTGTTTGGCTGCATTATGATGAAACTTCTCATGCAGCATTCTACCGCATATTTCACTCTTTATGACAAGCTGAGTTTGATGGAAGCCTCTGTGCCCCACACCGTTTCCCTCTGTTCTAAGTTGCAGGGCTTCTGGGTTGATATTTATGACACCAACTGAGTTTAAAGTACATTGAGTTCTGGGGGCCATATTGTGGAGTCCTGAGAGTGCATGGTGGGATGGGGGGTCTTGGCAGTAGGAAAAGGTTGGTAGTTTCTTAGTGCCTCTTTGCGCTAGGGGCTCCAAGAAAATGCCAGTTAGATCTACCGTGCATCCGATGCTATAAAACTAATTCTGAGGAAAATATGAGGTATATTCTACCAAAATAGTAGTATTAGAATTAAGATTCAGATCCTTAGACATTAAGGTTTATGATATGATTACAATGATTATGATATGATCTATTAAAGCCTAATTGAGATATTTAATTCAGTTTATTTAAATTAATTTCTGTTCAGTTCAGTTCAATTCAACTTTATTGTCATTATACCAATACAGGGCTCCTGCAGTATGATGGAAAACAATCAGACCTCTTCTCCAGTGGAGAATATATATATAGTGTACAGTGCAATGAAAAACATACAAATAAACACTATGTATAAACCATAATAGTAAGACATATGCAAAGTGTGTAAGAGCAGTATGTGTAGGTCTGAATGTGAATTCTAGAACTGAGGTTTCAGCTTAGTGTAAGTGTACAATGTGTGTAGTTAAGCATGTGGTTGGAAACAGTATATATATATATATATAAAATATAATAAAATAAAGTATGCGGTGCTGGTAGGAGAATACCAACAGACAAATAAAATACTTATATATATATGTATATACACACACATACAAAACACAAAATCATCAAATATTATTTTCTGCAGAGAGCTGTCTGTTCCATACCTAACCCCTAAATTTCAACATTTGAAACTGATCTTTGTTTGACTTTTTAAGTGATGCTGAAAAGAGTTTTTTTACTAAACATTTTAAACTAAAATTTAGGAGTTGTAGTGTATATGAAGAGCCTTATTTTACTCCTGCTTACGCATTTCTGAGCAGGAAGTGAGACCGCATCCATGTCCCTTATAGCCACATAGTAAAAAGTTTCCATTTGAAGTGTCCCAAAGTCTGAAAACTATACTCAAACAACAGGATTTTAGTCTAAAGTTGGCAACAAGTGTTGAACTCTGACTGGTGGATTACGGAATGATCCATAAATATTATACAAATTGCTGTTCTAATATTACAGGTTCTGTTTAGTCATTTGAATGCAGACCTAATCACATCTAATCATGGTTATGATATACCATCTTGTTATGTGTGACTGTTTGGGTGTTCAAAAACAGTGCAGCAAAGAATAAAACAAGAAAAGCAGATTTTTTTTTTTTTTTTACTTTTGTTAACTTCATCCTGCAACAGCCCAACATATTTTACACAATGCTAGTGTTCATGTTACTACAGAGAGTTTCAGTTTTGTGGTGAAGTAATAAAAAAGGTTGCTAATTACTTTTTTCAAAATGTAATTACATTGTGAATACTATTATTACATTACCTGAAAAAAGATTACATAACATCTTTTTATCCAATACTTTTATATCACTCTGTTCCAGATATACTGGCACTATATCACTCTATTCTATATCTCACTATACTGGCACTATATCACTCTATCCTATATCTCACTATACTGGCACTATATCACTCTATTCTATATCTCACTATACTGGCACTATATCACTCTATTCTATATCTCACTATACTGGCACTATATCACTCTATTCTATATCTCACTATACTGGCACTATATCACTCTATTCTATATCTCACTATACTGGCACTATATCACTCTATTCTATATCTCACTATACTGGCACTATATCACTCTATTCTATATCTCACTATACCGGCACTATATCACTCTATTCTATATCTCACTATACCGGCACTATATCACTCTATTCTATATCTCACTATACCGGCACTATATCACTCTATTCTATATCTTACTATACTGGCACTATATCACTCTATTCTATATCTCACTATACTGTTACTATATCACTCTATTCTATATCTCACTATACTGGCACTATATCACTCTATTCTATATCTCACTATACTGGCACTATATCACTCTATTCTATATCTCACTATACTGGCACTATATCACTCTATTCTATATCTCACTATACTGGCACTATATCACTCTATTCTATATCTCACTATACTGGCACTATATCACTCTATCCTATGTCTCACTATACTGGCACTATATCACTCTATTCTATATCTCACTATACTGGCACCATATCACTCTATCCTATATCTCACTATACTGGCACTATATCACTCTATTCTATATCTCACTATACTGGCACTATATCACTCTATCCTATATCTCACTATACTGGCACTATATCACTCTATCCTATGTCTCACTATACTGGCACTATATCACTCTATTCTATATCTCACTATACTGGCACTATATCACTCTATTCTATATCTCACTATACTGTTACTATATCACTCTATTCTATATCTTACTATACTGTTACTATATCACTCTATCCTATATCTCACTATACTGTTACTATATCACTCTATTCAATATCTCACTATACTGGCACTATATCACTCTATCCTATGTCTCACTATACTGGCACTATATCACTCTATTCTATATCTCACTATACTGTTACTATATCACTCTATTCTATATCTCACTATACTGGCACTATATCACTCTATTCTATATCTCACTATACTGGCACTATATCACTCTATCCTATATCTCACTATACTGGCACTATATCACTCTATCCTATGTCTCACTATACTGGCACTATATCACTCTATTCTATATCTCACTATACTGGCACTATATCACTCTATTCTATATCTCACTATACTGTTACTATATCACTCTATTCTATATCTCACTATACTGTTACTATATCACTCTATCCTATATCTCACTATACTGTTACTATATCACTCTATTCTATATCTCACTATACTGTTACTATATCACTCTATTCTATATCTCACTATACTGTTACTATATCACTCTATTCTATATCTCACTATACTGGCATGCAATGAGCAACATTGTCTACAAATATAGTGAGATCATCTCTCTTTAAACATTAAAGTAGAAATGTCTAAAAAAACTTTAAAAATAAATTAATAATCTCAAAATGAGAAATATTCCAAGACTCATTGACTTTTTGCCTAAACGCATGCCTAAACGACTATTCGCTCTCACACCCATTGTAATGAAGTGCTTGGAGAGACTAATCCTGTCTCATATAAAAAGGGAGTCTTCCCAGCACTTTGGACCCACACCAGTTTGCCTACCGTGCAAAGAGATCCACTGATGATGGGGTCTCCCTGGCATTGCACACTGCACTCAACCACCTGGACAGTACAAACACATGCGTAAGACTGCAGCTCTGCCTTCAACACAATCGTCCCCTCCAGACTCGTCTATAAACTAAACACACTTGGAATAAGTAACACATCATGAACTGAATTTTGGACTTGCTTACCTGTAGACCACCCTACCCTTCCTCACACTCAGCACAGGATGCCATCAAGGCTGCGTCCTCTTATCACTGCTCTACACACTGTACACCTACAACTGCATTGCAAAACACAGTTCCAAAGTCATCATCAAGTTTGCAGATGAAACATTTGATACTTGGCAACATCACAGACGATGATGAGGGCCCATACTGAGAGGAGGTTAAGCTCCACGCAGGGTGGTGTGCCATCAACAACCTCTCCCTCATTGTTAGCAGAACCAAAGAGCTGATTCGTGACTTCGGGATGGGGGAAAGAACTCATAAACCACTGAACACCAGGGGCATGTTGGTGGAAAGGGTGAGCAATTCCCCAGTGTCTACGTAGCCAAGGATCTTATTTGGTCACTAAACATATCGCAGATTGGCAGGAAGGCCCAAGAATGCCTCCATTTCCTTCCGAAGGCTGAGGAGAGTCAACCTGCCATGGCAGCTCCTCTGCAACTTCTATAGATCCACTGTGGAGAATATCCTGACAAGCTGCATCACTGTCTGACATGGCGGTGCCACAGCTGCCGAGTGCAAGGCCCTACAGAGGGTGGTAAAAGCTGCACAGCACATCGCCGCAGCTGCCCTCCCACCCATACAGGACATATACGACAAGGGATGTCTGAGGAAAGCATTCATATTCTCAGACCCCACACACCCTAGCCATTCCAACCTCTGCCATCCGGAAAATCTTTTTGCCATTACACTGTATTTTCCATTTGTCTATTGTTTTTAACCCCTGCACTAGAGCAGTAGCCTGACAGTGTTTTGTTATACTGTACAACCCTGTGTTGGTATAACGACCATAAAGTCGAATTAAATTGAATAACAATTTTAACTTCCTAAATACTTCAGTTTTTGTTTAGATATGTTTCTGTAAAACTGAGTGACTGTAAGAAACCAGACAGGCAGGGTTATGAAGATAATATAATTCAGTAATAAGCAGAATACGTGATACAACAAGAGCAATAAATAAACATCAAGGCCGAGGGAACAAAAGGCTAAGCAAGACTAATCAATGCTAACAGCTACAGTGCAGCTGAAGACCAACTAAAGGCTTAGCACAAAGCAGATGCTAATGCTAAGGCTAATGCAAGAATAATGCAAATCCCTCGTACCTCATTGACTGCTCAAGCTTTGTTAACCCTTGGATGCACAGAAGGCATGGCCATACACACAGTTCCTGTGTCAAGTCCGACAGGAGGAGAGATTTAAGAGAGACTGGAAGCAGTTGTGGCTGTTATTCTTTGAGCTGCATCTGTGTGGTGCACGTGCTTTATATTGCTAGGTTTCCCATATCTTCTCTTTCTCTGCGCTGATGCTACAATACTCAGGAGAGTGCTGGATATGCTCTGCTGGGGATAAAGCCATGACAAAGATCATATTTATAATAGCTAAAAGAGGAGGCTGTGCTCTCTGCTCGTGCACAGTGCCAGTGGATTTCGAACTCTCCATTAGATTACGTGCACTGCCCGTAGCCAGTAAGTCGAGCAGAAGAAAACTGGTTCGGAGTGCTTGGGAAAGTGTCCTTGACCAATCGAGTGACCGTTGCTAGGCACCTACAACCTTTCATTTAAAAGGCAGGAGTGATTTGGTATTTTACAGTGACAGCCGTGGAGGGGGAAACATACATACAGTATATACTATAATTAAGTAAAACTTTGGAGAGTGTCTGTAATAAACGTGTCTGTACATTTAACTGTCTGTAAGAGCGTCTTGCAGCCATTTCAGCTGAGATAAGTTTTTCCAAATTCATACTGACTCTCAGTCAGTGCTTTCATAAATACAGGGTTGAGTAGCCAATGAGAGTTTTATAAGGCCAGTTAGGCAAAGAGTAAAGCGAACAGTGATGCTTTTTGAAGGGGGCATGGGTAGCAAATTGAATAGCAGAGTGATACAGAGCTTTAAGCTTTTGATTTAGAGTGTGCATTTACATGCAAATGTAAAAGCTCCATCACTAAAGTCATACACAGGAAGTGCTTGAATAAGCATGAGTTTAGTGGCATTGTGTGAATAAGGAGTGATTCCAGTAATACTTTGTTTGGATGGTCCATTTTAACAAATACGACAGTAAGATGAATGCCAACTATCTTTCCGCATCTTATAGCAAGAAAGCTGCATGTCATTAAGTTCCCAGCCACTTACAGTAACACTTTATCTACTGATTATTAATAAAATGTGACAACACTTCCATATATCTCTTTTACATTTCCCTGTGATTTCTGTGGATAGTATTTTAGTAACTGCAGACAGAAAGTGTCAGCACAAATGAAAGATGTACTTTAAAAGTTGTCTGTTATTTAATCTTTTATTTCCACTACATTCTTTGTTCATTGCTTATTGTGGCAGTGAAACATACTGTGTGGTGCAAATGTATGAATGTTAGAATTTTTAAAACACTACCAGTCACAGGTTAGGACACGGCTAGTCATAGGTTTTCTTTATTTATAGTTCAATGTTATGCTTTAGAATAAAAGTGAAGACATCCAACCATTAAATAGCACTTACAGAATTCTGCAGTCCACCTTAAAAAAGCTCCAAAATGTAACTTAACAGGAGGATAAAACAGCTTTCTTACATGGCAATGGAGCTTTATATAACAAGATTTTTTTCTAAGCAATGTTGGGCGAATTCTATTGGTCTGTGCATCATGAATTTTTCAAAATGTAAAAATAACTAGGGCCTTTAATCTGTGCAAGAAAAGAGATCAAAGGTTTTTGCTGCTCAACTAATTATATGTTTGGGGGTGGCGATATCGCAAACGTCATACGATGATACATCGATACACTAATAATTAGTGACAATACGGTCAACTGCACATCAGCTGACTCCTAGTTCAGAATCTTCACTGTATAGCATATAACTTATGACATATGTTGACACTCAAAATATCATTACTTGCAAGTTTTTTAGTTGTCGTTTGGACATTCCACTCTCAAAACAGATAAGCTGACTCCGCCATGGAGGTACATTGTAACTGTGTTGATAGTCAACACAGAATAAGTCATCTATCGAGTTGACAGGACTGTAGTATCAGGATGCATATTTGAACCACCCACATAAAATTAGAGCTGTCTGTGTTGCATCCACGTTTCAGAATATTCAAATCTATATCAACCATCAAAATGTGAAATGTGTTCTCTTCACAGCGCTGTTTTCTCATCTCCTGAAACACTAAACACATTGAATTGAATCTAACAAAACACTGGGAGGTGAAAAGGGAAAATGTCTGGGATAATTCAGTGGCTGAACAAAGTTCTTTAGAGTGGTTTGGTGCACTGTAAAATGGGTTTTGTTGGTTCAACCTAAAACAAACCCTCTAATTTGTTACAAGCACATAAATTAGGTTTATTCAACCTAATAAGGGCTTTGAACAAGTGATTCTATTAATCCAGGTAATTTCTGGAGTATAACTTCAATTGCTTGTACAAAATTAAAGTAACTTTTTTGCTCTTCTCTTCCTTTCAATGGTGGTCATAGAAACCGGGGTCACCATGTCTACAGTACAAATATAGCCACTTTATTTACTGACCAAAACCACTGGTGAGCATACACATATCTTGTGAGCTTTATTCTCAGTGTTGAAGATGGTAAAGAGAGAAATCTAAAATAAATCATTTTCTTTTGGGGAATTTAATTTGCTGTACAGCACCCTGTCTGTATCTCTCCATCATAATTAGGTGTTTCTAAAAAGACATTTTAGACCAAAATTATCCCAAAACCGCCGTAAAACAACAGTGCCTCTGACATCAGACACCATGTCACATAATAACCTTCTGTGAGCAATCCTGTCACCAACTCCACCAACATGATACGCAGCAAACTGTAACAATACAAAAAAGTTTGAACGTTTCATTATCATGCTTAAGGCATGTGCTGCCCAACTGGGGGAGCCCCTCCAGCATGTCTTTAACCTGAGTCTACGTCTCGGAAGGGTTCCTGCCACGAACGTTTCATTAGGGAAGCCATGTGTGGAAGGCTGTGTCATGACATTACGATCTACCTCATGCTGCTACATAATGTTCTATGGTGAAGTCATGTCAGAGTCGACGCAAAGTGTTAACTAATGAAACCATGTAAAAAGAAAACTGACTGTAAAGCAAATGTAATTAAACTTTTACATCTTACACTCCAGCCCAGAATACCGTATCAACCCCGCACTGCCTCACTTGGCAGTGTTCATTAAAAGAGCATTTGCCTACAGTGTGTTTCTTGCGTATGTTTTCTGGCTTATTTTGTGCTGAAGCCACAATGCTGATGGATTTTTGCCTAATTTGTGTAATAAATTATCTCATGAACAGAGAAATATTAGCAGTGTTTATTCCTCCCTTTATTAACCTAAACAATAATACGCTCTTACTGTTCTGAGCTCAGTAGAACAGGATTAGGCTCAGTATAATACAATTTTAGAAATTAAGGTTTCTAATTTTTTAGAAACCTTATATTTCTAAGTGAAGGTAAGAGGAACTGAAGAAGAGTAAGAGCTTGTTCTGGAGTTCATTTGAATCCACCTGTTTAAGGAGTTTGGTTTATAAAAGATTCTATCGCAGTCAGAACTTTGTCTAGTCTCCTTTGTAGTTTGTAATAAGTGCCTGCACTGAAAAAAAAAAAATTGATGCAGTGTAGCATCTCATTTGTTAAACAACCACGTGGAAAACAGATTTACCCTGTTCCAGAGTGATGGGCGCTTCAGGGTAAGAAGAGAGGTGGCTGAAGTGATGCACTTGTCATGCCTAGTGTCTACCGTACAAGCCTGTGGGGGCAGTATTATGACCTGGGGTTTCTGCAGTTGGTCAGGTCTAGGTTGGTTATTCCATCAATGGATTTTTTTCTTCCCTGATGACATGGGGATATTCCAAGATGACACTGCTAGGATTCATCATGCTTAGATTGTAAAAGAGTGTTTCAGGGAGCATGAGACATCATTTTCACACATGGATTGGCCACCACAGAGACCAGACCTGAACCCCATTGAGAATCTGTGGGATGTGCTGGAGAAGATTTTGCGCAGTGGTGCAAATCTCCCATCATCAGTACGAGATCTTGGGGAAAAATTAATGCAACTCTGGACAGCAATAAATGTTGTGACATTGCAGAAGCTTGTGGAAACGATGCCATAGCGAATGCATGCCAGGATCAAAGCTGAGTGATAACACTTACAGCGGTAGAAACTGATGGTCATAGAATAGCACTGGGATATTTGATGGATTATTATACAATTATACAATTAAAATATTACAGTGATTTCTAGGACAAAAAGCAATTAGCCTAATATTCTGTATTTAAAGGTGTTATGTTTAAATACGACCAGGATGCAGGTTTGGTGAATATTCAAAAGAGCTTTTATAACTGTGCACTGCAGTATCACATTACCAGCCTGCTAAGTTTATTACCTCTGATTGTGCTTTGACTAACAGGTTGTTAATGGTTTAGATTTGTGCAGTTTTGTCTTGAAGCGTTTGACATTGATCTGTCCTGTCCAGCTATTGTATCATGTATTTTCCTCCTATAGATCTGATGAACCTGGCTTGTATCTTATACTCACAGTTTAGTAAGCTGAAGGTTCTCCACAGGGGAGAACTATTAGCCCCCAAGGTGCTTTGGTGTGCATTTCTACACTTGAAAAGCCTGTAAAACAATAGTTACAGAAGCAGGTCATGATATGAGGAACTTTGGTTACAGTGGCTGGGCTGCGGATGACAGACCTGGGATGCAGTGGAAGAGTAAATCTAAGCATCAGATATACAGAGTAAATGGGATGAAGCAGAGTCCAGTATAAGACAGGGGGGCTGTCTTAGACAGAGGAGTAATGGCACGCCAAGTCTATTTTAAGCTGGAGTTAGGATAAGTAATTCCTTTAGACTTGTTCCTCTGTTAATAGCTTTTGTTTTAAATGCAGTCCTCACCAAGGTTGTGACTAAAACAGCAAGACAAGATTTCAGGGTAAAAATGTTTCTGTACACTTAAAAACCGCAAACTGTCTGCAAAAAGTACTGCAAAGAAATTTGAAAATTCATTAGTTTTCACTTTTATTAACGGATAATTCATGATTTTACCTGTAAAAAAGAGATATTTATATTTGCTTTAAGGCATAAATCAGCCAGTTATAATAATAAGCCAGTATTTAGGGTTTTTAGGGGTTAATTAAAGGCCTTTGTCTGGCTACCCTGATCTTGTCACTGGTTCTTTATAGGGTTTTCCCCGTAACTGCCAGTTTTGAGATATATTCGAGGATGTGCTGGTCCTAGTCTTGACTTCTAGTCACATTATGCAACTGCTAAAGACACTGCTAGTCTTATTAAACACCTCCCTTCCTTTCAACACATGTAGCTTTCTGTCACTCAGTGAAGACAAATACGAAAAACGGAGCATAAGACGTTTAGAGTATGTGTGTGACAACCTGCCAAAAAGCTGCTTCTATTCTAGAATAAAAAGGCTCCCACAACTAAGCTCCGGCTCAGTGAATTAGCAGATACTCTGCACTTGGAGAAGATCAAATGTTCTTTGAAAATATCTGCACCGCCCAGTTTGACAGAATCTGGCAACCTCCCCTTGATTTTCCTTAATGTAGCTGTTTAGGAGAGATCTCAATCTTCTATCTCAAGAGTACCCTTTAGTAGTGCGAGGGATAGCTGAGGTGGAGCAGTCCTGGTGTTCTTGACAGTGTTCCTGACTGTCTTAACATCTGTACATCCTGACTGAGGTCTTCTGTGCATGTAAGAAAAAGTGAATAAGAACATAAAGCACTTACCCTGAGAATACAATTTTTACCCAGCTGTCTAGAGGTGCCTGAGAATAGGAGTCTGTAGGAAGACAGAATACTGTACTTCTGGCACTTTTTAAATCCTATTCATTTTTATATTTCATTTAAACTTTGCTTGAACGGGACAGTCACATTAAGACTAAGTTAGCCAAGAACTAGAGAAGTTCCCTGGGGTTCTAATGAAATATCAGTGACATGCATTGTAAAGGTATAGGTGGAGGTACTCTGGTGAGGGTGGGATTAGTCCCCACTTGGTGTAGGAAGGGGAGTCAAATCTGAATGGCTTTACCATGTTTTCTGATCCTGAGCCCACAGTTAACTGATTATGTTCATCAGATATCCAAAAGTATATGTACAAGCGTTTAAAAAGATGTTACATAATATAGTTATTAAACTCAATTAATGAACAGAATGAAAAAGTTATGAAATACCAAATTATTGGGATCAAGTCTGAAGCTTTCAGCCCCCAATCTAACTTTCTATACATTTCAATTTCTACATTTTTTTACATATTTGTTTCCACTGACAATGTATTTGGACCCCAACACCACCTCATCTACTTCAGATATCAGTACTAACTTACAGTTATTATCTGGAGGAATGAAAAACTCAACTCCAAATCTTCTCAAACTTCTCAAAGATTTGCCTGCACCTGGGCACACAGAGTAAGATACTCCTACTGTCTAGACAGCATGTCTAAAAATGCATCCTTCCATGACACTCCTGTCAATATACTGGCCGAATTTTACTTTGGGCAATGCAAAAAAACAAAATTAAAAAAAGTGACTTATAATCAACTTTGCCAGGCAGAAACATCCACTCACCCAATCAGGTAAAGCAGATGCAGAAAGAAGGAAAGATCAAAAAAGAGAGTGACTTAGCAGGAGACCGGACAAGAGAATCCGTCTCTGTGTTTGAGTGTTTTACAGAGCAGAGGTGAATGACCACCCAGAAGCGAATCGAGTGAGTATGACGTCTATCTGTCTGCGCACCTTTCATTGGTGATATGTCTGTACATCTTTGTGCATGAACCTTTGGCACTGAAGCAAGTGAGAAACTTAACTTCTTTAAGATGTTTCCAACAGCAGGATTTCACTGAGTGTAAGCTAACTGCAGATCTAGCCCATTTCACTTCATTCACACTCAAGCTGTTGTGTTTAGTTCTGCGTCTGTGGTAAAGTGGGAATGTTACACAGGGGGACCCCAGCTAGAAATGGTTTGTTCTAAAAACGTTCTAAGCATATGCAATGTGCAATGCTATGTTCCTTTAATGTTTTCAGCAGGAAGTTTTCTTTTGCTTCCCAGAATGTTCTTCCTAAAGGCCGGAGAATGTTCTCTAAAAACATTCTCTCATCTCAGGTCTCGGTAACATCTATAAAACATCTTCCAAATGTTGCGCTGAGTGTGCAAATGTTTCTTCTGCTATCACGTGGCATAATCTGTGACCCTGAAACATCCGCTAAACGGTGTGTCTCTTATGGTTATCATTTAACCTTATGGGAACATTATCTGAAATTCTAAAAATCTTGATGATGTTTAGAAAATGATCTTTGAACTTTAGACTGAAACATTTTCTTTAAAACATTCCTAGAACTTGTAACCAAAGTTGCAGCCAAAGCTTAGCCAAAGATTTGAGAACGTTCCCTGCTAGCTGAGGTGTCGAACAATTAGGATCATGGATGCATCAAAGGATACAGGTCAGCAATGTTAAATAAGCAGTATTTAATTATTACTGTTATTTCTAACCTGATTTTTCATTCCTTTGTCTCATATTTAACATAACTGTTTACTTTTGGAATCTATAATGGCGTCCAGTTGAATCAAGGGCCAGCTGTCATACTGTAATATCCTTTTTCGATTGGTTAATAGTTGCTTGGTTGCTTAAGGAGCGATAACTTTCTTCTGCGCCAGTCATCCTGACTAAGTAGAGCACTCTGAGAGCCTGAAATAAAAACTGGATTT
Organism: Prochilodus magdalenae; assembly: GCA_024036415.1. Lineage (NCBI taxonomy): Eukaryota > Metazoa > Chordata > Actinopteri > Characiformes > Prochilodontidae > Prochilodus > Prochilodus magdalenae. Next base: position 50,683 of record JAMWET010003916.1, on the reverse strand, counting down.
AGCAGAAACTCTGAATGAAGGACTGATAACCCCTCCTCCTCTGGCTTTCAGCATATCATGAGTCCTCAATAAAAAGACACTTAACGCTCATGCAGCATTCTTCTCAGCGATAATATGACGTCCAGTCTAGCTCTTTTCCCATCTCCCTCCCCCGGGCGAAGTAGAAAAACGGCTTGAAATGTGGACAGACTGGGTGTTAGCACCTGTTTGCCTTCCAAGTGAGCCGAACACCCAGCAGTAAAGACGATGAACGGCCGACGTTTAAAAGGTGTTATATTTGCATTTTGACAGGGCTGGGAGATTATGAGACGGCCTGATTATGTCCCCATCGCTACGGGCTGGCCGTTAGACTGCCTGCTGAGACCGTGCAGAATGCATAATACAGTCTGAGGAAGGACCAAGGTCAGAGAAAAGCGGCACGGAAGCAGAGGACTACAGAGGAGGATGAGCTGTAAAACGAAAGGCCTCTATGACCCGGCGCGCAGTGGTTTTGATTGGTGCATTCAATGCAAGCAGAGATGGAGTTTGCTGCACTTTGAGTGAATACCGTGTCCTTGGCCCAATACAGAACATCTTCTTCTGTGTCCAGAGGGAGTTTGAATAGAGCAATAAGATAATAAACCAAGGTTGGTGGGTCGAGCCAGGTCTGCGTTTGCCGCTAATCTCTTGGCTGTGGACCAAATCGCGTTCTAAACAAGCCGGCCATTTAATTATCCACTTAGCCAGTGGGCTAATTAGAGATAGAGGGCTCCCATCACTCTGTCCAAAGCTCATGTAATAGTGATGATTAACTACAGCGTGCAGAACTCTCTGGCTTCATTAGCCCCCTGTAGTTACTGCTCACAGAAAACATTCCCTGTGATTTAGTGGCTCCCTGCCGGGGCTGTGCCAACACAGGCCGCCGCAGCTTTTGTCGGGGGAGAATCTTTGAAAGGGATTTTTAGATTTCTCTTGAAAAATGGGAAGGCGGGCCATATATGGGATTTGAATACATTTCAAAGTAAAGTTTTGCCTGGATTGTTCTCTGATTAGAGCAGGAGATTAGATCATGATGTAGCTGTTCGCAAAGAAACACATGAACAGAAAGAGATTAACCACACAGAACACTCTAGGTGCTGTAAGATGCCGCACTCTCAAAACAATACTGCTGTGCACGCAGGTGAAGACAGCAAAATGCGGGACAGTGTTATTGTCATCCCAGCCACATACGCTCATAGATGGTGTTTACAGCAGTGTGGAACCCTCAGGGTCTTATAGGCCTTCAGAGAGGATCTGAGAACTCAAAAAATACATGTTGATAATTCTTTGTATTTGTATTCATTAGAATCTTAATGCTTGTTTTATTTAAGTCTGGATGTGTTGCAGCACTAGTGTGCCATCTCAGTACATACAACCAAGTGAGCTCTCCCTTTGGTTCACATTAGCCTTCAGAGGTGGGTCTTATATGTTACACTAACCATCAGAGACAGACAACTAGCACTGCACTTAGGGGAAGGACCTACCCTTAAATGCCTCGAAAACTCACAAAATCACTTGCTGCCAAAAACACAAAATAAAGGGGGTTTTGAAAGGGGCCAGGACCCCCAAATTAACTTCTTGGATCTCCTATATGTCTCAAAATCAACACTGCCTGAAAATAAACTTATGACTTTAAGCTTTCATTATTAGCTGCTTCATCCTCAATCAGTGAGCCTCTGCCTCTATTAATAACTAGAGTAGCAGTGATGGTCTGCCTCACGGTGGAGCTGTGGCAAACTGGTTCACCCAGATGCTCCTCCATAGCTTAACAAATATAATTTTCTGAAAGACTTTATTTGCCTAAATCTGAAAACTTGCTGACGTGGCATGGTGGCACACCGGTACAGTGGGTAATGCTTTCACCTAACAGTAAAAAGGCCTTGACTGGGGAATCTGGGGAATTGGAGATGCTAAATTGCCCCCTAGGTGTGAGTGAAAGTCTTTGTCTATGTGTCTCCCCTGTGATTGGCTGGTGGCCTGTCCAGGGTGATTTTTGCCTTCTGTCCAATGAGGGCTGGGAGAGGCTCCAGCATCCCCTGTGACCCAGAAGGAACCAGTGTGTGGTTGGTGTAGCTCAGTGGATAACACCACTACCCGCCAAGTAGTCACCACCACACGTGGGAGACTGGGGTTTGAATCCTGGTCTGGGTGATGCTGTGCTACACCAATAAGAGTCCTTGGGCAAGACTCCTAACACTACATTGGCCTACCTGTAATGTGATTAACCTTGTAAGTCTAAATGCCGTAAATGTAGAAGATGAATGAAAGCTTGCCTACTTTTCCCAAGAGATGTGTGGACAGATGGAATAGTTCCCCATTTTTCAAACCCGAGACCACAATGAAAATCTCTGCCCAGAGTAGGAGTATGTTATCTTTAAGGCAAATGCATTCTGATTTACATTGACTTTATAAGCAGAGCAACAAGACCAGCCTGTTCAGCTGTAAGAGATAAATGTTGGAAAATAGCCATGCAGAAATGAATTTGGGCATATGCGAGTTGAGAAATGTCTGAGAATGGATGTACAAAGTGGGCCCTATGAAATACAGCACGGGGTGGTAATTAACACGTCATGTTTAAGGGTGTAATTCATCACAAACCAAACGACTGATGAGTGAGTTGTCTTGGATAGGGAAAAAAGCCCAGACACATGTTCTGAGGCAACAGTCCCCCACAGTTTTCAGAGGGAACTCAACTAACAGGGTTTTTGCTGCAGTAAAAGGCCCTCCGTGAGAGCTCAGCAACACTTTTATAATGGTCTTGAAGGCTGAATGAGAGCGCACTCGCTCACTCTCTCCATCTCTAACTCGTTCCACACACACACAAAACATACACACACACACACACACACTCTCTGGCAGAGTACAAAGGAGGGAAACGTCTCTCAAAAGACCTCTGCTGTACGGTTCCTCTGAAATATTGCAAGCGCACCCGTTGAATGATGAGGGCCCATATCTATCAATAATGCATTACAGGGACATGGTTGGGGGGGGGGGCGTTTGGAGGTGGGGGGTGTGGAATGACAGCCTCTCGGCGCTGCGTCTCTTCCTGAAAGCGTAGCGTAAATTTACAGGGCAATAATTATGAGTCTTTTCAGCGAGATAAAGGCAGGACCCCGTTTCCCCAAAAGTAATAAACTTGACTCACTCTCTCCTCGTTGGGGATGAGAAATGTTCCCCTGGCAGCTGCAGTTGTAGCGCAAGGTGGGTGCCTGCCTGCCACAGCAATCTCTTTTCATCAGTGCCAGAGAACGCAATTTCAGCATTCATATTCACCATTTCTGTCTGCGGCTCGCAGTGGGAGCAGGAAACTTAAGTTTAGTCCGAAAAAGTCCACAAAAATGAACTGAACACGCATCCCTTTCAGAGCTGTAAATAAACCAGAGAAGGGCTCTTTGAAAAAGAAGCACCTCTGGCTACTTACAAGACATCACGCTCCTTATAGGTTCTAAAGTGAAGCCAATGGTTACACATTGTGGGCTTCAAATGTTCCCCATGAAATGTTCTCTGATTTTAAAGAACCATATACAACAGCTTTTACATAGGGAGGAAACACTTCACCATGCCAGGAAACATTCTGCATTCAAATGCTTTAGGGTTCTATAAATGACAACTGCCTTTACTACAGATCTTTGAAGAACCGAGTTTAAAGATTTAGACGTTTTTTTGAGAAAAGATTCAGTATAACACTGAAGAGATGTCTTAAGGTGCCAAACGGGGGTTATGTGGGGTAAATCCACATAAGAGCCACTTTTGGATCTCTGAAGACCCTTTCAGTGGATAGTTTTTAAAGAACCCATTTTGTATGGATGAGAGCAATGCATCCAGGCACTTTTCCCCAGCGTAAGGCCCTTGTCCCTTTTCGGGTAAATACCAATTGCAAGGTCTTCCACAACTTATTAGCATAAAATAAGAATACCCTGCTGATTTATAATTATTAGGAGCCCAAATCCTGCAGCCAGTCAGGCAAACAATCCTATCATGTCATTGTTGACCAAGGATAGGCGTCAAAATCTAGAAAAAATGGAAAACATGGGGACTGATGAGTGGCCTTTCAGCCTGCCTGATGGCTGAGTGGACAAACGACCCTACTGAGTGGCCAGAGGCATCATATTGTGACATACACAACTACCTTTACGGAACCAGCAGGTAATATATTTCTAAAATCTGTGACTGTTTTGGCGGGTAAGACACTTTATTTAGAAGTGGTGTCTGTCCAACATCATGTTTGCTAATTACATTACCAAGCTCACTAACACTTTGTAAGTTAGGCTATGACATAGACTGTAGTAGTTCCATCCTGTTAGCTAATTTCATTGAGGTGTTTGCCACAAACTCTTCAGCCTATCGACCAATCAGGCCCCTACTTTCCCTCTCTCTGCCGAGACTGGACGAGACAGATCTCTGATTTTGCTGTCCTTCACACTTTGGGGAAGCAAAGAAAATCATAAACTTTTTTTTACTGTTTTTTAAGTTGTTAACTATAAACAACGTGACACAGCAGCTTTTAAGCATTATGCTACTAGTTTTTTCAATTTGGAGCTGGTCATTGGGTTTGTTTTCCCAAAGTCGTGATTCATGTCAAATATATTCAAATTATAAAGGCAATATAAAGGTTATCTGACTTGTCACAGTAGAAGAATCTCTTGGCAAGAATCCACATTCAACAGCAAACAGAAGAAGTGCTAATAGAAGCAAAACACAAGTTAACACTGGTGCTGCTTTACACTGCGCCTGGTGATATATAAATGCAATGCTTCCTCTAGCCTGGTAAGGACTGAGAAGTGAGGAGGAGGGACTGTCCATTTCCTAGTGATATGTTGTGATACTGTTTGGACTAAATCCACTGAATTCATCATAGAAATGACCTTTTTAAGCATAAAGGTTTAATATATACCTAGTATTTCTAGCAGTATTTCTAATAAAATGGCCAGTTTTTAATAAGATGGCTAATTAATGTAAGCATAAGGTAATTTTTTCTAATAAAGTGGCCAGTGTCTAGCAAAGTGACCAGTGAATTTAAGAATAACGTAAGTGTGTAAGTGGCAGGTAAATGCAGGTAAATGCAGTTAAGGGACTAGTGAATGTAAATAGTCCTATACCTGAGTATATCGTAGGAGTTTCCAATAAAGTAGCCTGTTCCTAATAATGTTGGCAATAAATTTAACTACAGGATGAAGGTATCCAGTATCCAATAAAGCCCTGGGCTTTGGGTACCCCTGGGTCACCCTCAGCCATAAGGTAGATCCAGCCAGGTCTTCATAGAAGAGCCACAGTATTGTAAACCTCCACATAAAGTAAGGGGTCAGAAGAAAGCAAGTAATACTTAGGAACCTTTATTTTTAAGAACGCTTGTAGTGAGTTCTTGTTTGCATCATTAAGATACAATTTAAGACTACAATGTTCCCCAGCTGTGAAGAATGATCTTGTTTTAGAATGAACAAAAAAATAAAAAGGAGAGAGAGAGAGAGAGTCGCATTTACCTGAGAGCCGAGTTGATCAGCTGCATCTAAAAGACCCAGGCGTCCTTGAAAGTGATAAATGTTCTTGAGTGGGTTACCTATCTTTTTTCAATTACTTTTCGCTGAAAGTACTTTTCATTGAAAGTAATTGGCTTGATCCCGGTATCACTGACAGGTTTTAACTAAAGATTTACCCATATAGAATCTTAATGTGACTTCGATATCATGCACTTAATTATTTACTTATCTGTTCACACACGTTTTAATGGAGCGCTGTTAGTATGTGGTGTAATGGTGTTTCCATGAACACTAATGTGGTAGATGAGGAAGATTTCCCTGCTACGGTGTCTTCATCTATAAACCCAGACGGGGAATTTTGATTGAGTGCCACTGCTACACTTATAGAGGTATTTAGTTTTTATTTGGTGGAGATGTCCACCTTAGTAGGTAATTTGCAGCAAGGACATGAGACTGTGGTTAATGGGGCGTGAGAGGCAGGAAGAGTGTCATGGGAGTGTGATCTGTTAGTAACTCATGTCAGGTTATAATAGAGCTGCACAATGTACACTCATTGGCTCACTATATTAAGAAAGCTTTCCATTTAGCCTCACCTTGCCTGGGTTTATTTAGAAACCGCAGCCATCTGTTACCATGCAAAACATTGTTTGGCATACATTAGTTATTTATCAGTAGTCAGTTTGTAGCCATAGAACAATCTGTATACTGGCTGAATGTATTGGGGTAGTGGACTTCTCTCAACCCAGCAGCAAGACGTGTGAAAGCCCTCAGCAACACTGCTGTGCCTGATATACTCACACTGGCACCTCATACAGAGTGTATCACTGCTGTGTTCAGAAGTTCACAACTCAAATAACAGTTGGTCAATAGCTATCCTGTGGTCAGAAACTGAACCGTACACCTAAATATCAGAGCTATGAGGTAGACGGACCTCATCAAATGGCCAGTAAATGCAAGTGCAATTGCAATTGTCTAATAAGGTGGGTAATTAAATGCAAGCTTAAGGTACATAAAGTGGCCCGTCTTCAGCAAAGTGGCCACTGAATTTAATAATAATGTGGGTATATCTAATAAAGCAACAGGTAAAGTGTTTCCAATACGGTCACCAGTGAATATAGATAGTCCTGTACCTAAATATACGGCAGAAGTTTCCAATAAAGTAGCCAGTTGGCAACAAATGTAAGTATAGTGTAGGTGTAGCCAGTGTCTGATAAAGTGGGTAGTGACTGTAAATAACCGGCAGAGGTGCCTAATAAGGTGGACAGTTAGGAGTTCCTGACAAAGTTACTAGTTTCTAATAACGAGGGAAGTAAATCAAATACAAGGGAAGTGTTTCTAATAAAGTGGCCACTCAATGTAAGGAGTACAAAGGATGTGTTTCTAATAAGTGGCCAGTTAATGTACATTGTGCAAAGTAAGTGTTTCTGATATAGTGGCCACTCAATGTAGGGAGTACAAGAGATGTGTTTTAAATAAGTGGCCAGGTAATGTATATAGTGCAAGGTAGAGGTATCTAATAAAGATGTTAAGTTAATGAACGGAGTACAGGGCAGGTGATTCTAATAAAGTGGTCAGTTGATGTAAATATAAGGTAGGTGTTTCTCATACAGAGGCCAGCTTATAGCGAAGCAAATAGTGAATATAATAATACAATGTGGCAGGTGAATGCAAGTGCTGTAAGAAAGTGACCAGTGAATGTAAATAGTCCTGTAACTAAGTTAGTTATATAGGTTAGTTGTAGCTGGTGTCAAATAAAGTGGGCAGTGGCTGTAAATACCCAGTACACATATCCAATAAGATGGCCAGTTAATGTAAGTGCACAGTAGGTGTTTTTGATAAAGTGACCAGTTTCTAATAAAGTGGGCAGTAAATGTAAATACAGAGGAAACGTTTCTAATGAAGTGGCAAGTTAATGTAAGTAGTACAAAGTAGGCATTTCTTATGAGGTGACCCGTAAATGTTAGTGCTACAAGGTAGGTGTTTCTAATAAAGTGGCCAGTTAATGTATACAGTTCAAGCTTAGTGGATTCCAATATGGTGATCAGCTGCTGTCGGTATAAGGTAGGTTCTAATAATGTGGCCAATTAATGCCAAAAAGTATAAGCTAGCTGTGGTCTGTAGTAAAGCAAGCAGTGAAAGAAAATACAAAGTAGATGTTTCTAATAAGGTGTCCGGTTAATGTAAGCAGTAGAGGGTAATGTAAACACAAGTTGAGTGTTTGAAATAAGAGGCAAGGTCCTGATACAGTGAACAAGGTAGGTGTTTCTAATAAAGCCGATAATGAGTGCATTGTTTGCAACCCTTAAGGCAGCATTTCTCTTTCTGTTGCAGGCTTTGTGAGCACACCTATAATTAGAGTGCAGTCTCCAATGATGTTTTGTGGTTGCTCTGAGCAGCAGCAGACATTGTCATGGTTTCTACATTATACTATAATACTGTATAACAGAAGGTGCCAGGTACCATTGTATGGCACACATCAGGCTAACCCCCCACGTTCGTTTAATGGTAGAAAGGTTAGCATTTTGGGGAGAAGAATTCCCTTAAGATCTGGGGCATGAGACTGTACACCCTGACGGACAAAGATAGTGAGGTAACATGTCCACTTCCTATGTTTATCCCGAACCTCATAAACATTATTGTCCATGGCTGTCAAATCTGTTCAGATGCAAGAGGCAGCGTTTGATTGTTGGTTTTCTGTGAGACAGTTCTGTGTGTTTGTTCTTCTTTCTGGATGCTAAATTGACCTATACAGCTATATGCTCCACTTTTTGAGCAACTATTGGCAGATCTCCAATCCAACCTAATGAGAAAGGTGGACAACTTTTTTTTTTTTTTGATAAGACCTTAATGTAGAATGTATATTAATTTCAAATTGCAGGGTTCCTGTATTCCAAGCAAATAGTGAACCTGACTAACCAGGGCCCATCCTCCCTTGACGGTGGAACTTCCAAAACTCTGAAAAAGAACTTGATTTGGGTTTCTAATTCTGATGCTTTATGTCATACAAATAATTAATTTGACACTACTTGCACTATTTACATATTGTTTCTGTTATGTTCCCTGCTTTGAAAAACATAAATTGATTCTAACTGTCTCTACAGTGGGCAGGTAGGTAACAACTTCTAATGAAGTGGCCAGGTAACATGAATAGTAGAAGCTAGGTAATAATATGGCCTGTTAATAGAAGTATAGGGTAGCTGTTTCTAATACAGAGGCCTGAGTAACTACAATAAGTGTTGACTATCTAACATGAAGTGATACATGTAGTTACTTTATGTTAACTAGTTAACACCTAATGTTAAGTGTTACTGAGACATGTTTATAATAAAGTGTTTAGTGAATATAGAAACACAAGGTGGCAGGTGAAATGCAGGAGTTTGCAATAAAGTGAACAGTGAATGAAAACTGAGAATAAGGTGGGTGTTTCTTATAAAGGTGGCAGTTTGTAATACTATGGTTAATTAATGTAAGTATAAGATAGTTGTGGTCTGCAGTAAAGTTGGTGGTGAATGAAAATAAAAGGTAGATGTTTCAAAGTAGGTGATCAATAAATGTAAGCAAGGGAAGGTCATGTAAATACAAGTTAAGTGTTTGACATGAAGAGGTCCGCTTAGAAGGTGACATTTTGGATATAATAACCGTTATGTGGCTGTTATTATGTTTTATATTAAATCAATTATTCAATTAAATCAATTTATCAATTAATTAATTAATCAATTAAATCAATTTAATGAGTGGATACATTCAGCTGATGATTATACTCACTTCCAGGATGTTTTAACTGAAAGTGTTTTTAGAATTAGGCACTGCATTTAGAAAATTGTTTTCTGAATTGTGCATCGCTACCTGCTTATGAAATTAGGCCTTGATGGAAAGCAGAAGGGTCTATTAATGTGATTATTAGAGGTTATGGACTTTAAAGAGTCATTACTAGGGCTATCGTATGTTAGACATTCCAAAAAGAAACATATTTGTGAGAGTTTCTCATGAACATTCAGATTCAGAAAATATGACCATGTGCAGGGTTTTGTAGGCCGTCACACGTCTTACCAAACATATTACCACACATATTACTGTAACATATTAAGTTAAATGAAGGGGTGCAAGGTTTGTAGCTATATAGTATAGTTACTGACTGTATATATCTAAACCGCCATGGCATTCAACTACATTAGGGCATTTACTATACTTAGTTAGCCACAGTTGCTAAAATTAGCTGGTAGGCACTCTACCAAGGACAAATGCAGAGACAAGAGGACTTCTAGTAAGACACATAAGTTGTATCTTTTGGACCCTACAAAAATAGGGTTGCTAAATAGTGACAATAGTGACTTGAAAGGTGACAAATGCTGTGCACCCTATATCTTGTCTGACAATACTAGGCTTATCTAGTCTTGTCCTACCATTGTGCATGGTGTGGGTGGAGCATAGATAGGCCAATTATACAATGTCCCACCCTCAAAAAAAGATTTCTTTGATCTTTGTTCATCTCCTTCTCAGACTGTTAGGGAAATAATTTCACCCTCAAAATTTTCCCTCAGAGTTTTAAATGAGAGCTAGCCGCTTCGGTGTCAGCACGTCCCCACAGACATGTTAGTTTGGCAGGTCCAGCATGGGATCTGCCTATCACCCCAGCAACAGCCTCATCTCACTGATATACAACATAGCCTTTTCTGCTCTCTGCAAAACACACACACACATCTATACGCACACACAGGGCAATAGACATGACAGACAGACCCATCCATTTAGGGGAAGGAAAAAGGATAGCTGAGCTCTGGCCAACGATTGGACTGCAGAAAGAGCTGCAGAAATTGTTCCATTTCCCACCAAACGAACCCTAAACGGGTACAAAATGCGGAGGCCATTGCTGGCCTTTAAAAGTAGGCGTCTGGGGTCGGGGAATTTCAGAGATGTGAGAAATAAGCATGCCGTCTGGGCTGGGCCGTCTCTTTTTAACATGAATAAAAGCTTCAGACAGCAGTCATAGGAATCCAATATAGAAGCGCGTCGACAGGCCTTTTCCTGAAAGCCCCCATTTAAGCTTTAATCCATAGCAAAGTGACCCTGACATTTTTGTGCTAAACTGTACGTGTGCTGTTCCCACTGAGGGGGATCCATTTCAATGAATCAGGCAACTTGAGGCTCATAGCCCACTGAAACGTAACAAATAACCTGATATTGATTTCCTTCCTGTCTTATACAGCGGCACTCTGGGTGTAATGCTGAGGGAAATTCCTGACTTTTACAGACCCTAAAATGTAGTTCTGTGCTCCTATAGCTACCTGGTGTCTCACCATCCTGTGACGTCACGCTGTTTCCATTCCTCCATCCAGGAGGGTGATGTAAGCAGCGGCAACAGAGTCGGTCACTCTCTCAGCCTCTGTCTGGTCCCTCCCCTCATCCCTTGTGGAATAGAAGGAAATAGGTGAAGAGCTGCAGCGCTGAAGTGAGCCCAGTATGGAGAAGAGCTGTTTGAGGTGCCGTTGGGTAAATTTGCAGACACGGTCAGAGGTAGTGAAGCAAGATGTGAAGAAATGTGCGAAAAGCGTCCCTTTATTAATCTTCGCACAAAAGTACCGTGTGGGCTTTTGGGTCCGTGAAAATGAAAGCAGTGCTACTCAACTGGAGGCCTCCTGTGCCTACAGGTATTTGTTCTAGCCCTTGCACAACTCCACAGGATCTCACTAATTAGGTTCCGTTCATTATAAGGAGATGAGTTCATTAGTGAAGTCAGGTGGGAATGTGCTGGGTTGGAACAAATACCTATTAGGCACTGTGGTCTGAGATGAATATCTGCTATTTAGAGCTGTAGTTATTGAGCAGCCCATGAAAACATCAGCACAACTGATCGTTCATGCTTAGAAACCACAGAAGAAAACGCGACACTGGAACAGACCTTTCTAGATAGCTGCTTGACTGACCTTATGCTAGTGGGGCATCATCGCTTTTGGAGCTAGGCCTTCAGTTTGAGTGATAGAAGTTAAAACTCTGTGACTATGCTAACTACTGCTACCACTCCTGAGAGAGCAAATGGCAGATGGCAAATGGCAGATCTAGACTAAAACCTTCTACATAAAACTTACTATGAAAGGGATTCATGATGAGAAGAGGTGGTACAGTGCCGTGAATGTCTTGCGCCATGTGTGTAAAATGAGTCGCAAAGCAGATGTTAATGTTTGTCTATAAGGAGTGACACGATATTGGCGTTCAAAGGCCGCAGTGGAAAGGAAGTAGCTGAATATGCAGGTTTATGGAAGTGTAGGGTCATACAGGTCTACCAGCAGTGCCAAAAATCCCAGTCTAGTGCTAGGAAAGACATCCACCAAATCTGGCCAAACAGCACAACGCGTCCAGCTGTTATTTGTGCTTGTTATACCTGGTCATTTATGCACTGAGGCATAGTGGCAAATTATCCAATATGGCATAGTGGCAAAAGTAGGCAAGATATCTAGGTATAGCATTTAACTTGCAGGTGCACTGCTGTATTTGAAGAACAGGGCTGTATCAGAAGACAGATCTCCTTAACACACGTTTATGGCAGTGTATTACAGCACAATGCAAGGAGACATCCAATATGAATTATACCGGCGGATACTAAGAGAAACTATGCCAGGACTGTCTATGAACTGAATCTCAAGGGAATGTGGGTCATGCACAAGCACCAAAAGCACACAAGTACCAGCAAATGGAAAACGATGATAAAGTTAATGGTTTGGTTCAGCTGGGTTGAAGTCCTGACCTTAATCTGACAGAAGGGTTGTGAACAATTGATGTGAGAAAACCTACCAACGTTCTAGAGTTCAAGCTGCTCCGTATGGAGAAAGGCTGAAATCCCTCTAAGCTGACGTGCAGGACTGACCAAGCTACTGGAAATGTTTAGTTGCACTGACTGCTGCACAGTGGGGTCACACCAGATGCTGAAAGCAACAGCTCACATCCTTGTTACCCCCCACAGATATGTAATATTGGATCATCTTCCTCAGTAAATAACTGACCAAGTATAATGTTTTTGTCTCATTTGCTTAACTGAGTTCTCTTGTGTGAAAATGTGGAATTTGGATTTCATATTTATACAGTAAGATATAAAATTCTAAAGATACTTACACACTTTCAAGTCTTACTTCTAAAATACATTTTTGTATTTCATGTTTCCTCGTATCTTGTGACAGACATTTTGTAACTTGTAGCAGTTTAACAGTGACTGAATTTACATACACGTAAAAATCTTACTGTAATCTGACTCTAGATTCTCTGAGTTATCCTAGGTGGTCATGTAAACAGCGTACTCTGATCTCCTAGATCAGATTAGCATTTAACATAGCAACCACGAGATGGTAACAAAACTAAGTAACTACATGATTGACCAGATAAAGGATCTAAATATTGTTCATCTGCTTTAGAGAAACATGCTCATGTGAAATTTGAGTTTTCTGCTATGTTTATGTCGCGTCTTATTCAGTGAGTTTATTTAAAAAAAAAAAAAAAAAAAATTACAGTTATCAGATTATTGCATGCATGAAAATGTGCTCCCTGACTCTGTTCATAGAGAGACCTGGTATAGAGCTGCTTCCACTGTTTTCCATTTCTAGCATCCTTTCATGCAGGTTATATGAAAATAGTCTCACCTACTGGAAAGCGAAACATCATTGATTTATTTCTCTGTCACTTTCTAATTATGCTAAAAGTGCGTCTAATATGTTAGGCTTTCTCTCCTAAGTGATAGGACTGCTTGCTCAGCCATATCTACCTAGATACCACGAATAACAGTTCTTGATGGGCCAGTTTTTATGATGGCCAGTTTTTATGTATTGTAATAAAATGATATGTGTAGAGTTTTTATGAATGCATGTTTCTATTGAATAATGAAGCTTTATAAATTCCTTAAGGAGCCTGACCAATGTCGAGTTAATACTTATGACATAATAAACCTGGGAATTAAAAGGGCTGAAGAAACTTCACATGATGTAAAGCTTTTAATAACTGACAATCATTACTAGGCCTGCTTATTTAAGCCAAAACCCCTTTTGGAGCCTTTATACCTAGAAGTGTGCAGTGTTCTGTGTTACCCAATCGTTCAGCTAAATGAGATTTTAGGCACAAATGGAGAATGGCGAGACCAGAAAAGGATATTGTGAGTGGCCTTGGATGGACAGTCCAGAGAGAAGTCGATGGAAATCCTGGCAATATATTTGGAAAGACTTCAGATGAATGGAAGATTTACGTGACTTGGTGGACCAATCAACCTGTCAAAGGACAGACAAGAAGGAAGTCTCCATAAGCTACTGAGTCTATGTCTGCAATTACTTGACAGTATGCTCTCAGTTTTCACGGTCAAGGATACCTTTGAAGGCATTTGGACGTGAGGCCGTTTACTCAGGCTTAGCATAATGGTAGCAGCATATGAATGCTAAGATTCACAAGCACACATCAAGTCACTGTCATCGTTCTCAATGGGGCATGACATCCGAGTCAGACCTATTAAGGAAAGAAATAGTGCACTCTTCTTCCGTGTGATGCTGTCAGATCCCTGTTAATCTCCTTCCTTTGAACCACTGGAGTTTTCCTACGCGTGCATCAAACGGATGCCTATTCCACACGCAAAAATGAAAATGTATTGCGGAAAATTGTTGCTTAGCAGTTCTGTCTTTAGGTTCATTAGCAGGGAAGCGAATGCCCCAGCCAGGAGCTGGAACATATGCTCTCTCTGGAGATATTCATCAGCATTCCAGAGCGAGCAGTTCTACATCCAATTCCATCTGCCCATGTTTCATTTTCGGCACCAATTGCAGCACCTTCGCTCATTAATTTCCAAATTGCTGTTGTGCGCATGCAAACACTCGGAAATGAGCAGGCTCATTGTTGGCCAGCTGTGAAAGCCCAATACAGGAATAAGGGTAATCAACATCAACAGAAATAAAGGAGCTCGATTAGAATCATTAAGCAATGCGAGGAGGTGAGGGAGTGGCGTAGACGCCGTCGCAGAAAAGATAGGTCAAAGTCATGTGGCAGCAAAGTACGCTGAAGGAGTGCACTTGAGGTCTGTGTGCACTTCTGGGAGCTTTCGTTAGTCGGTTGGGGGGGATGCAAGTTTCATATATGCTTCCTCTGGGAGGAGCAGAGTGCACTTGTTTATTAGAGGAGTACATGTCCTCTCAGTCACCTTCTCGTCTGCATCTGCCTCCTTGGTGCCACCACCAATTAGGGTTAATTGGCTGCAGCCATGACTTCTCACAGGTGTGTGCAGGAGCTGTCCACTGATTTGTGGTGCTGAAGTGACAGTAACAGCCTGCCGCTGTCTGTGGTGCTGAAACCCTGCTGAGGAGCTGGTGGGGTGTGCCTTCTGCTGCTAGCACAAATGCCAACCATTTGAATGATCATTGACACTCGTTCCTAAAGTCTCAAAATCATTTTATCCATCTTCATATCTTTCTTATCCATTGTAAATCATTTCTCCCTCTGTCTGTCAGCCTACTCGCTCCCTCTCTCCCTCTTACACTCTGTCTGTTATCTCTGTCTCTCATGCGTCTCTCTCTTTTATCTTTTTCTCTCTCTCCTTTTCCCTTGCTGGCTATCTTTTATTCCTCTCTCTCTTTCTCTATCTTTTATCTTTATATTCTGTCTATTCCTCCCTCTCTCTTTCTCTCTCTTTCTCTATCCTTTATCTTGTTTCTCTCTCTCTTCTCTCTCTTCTTTCTTCTGTCTTGCTCTTTTTCCTTCCTTATATTTATCCTCCCTCTCTCTTTCTTTCTCCCCCTCAGTGTTTTCACTCTCTCATTCTCCTTCTCTCATTTTCTCCCTATATTATATGCCGCTTCTCCCTCACTTTCTCACTCTTTAGCCTTTTAATCTGTACCTCTCTTCTTTTCTCCTTCTTTCTCCCTCCCTCACCTTCACTGTTTTCTTCCCTCTTTTTCTATCTCATTCCTTCCCTGCATTTCTCCATGTATCTTTTCTATGTTTCTCTCCCTCATATATCTTTTTCTCTCTCTCCTACCCTCCTTTTCTCCTCCTTCCTTTCTGTCTCTATCTATGTCTTTTATCTGTGACTATCTATGTATATCTAACTTTTTACCTCTCTTTCTTTCCCCCTCTATTTCCTTTTCTCTTGCTCTGATTCTTTTCTATATCTCTTCATATGCCTTATACTTATACTGGCCTGTCTCTCTCTATCGTTTCTCTCTCACTCTCTCTCTTTCACTTTCTCTTTTCTTTCCATCTTTCTCTCTCTCTCTCTTTCTCTCTCTCTATCAGTCTGTCTTTCAACCTGAAATCTGAAATTTCCTTTCATCCATCTGACCTCAGACAGTGCTCGTCACTTGTCAGTGAGATGAGTTTTGTGGTAAAGAGAAATCTGCCTGTGTGTGTGTGTGTCTGTGTGTGTCTGTTCTGTTGCCCCCGGCCCACATGGGTTTCTGTTTCCCTGCTGAGATATCAGTGCAGGTGCTGGATGCCTGGAGCTGGTGAAAAAGAACATCATGATTTTAGCTCACCTCCAGCATCACCTCTGCGGCCCACACAGTCCTGCCTAACTCGCTCCACACTCGCCCCCTCGTACCCCACCACACCACGCCCCCCTCCCTGGTTCGCCTAAGCGTTGGACTCACAGCCTAATTGTCAGATGTGGAGCATTGCCAGGCATGTCACTTTAAGATAAGATAGAAGTGAGTGCTACATTAATCACACCCTCTTGACCTACACGTGCTGTACGCGAGCGCAGCCTCGCAGCGGTTAAATGTTTAATCAGAGTGCTCATCACAGCAGACAGCTTGCGATAAATGTCCTTTCAGCTTTTTCCTCCGAGACTCAGAATGTGCCCATTTGAATGCCTCCCCTCCACCCTCCAGCTTCTTTAATGGCCGGGAAGTGAAATAGTGTCCGGCCTAATACAACCTGAAGGTTGCCCAAGACATATGAAAGCACCTACTCCTCAAAGACCACCGCCCCTCCATCCAAATACAAGCCCGGCTAATTGTGTTAGGGTGCTGCATGAGGATCCAGGGCCATCCGGAGGGGAAAGAGCCAAAGAGCGAGAGCTCTGTCTGATTTCTGCTGTCATTAGTAATCTCTTTAGGACAGGCAGAGGAAGGCAGTCGCAGGAAGAGAAGCAGGCTGTCTGGCTGGCAGACTGACTTAGAGCTGCGATAGTGTGTACTGCAGGCACGCGCTGAAATGTAACTGTCAGGAAAGGGGATCAGCGGGGAGAGGTTTTTCCTTCATGAGATAATGAGTTCCAATCGCGCTTCATTGCATTTAAATGTTTCGTTATGAGGCTGACATTCAAATCGGCGGGGAGCGAAAGTGGTTTCAGGGCTAAGGGCTGGATGTTGTGGTTGCTCCTGATTCCTCTTTTGTTCTTAACAACTCTGCAGACGCTGTTCAGTTGTTCTAACTTAATGAAGTTAGTGTTCAGTCAGCAGTACATTTCAAAAGCAAGTTAATGGAACCAGAATCTGTTTACCTGTTATTTGAAGTTCAGTAACTTTCAATATTCAATTCAAAGGCAGCTACAATAAAAACCTCCCTATTTTATACCATATATTAAGTCATGGTTTCACAACCTGTAGGTTGTTGACCACCAGTGGGCCATGAAGCACCCTCTAATGGTCTGTGGGCAGTAGTTTGTAGTGGGTCAGATGTATCCATATTTATATTTCCTCTCTCTCTCAGATTATCCTTCTCTAACATATTCCACATATCAGAGAATGTCTGCATAGGACCCTCCAGTCACTGTATATTTGTATTTTGTTTATATTTAACATTCGTCTTTTATTTAGTATGTTTAGTTGTATGTATATTAATGCTGCTCTGCTGTAGAGTATTAACCTGAGCCATGTTGTGCAAATTAAGTTATATGAGATATATTAATATAAGTGTATGCATATTAATGCACCCATGTAGATATAGAAATAAAAATCTGTAGCAGGTTAATTAAAAATATTCAGTATAGACAATATTCAATATCGCTGCTGTCGAGCCACTGATGGAGAGACGTCTTGGGTGCTTTCACAGCCCCCTGAATGAATCCCTTTGAATTTGGACATATCATAACTCTTTTTATACAGATTTCTTGGAGAAATTACATTTATAAAAGTTGTATTCAGTTTCCTCATATCAAGAAAACTCTGTATGTGTCCATTTTGAGCTTGTAGCTCTGGTGCTATAAAGGGTGCATATGTTATAGTGCAATGTTTGAAAAACAGAGTGTGTTTTAAGAAATGGACAGATGGTTCATTTTCTCTGCAATAATTCAGATTAAACATTAGCACTTTATTAGCGCTCAAGTGACTCCAGTAATGTCTTGAGTGGGATGAAACCCACACCAGCATTGTGGCATTTATGGCTGCAATCCTATATTTCAAAACAGCACGAAAAATGGTTTATTACATTAAAGCAGGCGAGCAGCCAGTGGTTTGATGGGAAAAGTTCATGATGCTCAATATGAAGTTTGTTTGGAGAGAAAGTCATGCTCTTTAAGGAGAAGAACTGGTTGGCTTGCTGGTCATGCTGCAAACAGGGAAAGCCTCTCATTATTGTGGAGATCTGTTAAAGCACAGGAGCCAGAACAACCCCAAACCACTGCTACAAGTCTTTAGTAAAGATTTAGTAACATTTTATTGGGAGGATTTTAAATATTGTCACTGCCCAATGAAAAGCAAGTATCTCCACGAAGACAACTTTACAGGAGAGGGCAAAAACCTCACTGAGGTTCAGTGGAACCAGACATTTCTTTCAAAATGACTTTAGGCCAGTTCTGTTGGTCCATTCATCATGAAATTTCCCAACAGTGTACATGGCAGCTGCTGTGTTCAAATGATGCATAAAAGTAAAAATCTACAAAAATGGGGATACATGTTTCTCTTAAGGCAGTGAGAATCTGTTTTTGTAATGGTAATTTGACCTTTAGTTGTGGGTAATTTGGCATCTGGCCAAATGTCGGCATGGTAGCTGTGTCGCTGCACAACAAATACAGCTCCCCAAAGGCATGCAGTCAGATACTAAATTACCCCCTAGGTGTGTGTGCGTGTGCGTGTGAGTGTGTGTGTGTGTGCGTGTGTGTGTGTGTGTGTGTGTGTGTGTGTGATTGTCTGTGTGTCTGCCCTGAAATGGACTATTGGCCTGTCCAGGGTATTTCCTGCCTTCCACCCATTGAATGCTGGGATAGGCTATAGCTCCTCCTGTAACTCAGAGGGATACGGTTGTTTAGAAAGTGTGTGTGTGCCCATTCAGAAAAATAGGAGCCAGGTCTTCAATGGCCACCGAGTGGTTATGATAAGAGACTATGATTAAAGCTGCACTCCTGGGGAGTTGGTGACCCCTCTGGTGGAAATGAGTAATTAGACACAATGCTTTGTGGATGAATCAGTCTTTTGTACGGTTGGATAAGGGACCTTAGTCAACGCTTGGGTAAGGACATGTCGTCTAAGCATGTGAATGAAGTTAGTCACCAATGTCTTAACATCTTCAGCAAAGAGCTGATTTTGCATTTGAGACCTACATCATGTCAGACCTTCTTTAGCCTCAATAAAGACGTGACATGGTGTGACCCGGTGCTTCAGACTTCTAAATGATTATTTCAGGCTTTTCAAGGTGACTCACCGCAGCGGGCACCCTGTATTTTAGCATGTTCTTCTTCTCCCGATTCACTGATTCTTCTTCTTTCAGTTTTAACACCACCACAAGGCCCTTTGTTGGCGAACATCAGGTTTTGTTCTCTAGTGTTCATGCTGTCTGACGGACTACAATAACCATAAACTCTAGAACTGAGTCTGTGTTGCATCTCACACAACTTCACTTGAGCAGGAGCCTTGGGCTGTGGCAAATGTTTGATACTGCAAACACCACATAATTAGAATGCTTTAGGAATAATTGACTATGAATAATTGATTATGACTTTCAACAGCACTTTTGACTCTACAAATTGTTATTAAATGGGGATGTACACACGCACACAAATGTCTACTGCAAAAACAGACTGTAATTTCTTTTTTATTTACACAGAATTCATTTCTCCTAGTACAGGAAACCATGCTGTTGCATTCTTCATTTTTGAAATATGTTCCACTTTAATAAAACTTTGCAAATTAAAAGAGAACTTTGGGCTGATTTAATACCCTTTTCCAAAACAATTTGATGCATTCTCTTTCTGAGAAAAAAGCCAAACTACACTTTTTTGCAGCATTTAAAGCTACTTGTGGGCTAACAGCAGCCCCTTATGGAGAGCTTTTCAGGCTGCTCAATCTGAGTGAGCGAGGGAGAGTCAAGCTATCCATGCACTACCCAGTCAAACATTCTTTAGCAGCAGCTGTTGGTAGATTTGAAAGCTTTACTCCACATTCTATTAAGTTTTACTGGGAAACTGCAGCACACAAGTTATTATCAGTACACCTGAATTTAGAGTGTGTTATTAATATCAAAGTAGCTTATTTATGTGTATTTCAAAAGTCACATTACTGGCACACGGCAGGTCGCTTTTGTCCTGTAACTAAACATTAGACAGCTAACATATACTGAACTCAGGTCCACTAGAGCCAAAGGACCAAGTGGACATTCGGGCCACCACATTAAAAAATACTGGGGAAGCCCACGGGTTGCTCCGACTGAGCTCAAGATCCTGAAAGAAACGAAAGTGCACAAAGGACTGACCACACTCATCAGCAGTCTCACAAAAGGAGTGGTACACTTCAGTGAAAGACTTTGTATCCAGTGAGAGGAGCTGCAACTCACTGATCCAGTAAAAGATGCACTGCAATGGTTAACAGTGTGATGTTACTAAATGCCACTTTTAATGCTTCTTACTGCTGAACTAAGGCTGCTGTCTCTTCTAGCTTGTGTTTTACTGACCTATCCAACTTTTTACTAGTTTGATCTGTTTTGATGTGTGGGAACACTTTTCTCAGTGACACCAGCACTGTACTGTGCGCATAACCCGCCTCTTTTAACCTGTTGCTTTTAACAGACTGTAAAATACTGTAATTCAATATATGCAATAAAATCATAGCAAAGATACTCTTTTCATTTTTGCACATGAATCACAGAACATATGTTTGAACCAAGCATCACCATCCTCTCTCACACTCATCTTCCGAACTGCTTCATCCTTCTGGGTTTTGGGTGCGGTGCTCAAGCCTATTCCAGCATTCATTGGGCAGAAGGTAGGAAACACCCTGGCTGCTATTCCATCACAGGGCAGACAAATACAGATATATACATTTACACCTAGGGGACAGTTTAGCATCTCTAATTCACCTGACTGCATGTCTTAGGACTGTGGAAGGAAACCTGAGCACCCGGAGGACATCCACACAGACAGGGTGAAAACATGCAGACTCTGGACACTCCCGCAGGGAATTAAACCAAGGCCCTTCTTGCTATGAGGTGACAGCGCTAGCCACTGCGCCACCATGCTGCCCGCTTTAGCAGCCTGATATTGTACTGTATAATTGGTAAGCCAAACATAAAGATGCAAAAATCAAGTAGAGTTTATTATTAGTGCGCTGTTTGTTTTACACATAGACCTTTATATAATATATATATAGGCAATAATATATATTCTTATTCAATGTTCATGATAGTAAATAGTGACAGTAACAGAGAGACTACATCTCTGCAAAATTTCTGGCCAATAAATGAACGCTGCCATGTGTAATTTGATTCCCTTTAACAGTGTATTGCAGTGTGAAAAAACAATTGAGGGTATTTGTTTATTTGTTTGTTTGTTTGTTTGTTTGACTGGTTGGTCATTTATTTTGGAAACAAGCTTTGTGCCACCTTTTTTGGGTGTGTGGCACTTCCCCTGATTGGGTACGCATCATGGAACAGTTATTAGCACTGACAACTTTTGATGCATTTGAGCTCAATAGGAAATTTTAAACTGGAAACTCACTGTTATGTAGCAACTCTAAGCAAACATTGTACAGTCTGAACAATCTAAGCATTCAAAACACTGTGTTAACTAATGCATCTTATGCATTACAAATTGAACAATTCTGGTTTCTGCCAGTGTAGTGTAAATCTCGTCCAACCTACTACCAATGTATTGCTGACACTGTTTATCCATGACTGAATGACTGATGCATTTGGAAAAATGTAGACCCTGTTTTAAAATCTTAATTAATTCTGAATATCAAAAAAAAATCTAATGCGTTTGAACTGAAATGTGTTGCTCTGTGATTAAAGAGAAGCCCAGAAGCTTGTGCAGGACATGGAGATCTTTTTTTCATATCTTCTCTCCCTCTCTCCCTCTGCTGGGCCTGAGGGGTGATGAGCTTCTCATTGACTGAACTCTGAGATGGGGATTTGTCTTACATGGTCTGCTGCTTTTATTGCTGAACGTCTCCATTGCAATTTGACCTCAGGAACAACATCTTGATTCCTGATCCCTCTGGGCTAAGGCCTGTCCTACACCTCAGCAGGGCTCAGAGGCTGCTCAAGGCCCAGATGCAGATGACGCAGGTTCACAGCTCACTGTGTCCTAAACCACATTGACAAATCTACACAACCTTAATAGGGAACTTTACAGATTTGCCCTAATGTCTGCCAGGTTCCATCACATGAAATGTTATAGTCATTCAGTGGTGCGTTTCACAAAGCCATAGTTGCTACCTATGTTAGCAAATTACATAGTTGGAACGATACAGCTGTGATGCAAGTGTTTCCCAAAACCATGGTTGGAACTATGGAGGTAACTATGTTGGTAACTTACATAGTTCGAACCATCGTTAAACGACACAGGTGTTTCTCAAAACTGTAGTTCCACCGAACGTTTGCAAACACTGTGGTTAAGTTGTATAGTTGAAACTACAGCTGTAGACCTGCGGTTAGAAGAGGCTTAATTCCTGGTGATGACATCATCAGTAATGCAGAACGCAGTAGAGACTGACCGGTCACTGAGCTAAAATAATTTGTTATTTTCTGAAAAGAACATTGAAAGAACTGTTGTCCTGATGTCCTGAGTACCGTTGGATTTATCAGACCATTATAACTCACAGCTGTCAATGCCTTTACTACAGTGGGGAAAATAAGTATTTAGTCAGTCACCAATTGTGCAAGTTGTTAGATGAGAGGCCTTAATTCCTGGTGATAGAACATCAGGTAATGTAGACAAAATGTGGAAAAAAATTGAGAAAGTCATTTTGCTGAGAATTTATTTGCAAAATATGGTGGAAAATAAGTATTTGGTCAATAACAAAACAAGCAAGGATTTCTGGCTGTTCAGACCTGAACTGACCGGTCACTGAGCTAAAGTATAATTTGTTACACTCCAAACTTTTCTGTCGGAGGAAAGAAACATTGTGTAGAACCACTGCACCAGGCTGAAAGAAAGCTGATTGTCCTGATGTCCACTACTAATCTCCCTCGAGTACCGTTGATCACAAGAACGGTAAGGATTTTTCAGACCATTATAACTCATGTGATCTTGGTCAGCTGTTGTTTAACGCTAACCTAGGTTTGAAAAGAGAGCATTTGGATGTTCAGAAGAGTATTGGGAGAATGTCATATGGTCAGATACAAACAAAGTAGAACTATTTGGTAAAAACACAACTCGTCGTGTTTGGAGGAAAGTGAATGCGGAGTTGCAATAAAAGAACACCCATACAACTTTGAAAGCATGGGGGTGGCAACATCAAGCTCTTGGGGGGGCCCCCTAGCTTTTTGTTTCTATTCTCTGCAAAGGGACCAGGACGACTGGTCCGCGTACCTGAAAGAATGAATGGGGCCATGTAAATTGTGAGATTTTGGGTGCAAACCTCCTTCCATCAGCAAGGGCAATGAAGATTTATGAAAACGTGGCTGGGTCTTCAGCATGACAATGATCCCAAGCACACTGCCAGGGCAACAAAGGAGTGGCTTCGTAAGAAACATTTCAAAGTCCTGGAGTGGGCCTAGCCAGTCTCCCGATCTCAACCCCATCGCAAAACCTTGGAGGGAGTTGAAAGTCCGTGTTGCCACCGACAGCCCAAAAACATCACTGCTCTAGAGGAGATCTGCATGGAGGAATGGGCCAACAGACCAGCAAACAGTCAGGTGTGCCAACCTTGTGAAGACTTAGAAAAACGTTTTAACCCTCTGTCATTGCCAACAAAGGATATACAACAAAGTATTGAGATGAACTTTTGTTATTGACCAAATACTTATTTTCAACCATAATTTGCAAATAAATTCTTTAAAAATCAGACAAAATGAATATCTCAATTTTTTTTTCCACATTTTATAGAGGTCTACCTATGATTCATCAGGCCTCTCTCATCTTTTTAAGTGGGACAACTTGCACAATTGGTGACTGACTAAATACTTATTTTCCCCACTGTACAAACATATATCAAAAAAGAAAATTTACAGGGCTTTAATAAATCATTTCTTAGTCACTGAGAGCTTTCATTACCATTACGGAAAAAAATAAAAACAACGTCATCTGGGTATCAACCCCACGTCCATCTGAGACACTCACATCTGAGATCTCACCACCGTGTCACATGCACATGTTTAGCCAAACGTACCACTCTGGCACACAGACAGTCTTTTCATTTTATTTTGCTAATAGTTCTTCCAACTTGCTTTTAGGGGAAACGTTTTATGAGAGGTGTTATCTATTAATATTCTATTTATAATTAACATCAACATTACTATGGTTATAATTTTCATTGTTGATATATATATTTTTTATGATTTTGTTTTTATATTATTTCTATTCTAGTAGTGGTGGTGGAAAGTTATTTGTTTACAATATGAAGAAATATGAGTAGCCTAAATAATACTTTAATGATGTATACTGATTCTCATATTTTGATCTTGTATTACAATGTTTGTAAGTTTTTCAACGTTTTCCGTTGTGAAAGTCTGACCAAACACATTTGGACCCATGGTGGATTGAACTATGGTGGTTCAAACCAACATGGTTCAACTTACTGCAGAACAAACACAGTACAACAGTTTCGGGAAACGGTCGTAGTTCAGATGCTAGTTAGTTTAACGGTACATCATACCATGTTAGTTCAGTGCTAACCTCTGTTATGGTACGGGAAACGCTCCCCAGAGTGGTTTCACTTGAACAGAAACTTACCTTATGTCTGCAAAACAAATATAGTAATCTAATTTACTGTTCAGTGAATGTGCCTTCTGCCATGTAGAAGCTTTAAGCTCTATGACTGTCTGCAGACGTGCTGTAAGTTTAACTACAATGGCGCAGTTCACATCAAACTACTCTGAATGACCATGTTTATTTCATAAGCAATATGGTTGGAAAATTAAATTACCTGAGTGCAGTTTAAGAAGATTGAGAGAAGGTTTGGGGATGCATTTATGGAAACCACTACTTTCATAAGTTAGATTTTTCACACATCCATCCATTTAAACACTACAGATCCATGCAAAATGTTCCTGTAATTGCTTTGAGTTGACAGAATGTTTATACTGCATGGTGGGCTGTTAAGCAATAGTCACGGCTATTCAGTATTGGAAGATGCCATAGAATGGAACTAAACTGTTTTACATTGTCATTGCAGAATGAGGAGAGTTCAGTAAATGGAACAGACACACCGTGAACTCTAGACACTGTTGTTCCTCTTTCAAGTGCAAAATTAAAAGTAAAATGCAAAACAGGGTGATTCCAATATCTCAAATGTTATGTACCTGACTCATTAATAATCACACCCCTAGAATTTCCATATACCAACATACATTCTAGCCCATAGGACCAATGACAGTGGAGCAACATAAATTAAAAAAGTGGACTATATGGAGAAATCTTTGTGAAGGGGATGCCAGCACTTTTTAAGCCTGCCCCAAGAGATGCTCATCTTTAAACTGAGGCTGAAGTTGGTTTCCTATTCACCACTTCTTAATCAAATGTTCTGCTCCACCTTAAACATTACAGCTGTTCAAATGTTCTGTTCCACCTTAAACAAATCTACTACCAGGCTGTGAAGGGGAGGCCAGCACTTTTTGTGGCTGCCCCTAGAGATGCTCATTTTTATACTGAGGCTAAAGTTGGCTTCCTATTCGCCACTTCTTAATCAAATATTCTGTTCCACCTTAAACATTACAGCGTGTTCAGGCAGCAGAACATAACTGTGACACCATTTAAGGTGGAATGGTAAAATTACAAAACAAGCAGGCTAAGAGGAATCCAACTTCCATCAAGCATCCATGTCTTTCACAGCATCCCAGACAACTTTACATTCAAAGTGTTAGTTTGCTCTGCACATCTCACTTAGTCAGTTTCTCAAACCTTGCACAATATCACACAGACTCTGCTCAGAGTTTGTATGTAGCAGCTATGCTAAGAGATTTCATCCACTTTTTGATGGTAGTAGATGGTTGTGTTGTTGCCAAAACTAAAAGTTAGTATAGGTAACATAAGCTATTAGCGATTTTCAAGTAGCTAACATTAGCATAGCTAACTAAATAGTATGATGACCCAGTCTGTTTACACAGAGGTATTTTTTATTTTACTGCCTGTGTCTGTTTTGACATGCTGCTGTGATCATTGCAGTGTCTCACTATAAACCAGCCAATCAGAGCAGAGCTCATCAATATTATCAATGAGCTCACAAAAAAGAGAAAACGTATTATTTCATTCTAAGCCCAAATCATAGGATTGTAAATGTGCGGTTTTCATCCTGACCACCGTCACATATCTTCTAAGTGGACATCAGAGAACAATTGAATGAATGCATTCAGGGTCCTATAGCAGTATGATGCAGTATGTAAGACTGTTTAGATTTCCAGAACAGTCCAATTATATTAATTCATTGGTTCTGTGATGTCATGAAAACCAACACAATTGCATGTATTCATCTATTCAGTCTACAGCAGTTTAGCCTTATTTACTCACAATGAAGATATCGGGGTGTTTCAATTTGGACTGCTGTTGGAATGAGGCACAACACAGGACAGGCAATCCAGACCAAGAGCCTATTAACATATGTCAGTAACATAAGTAGCAGGAACAAAAACAGCATGTAACAGTCATGGATTATGACTGCTTTTGGAACTGCATGAATGTTATAAGTGAGAAATATAATACATGACACTGTAAGGAGCTCTCCTCCAACACTCTTTCCTCTCAGGATGAATGGCCCATAGAGTATTTTGTTAGCATATGTCATTGTCTGCTAAAATAGACTTCCCACCATTATTTAAATAACTTCAAAGGTTTTTCAAGATGGTTAAAGATGTCTGTCTATATATGATCTGTTCTAAAAGCCTCGGCTTAACTCTAACATGGGAAAAATCAATAAAAACCAGCCACAGTACTCCTCCGCTTCCGCTGATCACACATTAGGCAGACTAAAGAGGAAATGTGTGTGAGTTAATTGTATTTGTGGTTTAGCTTTCACTTGATCTGGTTTGGCTTCAGGAGATGAGAAGCCAATAAACGCATGTGTTCAAAAGTAAAAAGTGACTCACTGGCGGCAAGTAAAAGAATTTGGCAGCCTCCTCTCAGAATAACCCTCACTGGGCAAAGATGACGTCTACTTGTTAATCTGTAAGATCACCCTCAAAGACCCTCACTCACGCTGGCCCTATCTCTAGTTTTGACATATGATGGACAGGTAAGATAATGTGTGGCTGAACATGGAGAAGCACACGAGGACAGCAGCATATAAAAATGTCCTTCCCCGCCCCCGGGCTATGATTTGACATTTAGATTATAATTCAACATACAGAAAATACCACATGCTCTCTGATAGAGAACAAACCAGAAAAGACATGCAGAGAGTTAGACAGGCCGACAAAATACCCGGAATTCTGGAAAGACACATTATTCAGGTATCCATATTGGACTGGAAGCATTTATTTGTGATGTTTCTCTCACGGCACTGCAAGCATTTAGAGTACAGTCTTAAAACATCCAACTTAAAACAAATCAAACTGAATCAAAGTCAGCCAAATAGAAATGAGCTAAATCAAACTGAACTGACCTAAACCAAACATAGGCAGACCCCACCAAACCAAACTGAAACTAAATGACATTACTCAACCAAACTCAACTTAACCAAACTCAACTGAGCTAAATCTATCTGAACTAAGAAATTAACCACATTGTACTGAACTGAACAGTACTAAACTGAACTTAAACCAATCTACATTACAATACTAAACCAAACTGATCTACAGTACAGTACTAAACCACACTGAACTACAGTACAGTAACTAAACCAAACTGATCTACAGTACTAAACCAAACTGATCTACAGTACAGTACTAAACCAAACTGATCTACAGTACAGTACTAAACCAAACTGAACTACAGTACAGTACTAAACCAAACTGAACTACAGTACAGTACTAAACCAAACTGGACTACAGTACAGTAACTAAACCAAACTGATCTACAGTACTAAACCAAACTGAACTACAGTACAGTACTAAACCAAACTGATCTACAGTACTAAACCAAACTGATCTACAGTACAGTACTAACCCAAACTGAACTACAGTACAGTACTAACCCAAACTGGACTACAGTACAGTACTAAACCAAACTGAACTACAGTACTAAACCAAACTGATCTACAGTACTAAACCAAACTGAACTACAGTACAGTAACTAAACCAAACTGAACTACAGTACAGTACTAAACCAAACTGATCTACAGTACAGTACTAAACCAAACTGAACTACAGTACAGTACTAAACCAAACTGATCTACAGTACTAAACCAAACTGATCTACAGTACAGTACTAAACCAAACTGAACTACAGTACAGTAACTAAACCAAACTGGACTACAGTACAGTACTAAACCAAACTGATCTACAGTACAGTAACTAAACCAAACTGAACTACAGTACAGTAACTAAACCAAACTGATCTACAGTACAGTACTAAACCAAACTGAACTACAGTACAGTAACTAAACCAAAAAGACCTAAATTACAGTACTAAACTGAACCTCAGTACAGAACTAAACCAAACTGAACTACATCACAATACTAAATCAAACTGAACCTTAGTACTGTACTAAACCAAACTGAACTACAGTACAGTACTAACCCAAACTGGACTACAGTACAGTACTAAACCAAACTGAACTACAGTACAGTACTAACCCAAACTGGACTACAGTACAGTACTAAACCAAACTGAACTACAGTACAGTACTAAACCAAACTGATCTACAGTACTAAACCAAACTGAACTACAGTACAGTACTAAACCAAACTGGACTACAGTACAGTACTAAACCAAACTGATCTACAGTACTAAACCAAACTGAACTACAGTACAGTACTAAACCAAACTGAACTACAGTACAGTACTAAACCAAACTGAACTACAGTACAGTAACTAAACCAAACTGATCTACAGTACTAAACCAAACTGAACTACAGTACAGTACTAAACCAAACTGATCTACAGTACAGTACTAAACCAAACTGAACTACAGTACAGTAACTAAACCAAACTGAACTACAGTACAGTACTAAACCAAACTGATCTACAGTACAGTACTAAACCAAACTGAACTACAAACTGAACAGTACAGTACTACCAGTACAGTACTAAAAACAAACTGAACTACAGTACAGTACTAAACCAAACTGATTCTAACTGAACTACAGTACAGTAACTAAACCAAACTGATCTACAGTACAGTAACTAAAAGTACCAAACTGATACTACAGTACTAAAAACTGAACAGTACTAAACCAAACTGAACTACAGTACAGTACTAAACCAAACTGATCTACAGTACTAAACCAAACTGAACTACAGTACAGTACTAAACCAAACTGAACTACAGTACAGTACTAAGCCAAACTGATCTACAGTACAGTACTAAACCAAACTGATCTACAGTACTAAACCAAACTGAACTACAGTACAGTACTAAACCAAACTGATCTACAGTACAGTAACTAAACCAAACTGAACTAAATTTAAATACTAAAACACCTGAACTGAACTTAACCTAACTGAACTGATCAGAACCAAACGGAACTGAACCCATTTCTACTGGTTTGAACTGAAACACTTTAGGGTAAGTTCATCACTAGGATAAACAGAATCACTGGAGTGACAGATACACACTCCTTGGACGTTGTTCATGAATCAGACTGATGAACCAGCCCAAAAATGACCACAGTACGGGTCTGCAGTGTGAGGACTGAGTGAATGACGTGCTTCTGCTGGAGCATGTTCTACACACAGCATCAACCGCGGTGATTCGCTCAGTCATGCATCGACAGTGATGACACAACGCGTAATACAACACAGGGGCTGCAACCTAACGGGTTTAACTTTCCACTAATACAGAGAGAGAGAGAGAGAGAGAGAGAGAGAGAGAGAGAGAGAGAGAGAGAGAGAGAGAGAGAGAGAGAGCGTTTGGGAAGATTGTCCAAACATATACGCAGTTATGCAGGGAGAGAGAGAGTATGTGTGTGAGAGAGAAAAAAACAGAAAGTAAGAGGGAGTGCGTGTGTGAGACTGTGTGTGTGTATGTGAGAGTGAGAGAGAGTGAAAGAGAGTGTGTGTGAGAGAGAGAGGGATAGAAATAGAGAGATAGTGTAAGAGAGAGATAGAGAAAAAGAGCGAGCTAGTGTGTGTGAGAGCGAGAAAGAGCGATAGAGATCGAGAGAGAGTGTAAGAAAGCGAGATAGAGAAAGTGAGAGTGTGTGTGTAAGAGGGTGAGCGATAGAGATAGAGAGAGACTGTGTAAGAGAGAGAGAGAGTGTGTGTGTAAGAGAGAGAAAGTGAGAGAGAGTGTGTGTGTAAGAAAGAGAGAGAGAGAGAGAGAGAGAGAGAGAGAGAGAGAGAGAGAGAGAGAGAGAGAGAGAGAGAGAGAGAGAGAATAAGAGAGCGCGCGTACGTTCTGCGCTCGTGCTCAAATGTGAAGCGGAAATATCCTCACAACTCACAGGGCTGGAGAAGCGACTGGAGCCTAAAGGGGGAGAAACTGTTGTCCTTTAAATTACACCTGCAGCTTTTTCCTCTCTCTCTCTCTCTCGCTCGCTCTCTCTCTCTCTCTCTCTCTCTCTCTCTCTCTCTCTCTCTCTCTCTCTCTCTCTCTCTCTCCCTCCATTCTTTCACTCGCGCTTTCACTCGCCGTGTAGTGAAGAAGGAAGGAGCAGCGGGAGTTCATCACTGAGGAGAAACAGCAGCAGCTGGACGAGGGGAGATTTTACAACTTCATGATGGATGGATTAATGGCAGCGTACTGAAGTCTCTGTTTGGCTGTTTCTTCATAACCCAGGTAGGAAAGAGATTTATACGGCCCTGACAGGCTGAACAGATAACAAGGTAGACATGATGTATGAGGTATGAAGCAGAGAGATGTTCCGCCTGGCGTGCAGCCTGAACACAGCAGCACACGTTCAGGAGAGCAGTTTAGCATCTCAGCTAACAGGAGACTTCTGTTCAGAGCAGAGACCTTGTTTCAGCTTCAGCGGCGTTAGTGTTTGTGTTTCCAGTTTAGCGGCGCCCACTGTAGATTTATGAAGTAGTTGTATATCATATCTGTGTGAATGTAGTTATTAAAGCTTATTGTATATTAGACTGTGTAGCTGCTATTTGAAGGTCAGCAGCTGTATACGCTCAGCCGGGAATCAGAAAGCCAACTTACTGTCACTTTCATGTCTAAATTTGGGCTCAGAGTCAGAGAGAGAGAACAAGTCAACTGGGAGGGATGAGTCCCGTGAGGAAAGTCTCTCTCTCTCTCTCTCTCTCACACACACACACACACACACACACACCTCCCTCTCTCTTCCCCGTTTGACTGTTTCTGTGTCTCTCCTTCTGTCTGTCTGTCTGTCTGTCACTCTTCTACTCTACCCGCCTCTCTTTTTTTACCCTTATCTCTCTCTCTCACTTTTCTGACTTTCTCTCTATATTTCAGTTCAGTTCTATTTAACTGATTGAGTGTGTTACTTACTGACCCTCAGGCGATATCTGTACACTCCGAGTATATTTCTCTTTCTTTCTCTCCCAGTGTCTCTCCGAGTCTCTCTTCCTCTGACTGTCTCTCTGTCTGTGTCTCACACAGAGTCTCCCTCCCTCTTTATGCCACTGTTCCTTTGCCACTGTTTCTTTCTCTTTCTTGCTCTCTCTCTATGTTTATTCTTCTTTCTCCCTTTCACTGTCTGTTTCTCTTTTTGCCCCTTTCTGTCTCTCGCTCATTGTTTTCTCCCTCTGTCTGTCTCTTTCTGTCTCTATCTCCTTTTGTCTTGCTGTCCCCTTTTCCCTCCGTTTTGCTCTGTTGTTCTCTGCCTCTCTCTTTCTCTCTCTCTCATTCTTTACCCTTTTTCTCCTTTTTTCTTTCTCTCTGTCTGTCTTCCTTTATTTCTCATCTTGTCTCTCTCTCTCTCTCTCTCTCTCTCTCTCTCTCTCTCTCTCTCTCTCTCTCTCTCTCTCAGTGGCTCTGTGTGTCTCTCACTCTCTCTATGTCTCTTTGTTTCTTTCTTTCTCTTTTAGTGCCTTGCTGTGTCTCTTTCACTGTCTCTCCCTATCTGTCTGTCTCTCCTCTGTCAAACAGAATCTCTTTCTTTCTTTCTTTTCATTTCTTTCTTTCTTTCTTTCTTTCTTTCTTTCTTTCTTTCTTTCTTTCTTTTACACTCTTATTGTGTTTCTCTGAACATGTATTAATACAGAGAGAAAGGCTAAAGAAAGAGGCAGATTTCTCTCCAGGTCTTTACTAACAGACTGACATTAATAAGAAGCTGATGTTTTCATTGTTTGTCACGGTGTGTCCACCTCCTGACAAAGCTGACAGGTAAACCATGTATTTCTTTAACAGAACCCGCTCCATCACTCTTTTAACAGCATTGCGTGTAGGTGTGTATGTGGAGGTGGCCTAAGGAAAGATGAGAGATGTAGCCCACAGTGAGGTGTATTAGTTTGGGACGTGGGAGAGATGCAGAGACAGAGAGAGAGAGAGAGAGAGAGAGATTTAGAACATGATGGTTACAGAGAAGTACCAGAGGGAACCTGATGAGGCTAGCTGAGTGTGTGTGTGTGTGTGTGTGTGTCTCTGCAGATGAGTGTGGGGATGTCGTGGCTGCTGTGGGTGTGGAGCAGTGTGACAGTCATGCTGGTGTGTGATGCCACCTTCTATGAGACCATCCAACAGCACCTGGCGCCACCTGGCACCAACATCCAAATCCTCGGTGAGTGTGGTTCTGCCGCGTCTAAGCCCACTGTGTCCTGATGTAGCGCTGGGTGATGTAAGCGGATACAAAAATAGACAAAAAATTAGTTGCATGCATAATTTCTTTTCTAATACTTGGATAAGCATTCCTTTGCCTTAATAACAGCCTTAATCCAGTCAGGCCAGAATTATGCAAGTCTCCAGAGATCCTGTCCTATCCATTCAAGCTCACTCTTCCATGAACTGGTCTCAGCTTGAGTTTTTGTGTGCCCGTTTCAGCAATCCACCTGCTGTTCCAAATCGAGAATAGGGATCAAGGTCTGATGATATTGCTGTCACTGTGTTCCATCAAATCATGGTATAATTGTTAAAGAATGTTTGACAGTATTTTTTAAACATGGCATTTTACCCAAAACCTAATATTAAGGTTAT
Organism: Prochilodus magdalenae; assembly: GCA_024036415.1. NCBI lineage: Eukaryota > Metazoa > Chordata > Actinopteri > Characiformes > Prochilodontidae > Prochilodus > Prochilodus magdalenae. The sequence continues at coordinate 17,664 of JAMWET010003916.1, read as the reverse complement.
ATATATGTTATATCATGAAAACATTTTAATATTTTTATATATATTTTAGATTTTGGTGACATCGCCCAGTCTATCAGGAGTGAGCTCACGAGACTTGTGTAATCCTTGCCTGATATGTTTGGTGCTGTCATGAAGGCAGGTGACCATTAGCAACATGATGATTGACACACCTCTCAGCCAGTCACAATTGTCTCAATCTGTTCCTTCCTCCATCAGGTGATGCTTGCACTGGAAGTAGAGCAGTCTATTACTGATAATTAATAATTGCTGAATAAGTTAATAATTAGTATTATCTATTAGTCATGTTATGGTAAAGTTATGGTGGATTGTGTGATGTTTGATGTATGCTGTCCTGACCATCTTGTGGATGGTGCTGTGTTTATTTCATGCATAAAGCTGGATTTTGCAAAAGTTTTGGAACCTCACACTCACACATCAGGGTCAAAACAAGACTGTGCAGTGCTCACATTGTTTTATTAAATTGTTTTATTTTATTATATTTATTTAAATTATGTTTGAAGATCAGTGGTAATGCAGTCGTACACATGCCAGTCTTTGTATTGTTTTGTTAAAAAATATAATATAAAATATGATGAGTCAGCCACTAAGGTCACCTTTAGTATTATTAGATTTAGGATTAGGTAGCTTTTTTCACCAAAACCTTTTCCAACCTTCTCTCACTTTAATGTGACATGACTAAATGACTTCCCCAGGACTGTGTGGGTCATGGCAAAACTCGCACCTTTTGAGGTAGTCCATTGTGGATTTTGTAGTGTGTTTTGGATCATTATCTTGCTGCATCCTCTTTAGCTTTTTACACATGGTGTGATGTTTGCTTCCAGAATTTCCTCATGTTTAACTGAATTACTATTACTGCCAGCGAAATGGTCCTTGTGTCACTAGCTGTGGCAAAAGCATAATTGTTTGCCTGTGTGCTTAACAGTTAGACTGTTCTTCTATTCTGCACCATTTTTGTTCAGTGCTGCCAAAAAGTTCTACTTTAACATCATCAGCCCACAGGACTGTAGTAGAACAGTCTCTGCATCAGAGTCCACTTCAGAGTCTGCTAGATTTTCCTAAAGGTCTTTTGTAGTCTGCAGGTTTTAGTTTGCAGTGCTAACAATCCCACAAGCAGTTCTTTCTTAAAGTATTTTTGATCCTCCAAACATCTCCAAGCAACTTGACCTCATCATCATAAAAAAGTTTTACAAATAGCTGCGCCCAGATGAACTCAGCCAACAGGAATGAAACATGGTGGGTAGTTTTGACATTGTGAGACATGCAAATAGTTCAGGCTTCACGCTCAGCCATGCACGTGATGTATCTCCTAATGCTGTACCTGACTAACCCAGGAGCCACAATTGTGGACATTCAGTGAGCAGTGTCGCCCTCCGTAAGACTTCCTGTCTGTGCCAGCACCATTGGACAATGCAGGACTACATGCACGCAGACTGTTATGACGACTTTCCCTAACATCATGTCAATGTCGGAAAAAAAACCTGCAATGGTGTCATGCCGAACTGTCACGGAGTGAATCAGAATGCCAGCAGGCCTTCTTCCGTGATGATTCCCGCCGTCATTCCATGATGGTTAGTGACAAGATGAGCGGGTTGTTGTCATATGTCACATGTCTAGAAGGCCTGACACCTCTCCACCTCCACTCCTACTGCAAAATCTGCAGGAATTGAGTGAGAATATTCAAAATGCATAGGATGGATAATCACAGGACACCTCTAGAAACCTCTTGCACTGTGTTAGCAAAAATGCCGGCATGATGGGAGACACTACTTCTGTATGTGTAGCATAGTAAATATTGTCCATATCCGTCTAAATGTAGCATTATTTATACTTCCTGGTAGCCTTTATCTTGATGTGTGGGCATCAGTCATTTTACTAGGCAGCTGCTTAGAGGGCCTTATGGCTGCTGATCGTTAAGACAAATTTTGAGGAGTCAGAGTATTTATAATGCTTTACATTTATGGGATTTAGCTGACACTCTTATCCAGAGCAACTTACAAGGTTAATCATATTACAGGTAGACCAGTGTAGTGTTAGGAGTCTTGCCCAAGGGCCCTTACTGGTATTGGTGATACTCTTATTGGTGGCTCCCTGGTGGGCAGTGGTGTTATCCGCTGAGCTACACCAACCACTTTGAAGTTTGCATTACCTGGCCTTTCCTAATGATGATTTTGAGCCATAGCCCTAACAAGTAAGAGAAATCTATTGGGGTGTCCAAACTTTTTCATGGTGCTTCTTTTCTTTTTTAAACCATAACATTGTACAGAACTAAAATAATACATTAATCTCGCTTAAAATGTTGAAAAAATAAATTCTCACTTAACTATTTACAGTGACATAAACTTGGAGCCTGACTTACCCAAACTTTTGTATACCACTTTATGGATACCCATACATATTAAAATTAGCCTGACTGCGCTATTAATTGTGATATATGGTATTTACTTGGAAAAGAAAAGTTCACATTAAAGCTAAGTAAATCATAAGTTTACTTTCTGGAAGTGTAATTTCTGCCTGATCAAGATTTAAACTTCTGCAGAAACATCCTCCGTGGTGGCATTTAATAGAAGCGGAACAGAACAGTCCAGTTGAAAAACATGTGAGATTTGTAAGACATTCTTCTAGCCTAGATTAGCGGTACGGATAGGTGGATTTACTACGTTTGTTTAATATTATCTGCCATGTTATATTTGGAAAATATGATATTGAATTGAATTGTTCATGATATTGGATTTTAGCAGTACCACCAAGGACTACTACTGCTGCCTACTGATGCTTTTTGTGCCTGTCTCTGATTCCATTGTTTAGTCTCAGCTGTGCAGTGAATTGCTTTCTTTATGTTTACCTGCTGTGAGCAATGTAGAATAGAATGAGATGAGTATACTTCATACTAGCAGTTATGAGTTTCACTTTCTCTGCCTTATACATCCAAACACATTTTGAAAAGGTGCCAAATCTAAAGAGAACACAGTTACACTGCTCCACAGGTCAATGCCTGGGGGATGGGTAGGGGCTTTATACTAGTTTATACTTTATACTGATAGTTGAATAATCTATTGCCATGAAATGAAAAATTAATTATTCAGATTATAAATCGCTCAATTACCACTTACTCTTTTGTAGCTATTAGATTTTAGAATTAGACTGAGGTTGTTTTATGCCTTTTATAACTAACAACAAAGACAAAATAAAGATGAATACCAAATAAATTCAATGAACTTTTCTTCTAATAACTCACTAATGATAAATTAAACTCCAAAATCCTTTTACTGTAAAATTTTGAAGTCAAGGATGTGTACCAACAATAAAAGTATCAACAATAAATGCAACAAACCTGAAATCAGTTTTCCCTGAATAGGTCATTCTCACACTTCCATGGAAGCATTAAACAGCTTCAGGTCATGCAAACAAAGGCTGAGATGCCTGTTTTACACAAAAACAGCTCAACCAAACAAACTTCATCAACTCCATAACTACAGCTTAAACGCATAGCTTGTCATGTGGCACTTTAACAAGGTAAAGGTTTGCTGTTATAACTAGGTAATCAGCAAAGTTAGCTTAAATGCAAATTTAGAGATGTGATCTGGCGTTGAACATAAAAACTGCTTGCAACACAAGCAATAAGTCACAGCAGTAAGTACTGTGCTGCCGCAGACGTCCATAGTAATGCCAAATTCAAATGTTTTGAGCTCTTGCACAGTGTGCTTCAGCCAGGTCGAACTAGCCTTGTGTTCATGTTAACTGCCCTCGTGTTTGCTTTGATTTTTGAGGAAGGCTGAAACCAGCGAGCAGTATGTTCATCGGTGCAAGTTCGATAACGCTGCTATTAGGACTGTGAGAAGGGTCTATTCAGAAAATAAATTTAAATTTAAATAACTTTAAACTGCACTTTGTGTATTCTGCTGTCTGTCCACACTGTTGCAGCTGAGCTCTACAATCACGGAAATACATGTGATGACATCACCAACTAATCGACTATTACATTTGTTGGCAACTAATTTAAAGTCAGATACTTGACAAAGTCCATTAATCATTGCTCACAACTTTATATGGCGACCTTAGGCTTAGGGTGACCTATTCTATTGATTGTGCTTCCCCAAAAAGGTTATACAAGCTCTGTGTGTGCAATTGAAAGCTTGTTTCAGCAAAGTAGATGAATTCATTTATTAGCAGGGATGTCTGGATACTTGTGGACAAACTGTGCAAAATGGCACATCTTCTAGCCAAAATGGTCTTTAGGTACAATCATTCAGTTTTCAGTAGATATTTCTGAGAAAGTTTTCTCTTATTATTAATACAAACTTTACTCAACTGTACCCGGTAGATCATAAAACCATCAGATAAACACTACTGACAGCTTTCATCTTTAAGACAAAGGAAATAATCAAGCTACACTTTAGCTTCAGATCAGCATAGGCCACAGGTCTTTCTGTTCATCCTTGCTCTGTAAGATGAGAGCACAACACTTTGGGTCTGAAAGGATGTGTAGCCAGGTTGTGTAAGAACAAAAAAAATAAAAAAAATCAACCAAAGAAACTGCTGGCAATCCTAAAACAGCAAACCTGCCTTTAGAATCCAAACGGGAATATCAGTGAATGTGTTTGGAATTACTTATTCATGAGAGGCAAAAGCCACAACCAGCATCTAAGGGCATATTCACAGAAGATGTTTCCAGACCTGGGGCCGTTTCTTCTGTAAGTTAAGTACATTTGGTTAAGCATGAAAGCCATTTTCAAGCCTTGGGGTGGTCCAAAGTAGCAATCGCTGATTGTCCTGCAAATGCTGCTCTGAAGTTTGCTTCCAGGGAACAGTGCTGCGGTCTGATCTCACTGTGATGTTTCTGGATTGCATCATTAATTCATTTTGTAATGTGACAGCTATAACATACCACATGTGTAAAACCTTCTCATAGAATAGCAACTCCTTGTTTGCAGGTGGTCCTGCACAGTGAAATGCCAGGTGTCCACCTGAATGTTAATAGCCCTGGAAAATATAAAAAAACAGCAAATGGATGAATGTAGTGCATACTATATTGGATACCTGTATCCAGAAAAGTGTTGTATGGAATTATGCAGTTGTGAAAAGTAAAGCAAACACCTGATATATAGAACTAGTGTGAAAACGCGTATCTTTGCAGATTTGTTTGGAGAACTGAATCCAAGTCTTCCAGAAAAAAGAACCGAAGCTATAATAAAGGTATGGACATGATAAACAAAGGATATTATATTTAGTTGCTGAGACTTCTGTGTACTTTTCTGGTGAAAGTATGTTGTCTGCTTGTTTTGAATGACTTTTGCATGGTACTGTGTTGTGCATGTGCTTAACATTCACGTAACAACAAACATAGAAACCGTAACACACAATCGGAATGCACACTGATGCTGGAGGTGATGAACATCATGTTACAGCAAATGCACACATTTGCTCGCAGTGGATCACTCCGAGCTTCGGCTGGGTGACCTGACCTCTCTGTGAGCCAGCACAAGCTCCTGACTGCTGTTTTTGCGTTGGCTAACCATGCGAAAACATTGCGTGGGGGGGTAGAAAGAGTTTTATATCTGTGATGATTAGAGCGATATTAGATATCTGGTACTTTCCTAGCAGATGCAGGGGAAGGTTCCCTTTGGGTTGAACAATCATGCAAGTATCTGGCAAGCAGGCAGTGTTTTTGATTGTAGGTGGTAAGCTTGGAGGAAAATGAGTAGTACATCTGGCAGTGTGCAGCAGAGGAATTGAGCTACTGCCCAGCTTGTACGTCCTCAACATCTAACACCGTTATTTATCTTCTCCAGTGACAGGTGGTAAGTATAGGAATTGTAGAAGGCATAAAAATAGAAGAGGAGATGATGTGTCCCAGTATATCTAAATCAATGACCGTCATGATCACTGTATTTATAACAAGACACATGATACAGTCTGTGTGAATTCAGTTGAAGCAATACTATTTGTACTGTTTATGACTCAGATGTTTTTAACAGTGATTATGGTTTGGTACAGCATTAGTGCCTCAGTACAGTATTTATGACTAAGGAAGTGATAGGATTTAAACTATTATTGCTCTCTGCAGTATGAACCCTACATTGTGATGGTGATATCTGTACGACATATTGCCGAGCACTAGAGTAGCTTTTGTTCCCCGCCTCATTTATTATGGAGCTGAAATGCGGCTTGTAACCTCACACCTTAAATTGAGAGGGCTAATAGCAAATGGAGCCTGGACCACTTACGTTAACTGATCTAGCCTGAACCACTTTGCTGGGATTGGATCCTCAATTGGAATTGATTTTATACCTCAGACTTTAGAAGAATTATATCAATCTTGTTACACTAAGTATCTGACTTGTTTCTCTTTTCTAACAAAGGCTGCTGTTTTTTAATTGCTTACCAACGGCTTACTTACATTGTCTATGACTCTGAAATACTGTTTCAGATGAGAGAGCACAGTGGAGATACTGAATGAGAAATCTGTTCTGTAGCTGTGCTTCTTATCTGAAACTCAGCTGAATTGGGCCATTTCAAGGGACAAGAATATTCCTTACAGTAACAATGGGTTCCCTAAACACCAAGCTCTATTATTGCCAGGCTGAGTGTGTTTGCTCAGGAGATTTCCCCAGCCTGTAAATCTGAATAACAATGCTCAAAGACATCTGCACAGATTGAGCTTTTATGAGCTTTGCGATGTCATGTAAGATGACATTTGCGTTCTGGAGCAGGAGAAATGAATCACTTGGGGTTGTGTTTAAGTGTCCATGTGTTCTTCCAAAACTGAATAAATTTGGCAAAATTTAAGGCGACTGTGACACTGTTAGCTCAAAAATGGCTCAAGATTACATTCTAATTTGTCTAAAACCAGGAGAAAGGGTTCTCAAATATTGTTATTCTTTAGTGCCCAGACACATGTGCAGAACAGGAGATTGTAAGGTGAAAATGAAATTCAGATGGTCCCAGTAGTACAAATCATCTGCACTGGCTGTCCTGTCACCAGGCGCAGGTAGTTATGTGGTACATTTATGTACTATTATGACCATTGTGTGCTGTCACCTTCATGCCTTAGACAGCATTTCAGAAAGGTTGTGTTTGTGTGGGTGAATAAGTGTTCATATCTTTGTGGGGACCTGATGTGCACAGGATGATGGAAAACATGAACATTTTGTTCTAAACCATGAACACTTCTTGTTCTTTCATCCTTTTTGGTTTGTTCGTTTCTTTTTTTCTCTTTCTTTTTTACTTCCCTCCTTCTTTCCTTGCTTCTTACATTCTTTCTTCGTTCTTTACCAAAAATACATAATTTATTTTAAAAATACAAACACTAAAAGACTCTCTTTACTTACTAATGTCAATGTTTAAGTTGGGTTGGTTTTAGGAATCATTTATGTGCAGAAGACAGTGACCATGGTCTTACAAAGGTAGCAATACGTGTATGTGTGTGTGTGTGTGATGTGGCAATGAAAGTATTGAGTGCTTTGAGGCTGTTGGATTGGCCCAGGTATCAGGGTTGGCAGGTCATGAATTGTTGGTGTTTGGGTAGTGGCCCTTTCATCAAAATCATTATTGTGACTGTTGACCAAAATCACTTCTGGAAATAGAGATCACAAAAGGTGGAAGCAAAGCTTTTCCCCTGTAGCTGCTGAAGTGAGTCAAACCCATCACAGTGTCCTGATTGACCTGTCCATGCTCCACCCACAAATGTGTTCCTTTGTGGCAACTGTTGCCAGGTTGGGCAAGCTTTACAGAACCCCACTGAAAATCCTAATCAACCTAATGGTAAACTGGAGTACACAACTTATTTTCTACCAGTCTTTGAGTGAAATTTATTTAGTGTTACTTATATTTATAATCTTCCTACTTTTCATTCCCTGCAACTATATACATTAGAGGCCTAGCACCAGGAGGAGGCAAAAGGGGGCGCCATGTTCTTAAGTTAAAGTAGAGATACCCAGGGTAAAATACTACTCCAGTAAACTAACTTGCTTAATCACCTATTTGAGGTGAGCAGACTCTAGTGTCACTCTTGGTCCACCAATATTTTAACCGAAACAATTTCCATTAGACCAAACCAAGCTCTGTCCAACAGGTCAAAGAAGCCCAAAACCAAGCGTATACTCTACCCTGATAGATGTGCTGACCTCACACTTCTTTCGGTTTCACACGCTATGATTTTATGCACACATGAGCCAAAAGGAACAACAGATCTGGCATAATGTAGTAGAGTAAAAAGTAAGTTGTAGTATGTAACTTTGAAATGTAGTAAAGTTAAGCTAAAGTAAAAGTCCCCCAAATGGAAGCACTTCAGTAAAGAATAGATATATGAAACTACTGAAGTACTTAAGTACAGTAACCAGTAACATTTACTTCATTACTGACCACCACTGGATGCAAAACTCTGCACCCCAGTTTTGTGTTTGCAATCTGCTTAGAATTTTTTTTTGTTCTGCAGTGTATCCTTTTAAACTGCTTACAGGTTAATTGTATAGATTTTCTAGCTGACCAAGCTGTTCAGACATCTCAGCCAATGTCTGAGCTCTGTGCTGCCCTCAGTTTGGTTAACATCTTGACAATGTCTACCACGTGTCTACAACATTCCCCCAACTATTACCTTTGTGCAAACTGACATTCCAGTTTCCACAATTGTGGGAAAAAGCTAACTGACGTTTAGCGTAATCCGTCCATCGTAGCTTCTGTTAGCTTCATCAGAGTTTCCTTGAAGTTGAGTTTACTACCGCTAAACAGATTCGCTAAACAATTTCACCAATCTGTACCAAAAATGTGGATGCCTCAGAGCAGCAAAGCCTCTTGAACAGACAACACTAAATCTCAGAGTAATGTAAGGAACAAACACAACGACTTGTAAAAACTCATTCTCAAAATGGAAGGTTTTCAGTGAACACAGAGGGAGTATGACCTACACCAAGATGGCACAGCTAATTCATTTGAACATTTGAATGAAACTTACAACTACGTTTTTCTGCAGGCAATAAAAAGAGAAACTCCTTAGGAGATTCCCAGCTACACCAGGGTGGCTGCAGCTCTTCTGAGTTAGTTGGAAAAGATTAGTAGGTTTAGGTTTGTGGTGGGTTAAAGTGCTTTTCTCACAAAGCAAGCATTATTTTTTAAGATCCACATTTTTTCCACTTCTCTTTGACATTCTCCTCCATTATGTAAGTGAATGATCCCGAATCTAATCACTTCAGAAACATCTCCTCAATAACCTGTACTTAATGGCTGTTTCAGCAGCAAATTAAAAAAATAAATAATAAAAGTGCAGTCTCTGGCTTGTAGACCAAATTCATAGCACTGCATTTTAAACAGCAAACTCAAGGTTATGTAGCAACTGTGGACAAATGTGTCTTTGCCAGCGTTCTGTAAAGCTCTTAGAACCTCCCAATGATTGCTTTGAAATAGTTTGCTTGTGAGTGGAGCAGGGATAACTTGGATTAGGAAGAGGAATTTGGAATAAGTATTTGTAGAGAGATACAGATGACTCCTGGGAACACATAATTGCTTTATGTAATTGTAACTTTCATTACAAAGCTACATAAGGTTCAAGACTTAGGGGATAATAGATTCAGGGTGAAGAATAAGTGTAAAGGGTAAGAGAGCTGAACAGGTCAATGGCTGTCTATTAATAATAGAACAAAATACCTTGCAGTCACAAATTTTGATGCATCTTTTCAAGGAAGAGGACATCTTGTCTGTGTTACAGTAATAGAAAATATTGATTCAGTTTTCTGTCCGATCCTAAATGACTCTAATCCTTCTTTTAGGATATTGTGTTTCAGTTTTAATGCTTTGAAGCTGCTTGAATTCTATGATTGTTAGGTGTCATTGGAATTCATGCTATGATAAGCTGTATTTGACTGTTAACCACAAGCTTTGTCTTTGGTGGTCCTGTCATCTTTTCATTTTTTCCATCACACTGTATGACAAGACATGCCAAGAAATTTAAATTTGACTTTCCGTCAATTTTCCAAATACAACCCACCTCATACATTAAAACATTAGGTCCAGCTGCTCTAAATCCTTTGACTGGACAGTAATACAAATGGGCGCATAATTCTCCACTGGGGCGGAGACTGTGTGTGTGTATGCTTTCTGAATTCACTCAGTGATGTGCATGCCTGGGCAGCTCACAGGGCTTGCAGTTCTTGGTTTTTCCTACCTGCGGGGCTGTGAATAGATGGTTATGTATGTGTTTGAATGGGGAGGGGGCGAGAGACAGATAGAGTGGGAGAGGAGCGGAGAGGAGAGGTAGAGAGTGAGTAAGTATGAGTGAATACCTCTGTCTGCAGATGTTTACCGGCTGTTCTCTCACCCACAGTCTCAGACGGGCAGTTAGGGGCAGCTGAGGGCAGGTGAATCACGCAGGCTGGTCTTTATTCAGTGTGGACAGAAGCAACAAGACAAAGTAAATGATATTTGTCATGCATGCATAAGCACCATGCTTTACTGTTATGAATTATGAACTCTCCAGATGTAGAGAAATAATCCTGCTTCACTAGACCATGTAGAGAGCAGCCCCCTCTACACACACCGACACACAGTGGTTTGTTTTTATGCCATGTCAGAACATGGATGGGTTAAAGATATGGCCAAAGAACACCAGATCAGCACCCCAGCACTTTGATTTGTGTGAATAGCAAGCAAAACTGAGTTCTGTAAATGGGTGTCTAAGCAATTAGCTAAAAAAACTTTTACAGCAGTAAATAGCCACTTACATCAGAACTTTAAACATGTTTGTGTACTCTAAGGCCTTTGCGTTCCCTCAGAAGCTTTTTCTCTATATGCTACAAAAACAACAAATATGTATTTTTAATTCCATAAGTTTCTTCTTGTGATACTGCTTTGGTGTGATAGTAGCTGTTGAGTAGGGAAGACAGTAGAGTAGAGAAGTTCTTGTTCCGCTTCAAACACTGTTTCTGTAATGTATTTACGTGTGATGTAATTGATCTGTTCTGTTAATTCAGCTTTTAAAAATGTGTTTGTTAGCATTACAGTAAAAATACACCTTATGTTGCAGCTAAACTGCATATTTATGTACTTTTGTGAAATGACTTCTACTAACCATCATGGTTTTTCAGCAATATGTTATTCAATTATATCCCAGATCTTCAAAATCATTAAAGTTAGTTTCAACCAGAAGAAATATATTTGGTGGGAAGATTTGATATTGTGAGTAATAATAGGATCATTTATTAATGCTTGGCTGCGGATGTGGTAGGCAAGCATGGGTCTTATCGCTGTACATGACTCTCTAAGGTTGTCCTGTTGGGTGTGCTTTCTAACTCATGCTGTTGTGTTGCTAGCATCCTTTGCAAGTAAAGTAAGCCATGGAGGAAGGTTCGAAAGCAATTCGAGCAATTGGAAGAGTTTTAGGGTGTCCCATCTTAGTGCTCTGGGAAGCATGATGGTCTTATCGTCGTATTGCGTTCCGCATACTGGTCATGTGGATACTACTGTAATGCATTGCTGGCGGCAGTGAATAGAAGAAGGCAGACACCAGCACCATGAAGGATCTGGGAAACCTACATGAACCACGGAGAGAGAAAACCAACTAATTTTCTGACATGTGTGGAGTGACCCAACAACCACTATTGCCCACATTCAGCAAGCGCTGTGCCACACTGTCATGGGCTGACTCAAAATGGCAGTGGGTTATGTTCAGTGAAGAGTTTTTGTCCTGCTGGAAATGACCAACGAATCCTTGTAGATGCTCTGTGGTCAGCACCAAGATAAACGGTTTGTCGTCCAGAAGGCCTGATGTCACTCCAACTCCAGCCTTATCAGAAAATCTGCAGTAACTGGGTGAGAATATTCAAACCATATGGGATGGATTATGGCAGTACATCATTTGGAACTCTATGCCGAGATGTCTGACATGTTGTGTACATGGTGGCCGGACGCCATACTGAGAGATCCTGCTTCTGTAAGTGTAGCTCAATAAATATTGCCCATAACAGTTTAAATGTATCATCATGCATTGTTTCTGGTAACCTTTATCTTCTGTTCAAATAGCATTCCTTCCAACATATTCTTCTGAGTGCAACTGTTATTTTTTAAGATGAGTATAAATAGTGAAAGAAATGAATACACTTTTTTTGTTAAAGCTGTAATAGGTAGCATTTAGAATTTGGAGAAAAAAGAACACACTAAATAGGAGGTGCGTGAACCTCTGCAATGCACCCTGTGAAGCCTGAAATTTAGAAGTCAGGATTCAAAGATTCATCTACTTAGACCCTAAAGCTCCACCAGTGTTACAAAATGCTTGTTCGCACCTTGCATGCAGTTGTATATTTCCACTAGAGATGTCCAGGTTTAACTTCCCAAATCTACCAGTGTTGCTGTAGATACAGTTAACACATTGATGTATCGCTGAAGTTATTACAAAGTATCACATGACTGCTGAAGTAGCTAAATCAAATATATTATCTCACAGTAGTTCTTTATGTGAATTTTTTTTTTTTTTAAAAAGACGGAGTGGGATAACTAAATGACACTTTTATTAATGTTTACCAGTTCCTTTTATTTACATTATTACTTACATTTACTATAATAATGAACACAAAGGCAATAGCACAGGTTTAGCAGCATTGCTTGCAGAAACGATTGGCATACAGCACTTTCCTATTTAACCCAACCTATATTCAATTAATAATACAATAGAATAAGGAGGAGAGCTCCACTTATTTGAGCACCTGTTTACACATACTGGTCATGTTACATACCATAGTCTCAAACCTGCATTATCAAGCTTATAAATGTATTTTACTATTCAAAAATACATTCTATAATAGCGATACAGCTGTCAGTACTGTAAGAACATTTTGAACACAGTTGCAGTAGTCATGATGTTTACTCTTTTGCCCACTGGCTGTAGTTAAATATAATCAGAAGACACACTTGCTTTTAGGTAGATAGTCAACAGATTCATTTGCTAAACAGATTAATTTAATTATAAATTAAATGCTTATCAAAGCCTCAAAGTTCAGACTTGGCCTGAGGAAGTGACAACAGTCAGGACTTCATTAACTGACTATTTTCAAACAGTCATTGCAGTGAAGTCTCTGAAGATTTGTCTCCATGTAGTAACACAAATTAAAAGTTATTGTGCCTTCATTTTTGCACCCTTTAAAAGTAGGGCTCCCTCACTTCCTCAAACCCAATCTAACCTCTTGAGATGGTGTAACACAGTAGTGTGCAAAAGAAAGAGACCACCTTGTCATTCATTTAATTTCTGGAGAAAATGACAATTAAGTTAACGCTGTTTATTTTTCAGCAAGAAAACATTTGTTTGATTATAACTTGGTAGTACTAATTCCAAATAATCCCTACTTCAAATTTAGACTAATTCTCATGGAATATTTTTTACTTGTGCTTAGGCAGTGGAGTGTTTCAGATCTGATACAAAATTGGAGCTTGATTTTGCCTTCTCTCTTTTAAAGATGACAACACTGTTTATTTGAAGCTGGTTGGCTTTTTTTTCTTTTTGCTATAGGGCCCATTTTCCATCTTTTAATACATCTTTTAATAATTGAAATCCAGTTTTTTTTTTATCAAATTTTTTTTCTTTTTTTTGTCTTACATCTAATTTCCTTTCCATTAAGGACCATTTTTAACTGAAAAGTAAATAAAAGTTGGTCTCTGACTGTGGTACATTACTGTATGTCCTATTTGTATTATATGTGTAACTACCCAGTATGCTTTTCTGCCTTTTCTCCTTTCCTTTAATGTTATGTGGATTTCTGTGTGTGTTAAGTGCCTGGAAGAAAACAAAACCTGAAAAGATTTGGGAAAGTATGAGCAAAATATTGTGTTTTTTGAAAATCAGATTGTCACGCTTCCGGTTTCCATGGCTCCTCTGTACTCAACTTCCCAGAGGACATTGCACAATGACGTCACATTCACAGGTCCCCAGTCAACCAACCAGCTCCGCTCTAGGTCTCCAGAGTTCTAACAGCTGTCAATCATTAGCCCCGGCATAAAACGCACACACACTCTTCCCCCCTGCAAATTCGATTCTGAGCGTTTCTACTCTGCACACCTCTACTCTGGCTTCTGACTCCTTTTGTTTTTGACCTCCTCTTTTGCTTATCCCTTGTTGGCTTTTCCGTTTGATCTCTCTCTGGCTCTCGACCTCTCTTTCATTTGTTCGTTCCTCCTCTTGTCTAGCCCTTTCAACTTGTCTACCTCGCTGCCTGTCTACTCTGGTTTTTACCACTGCCTGTCTCTAACTTCAATTTTGTCTTCTCCCTCCATGTTTGCTCGTTTATTGTTGCTGTGCTTGATTACTCGGTTGTTTAATAAAACCCATCGGACTTTTAGCTCCTCACGCGTTGGTCCTGGTTCCATGTCCCTGACACAGATCATATTAATGTATTCTAGTAGACCCCAAAAATAAAATGCTAAACTTTGAGAAAGCGGTATAGGTCCCTTTGAAAAAGAAAAGAACGAAATGTATCTTCTTTTGTAAAAAGCATATTTGCATGTTAACTCCTTTGCCGGCCTGATAAAAGGGTTCATTCTATATTCCTCTGCTTTTCCTGTTTTTACATTTTTGTCTTGAAATGGAAAATCACAGGGCATACCCAGGGCTGACCCGGGAAGCCAGTAGAACAGGAGTTGAAAGCCCTTATAAGGTAGCATTTGCGAGAGCCAATGAATTTGTAGTATAATAAGAAGTAAATTATAAATGCTGGGGTTTGTCTGAGTGCTGCTTTGTGATACTGGAGGGAGTAAAGAGGGGAGAAGTAAAACTCCCAGGTCATACATTCTTTAGCATGATTAGTGTGACACGTGTATTGGTAGCTAAAGAGAGCAGTCAGCCTCTAGGATGGTGAGTATATTAAAGGCTTCACAGAGAAGATCATTAGTACCTGTGTGGATCAGTAAAGAGCCTAGTGGTGTTGTGCAAGAACATCCTGATCAATATGTCTGTACCCCTTAGACTACAGTATCTGTTAGTGGAGTTTCTCTTTTTATGGGTGTTCAATAAAGCAGACTTTGATCAGAGCAGAGGCTGTTTACATCTCTAGACCATTTTGCCTTTTTTCTGCTCTTAGTTTTTTACTCTGTCTTTACCTTCATCAGCATCGACAATTCAGAAAAGGAAGGTTACACAATCTTCTCATTATTTGCATAAAAGCCAGAACTTCACATTTTGAATAATGCAGCAAAGGGCTGGTAATAATGACATATGCCAGACTCAACCTGAACCTCAATGCCCTGATGAAGTAGCTTTACTCATGTGCTCACAGACCTGATGGTGGCCCTGCAGAAACAGTACAATGCTATAATTATTAGATGATATTGTGTTCATGACAATGCATTTTCAATCTCGGAACATCCACCTCGCCACCTTTTAACGTTCATCTTCAACAGCTGAAAGCTAGAGCATGTTTGGCTGTATGAATATAAAAAAGCTCTCAAATGTCTTTTATACAGAGCACACAAGCGGGGTTTGGTTATTGCTTCATTTATTGTAAAAGTGGATGCACACCATAGTAGATCACTGTTAATCATACAGGGAATTTCATGGAAGCGTACAGGGTTCTTTATTTTGCACAAGCTTCATTCATAATCGCAGAAACTATTTTTAAGTTAAATGACACATTTGGTGCTTACCACTTTCACACAACCAAGACAAATGTGTACAGACATAAAAAGAAAAAAGGGCACCGAACAAATAGCCAGGGTGCTACGAGACATTCAGGCATTTGAAAGCAAAAGAATAGTTTGATCAAAAAATCTTACAGAGAAAGAGTCACTCGGTTTTCCAAGTATTCCCTGGCATTTAAGAATTTAAACATAACATGCACAAATAGAAACTTGAAAGTCTGCTTAAAAAGCACACTAGTATTTATTGTCCTTCCTTGAAGCACTGCCATGTTGAAGTGACTTCATGGAATTGCAGCTTGGAGTTGCTGGAGCTCTTAAGAAGCTTTGCATTTCCAATGGGGAATTATTAATTGGAGGGCAGTTCAAATGGATTTTTCCTACATGGAAGCGGGATCCTTCCCAGCCATGAACACAGTCTCTTCTCTATGCTAACGAAGAAGGATCAGTCTCGTACTAGTCTAGTGAGTTTTCTAAAGCTTTTGCTTTGTGAATGTGAGTATAAACAGTTCAGCTCCTCGTGATTTATGTTCTTTACTCAGCCGATGCTTTCATTCCTCTAGCCACACTCCTCCTGCCAGCGCGCTCTGCTTTGTTGGTGTGCTACTGGTAAAGATGCATGTGTATGGCTAGACTGTCCTAAATGTTCTTTTAAGCTGTAATTTTCCATTAATATATCAATTTAATATTAGGAAATGAAAATATTACTGTAATAACCAGCAGACATTGCATGAGAAGTGAAGGCAGATTTCAGTTTTTTTCTTTTTTGTAGAGCCATATTGAATGTGCTTTCCTGTTCTTAAATAGTGACAGGCCACGTGGCCTCTCAGGAGGCTCGGAACATGTCAGCCCTGTGCAACTCGTGCACAAAACACAGAAGTATTACTTAATGTATCTTTAAACGTCACGACACAATGTGGTGGAGAGAGGCTGAGGCTGGCTGCTGGTTCGCTTGTCTGCATGTTTCAGACTGCCCATTGTGTCTGAGGACTTCGCTGCAAAACGCCTTTGACAGAATCAGGGCCCCGGCTGAGACGCCGCATCTCACTCGTCCTTGTTTGTATTAAATATATCACAGCAGCAAAAGAGGCAGAAGACACTCCTTTGTCCCCGCTCTCCTTAACAGCGGCAGACCAGCTGCGCACCCACACCGGAAAGAAGAAAACAAACAGAGAAATGGGTTTCTTTTTTATTTCATCTTCGCAAAACAAAGGTTATCTGGCTGCATGCACTCTGGCATGCACTGACAGTTTAATAGCCTTATGTAACGCGGGTCCTGAAGGCACATTATTTTAGCGGAGACGTTGGCGTCCGTCTCTTCCTCTTTCATCCATCCTTACTGACAGTGGGCAAGTCCCCTGCAGGAACAATGGAAGAGTTGTACAGTTCTGGCCCTCAGCTCTCCTCCATCTGCTGCGTGCCACTCTCTCTCTCTTTCTGTCAATCTGTCTGTCCTTCTCTCTCTCTCTCTCTCTCTCTCTCTCTCTCAGTCTATGAATGCTACTCTGACCTCATAAGACCTGCCTCCACCTCACAATAAACTGGTGACTATACTTCCTTTCAGGCAGCCTCATGACGTGAATCTCCACATGCAGAATCTGTGTATCCTGGGGTAACTTGTACACTTTTAAAAATTAAGTTTTCTTTTGGATCAAAGCCACAGAATTTGAGATACACTAATTATAAATATTTACTGGCAAAATATGACTGGCAAATTATAAAATTCATAAATAACAAATGTGTTGTCTGCTTGCATTCCCAAGTTAAAATGTTAAAAATATTTATGTGATAAAATTGCAACACTAAAATGAAAGTAAAGCCCACGGTCGTATCAGAATATCTCCTATCTAATAGTAGGAATAACCACCATTGGCTCTGACCACACTAGCAAGGTATCCAAAGGCACTTATGTTCCTAAGATCATGTGGTTGTGGGTCAGCACAGTGAAACAGTGCTGTTCAGTGCCATGTCAGTAGCATAACGTGTACGACACCATCTGTCCACCTTATGCAGCACGAACCTGGATTCAGAAGGCAG
>JAMWET010003915.1:85000-88737 GCA_024036415.1 Prochilodus magdalenae | reverse complement strand
CTTTCCATTCCTGCATACATTCATTCATTCATTCATCGTCATTTACAGCCCATAATAAGAGTCTGGAGGTAACTAACCAGTTCTAGGGGCCGTTCTGAGAGCCCTGTCTCAGGCTGCCACAGCTCATAGACGCCTGGTAGAGTGGAGTAGGCAGTGGCTCATTTGATGAGGGCTGAATTTGTTGGTTGCCCACCAAATCTCAGCGAAGAGCCTTTCCTACCCCCACCTGAACTGATCTAGACCACCTCCTACACACGTCTGAACTAATCTAGACCACCTCCTTCCCCCACCTGAACTGATCTACACCCGTCTGAACTAATCTAGACCACTTCCTTCCCTCACCTGAACTGATCTAGACCACCTCCTACACCCGTCTGAACTAATCTAGACCACTTCCTTCCCCCACCTGAACTAATCTAGATCACTTCCTTCCCCCACCTGAACTGATCTAGACCACCTCCTACACACATCTGAACTAATCTGGACCACTTCCGTCCCCCACCTGAACTGATCTAGACCACCTCCTACACCCATCTGAACTAATCTAGACCACTTACTACCCCCACCTGAACTAATCTAGACCACCTTCCTACACCCACCGGGTCTATTCTAGATACGTTCCAACCACCTACTACACCCAACTGAACTAATCTAGACCACTTCCTACACCCACCAGGACTGATCTAGATACGTTCCAATTTATCTAGATATGTTCCAGTTGCTACACCCACCTGGTCTATTCTAGATACATTCCAACCACCTCCTACACCCGTCTGAACTAATCTAGACCACTTCCTACACCCATCGAGTCTATTCTACATACGTTCCAACCACCTCCTACACCAATCTGAACTAATCTAGACCACTTCCTACACCCATCGAGTCTATTCTACATACGTTCCAACCACCTCCTACACCAATCTGAACTAATCTAGATCACTTCCTCCACCCACCTGGAATAATCTAGACACAATGCAACACCCACCTAAACTAAACAATACCCTCTATTAGCATGAAAGACATGCATCAGCACAAATAACAGCTGAGGCTGGATTTGGCATAGACACCTGCTGGTAGACCCGTATGACCGTACACTGCTGCCATACACCTGCAGATTCAGCTACTTCCTTCACACTATGGTCTTTGGATCCATTATGGTCATCTGGAGCCATTCTCCACACATGGAACGAGACATTCCCTGCACTGTAGCACCTCTTCCCAATCTATGGATCCCGTCACTCACACCCTGCAGGAATTTATAGCCCCATCATCTCCTATCATCTCCATCAACTCCTATTGGTGGTCCTGTACAACGTAGTGCTGTTGTATGTTGCACCATAAGGTCTGAAGAGTGACATTTCGTTCCAGCGTATAAGTTACAATGAGGAACAACATTAAAACTCACTTCACTAAATCACTAGCATTCGCCTAAATAAGGCTAATATGTGTTTTTGCTCTCAAACTGTAGCAGCATTTTTAAGATGGCAAAGAGTGCTCCATTAGCGCTACTTCAAAACAGCTATGAGTGAACGCAGCCTAACCTCTCCAAACTGGAACAGGCAGCTGAAAGCACACCGAGAAAAAGCTGTACGATTACAAACTTAAGCACAGCTGAAAAAAACATCAATACCAATGACTGGGTGCTCAGAAACACCCGCCGCCCCTTTCTGTTCTGCAGAGATTCACTCCCGACTACATAAATACCCACATACGGAGATCCTAACGGCCGGCTCGTAGCCTAAACTGCAGCGTGTTTCATCAGCAACAGCCTGGAAAAGTCTTAACACGTTGCAGATAAATCATTTATAGCTGCTTTAGTTGAAAACACTAGACGTGCATGCTGCACCTCCACATCACCTACCCAGCAAAGCGCATCACTTCCACCGGGCAACCACACAGAGCGCATCCACACAGCCACCAAAGCTAAAGGAGCAGAGATGCCTGAGAATTCCCATGTTTGGAAAACCTGGGATAAGCAGCTAGTACAGCGTTTAGGTCTGACGAATCCCAAGTCTGACTAATCATCTCACATGGTGTACGTACAGTGATCCTGGACAACGTTAAGGACTATCTATGTGTCTGTTGGAGAACAACTGCACTGCTGCTGTTGTGGTCACTGCCAGGCGGAGGTGCCTGGCATGCGGGCGAGGTCCACTCTAGCCAGAGATCCTTTAGGCCTTTTGGGTGGGAGTGGTCAGTTTCAGCAATCCTTTTGAATTGCAACAGGTCCCAGTGGACAGGGGGATCTCCAGCCATGTAGGCAACCCGCCCAGACTCACTTTAAGGGGCCTTTCTTCAGAACTGTACATCCACAAGGTCTTCAATGGGCAGGACCCTCACAGGACCACCACAGAGCAGGCGTTATGTGGGTGGTGGATCATTCTCAGCACTGCAGTGACACTGACGTGGTGGTGGTGTGTTAGTGTGTGTGGTGCTGGTGTGAGTGGATCAGATACAGCAGTGCTGCTGGACACTTCAGTGTCACTGCTGGACTGAGAATCGTCCACCAACCAGAACTATTCAGCCGACAGCATCCTGGGGGCAGCGTCCTGTAGGCAGCGTCCTGGGGGCAGCGTCCTGTAGGCAGCGTCCTGTAGGCAGCGTCCTCTAGGCAGCGTCCTGTGGGCAGCGTCCTGTTGACAGCGTCCTTTGGGCAGAGGGACTGGAGGATGACCAGCACTGCACTGTGCAGCAGCAGATGAGCTATCGTCTCTGACTGTCCATCTACAAGGTGGACCAGCAAGGTAGGAGTGTCTAATAGAGTGGACAGTGAGTGGACACAGTGTCTGAACACTCCAGCAGCACTGCTGTGTCTGATCCACTCACACCAGCACCACACACACTAAAACACCACCACCACGTCAGTGTCACTGCAGTGCTGAGAATGATCCACCACCCACATCATACCTGCTCTGTGGTGGTCCTGTGGGGGTCCTGTTGGTGGAACATTCTCAGCACTGCATGACAGTAACATGGTGGTGGTGTGCTAGTGTCTGTTGTGCTGGTGTAAGTCTGCAGGAACTGTGTGAGGATGTTCAAGCTGCATGGGGTGGATTATCACAGGACACCATTAGGAACCTCTACAGCTCCATACCGAGACGTCTGGCGTGTTGGGTTAGCGAACACGGCGGCCCGACGCCATACTGAGAGACAGACTTCTGTATGTGTAGCTCAATAAATATTGATCATATCAGTCTAAATGTATCATCAGTTATTGATCCTGGTACCCTTTATCCTCCTCCCCAACACACCTGCACTCCCACACCTCCTTCTGGGTGCGGCTGTTAAAAGCCATCCTAGCTGAGTTGAGACTGTTGCAGCAGTAGCGGGATAGTAACTCGCTGTAAATGCCATTCGGCTGAGAAGAGCAGGTGTCTTCAGACGTTTAGATGCGCAGGCCTAGTGAATGAGGAGAATACGGGAAACCTCTTATGGATTAATAGACAACGTCGGCACTGGCAGGCTGCCTGACGCGTGGCTCCACTTTAGCCCACACATCAGCTGTCGCTGTCAAACACTACAGAGACAAGAGAACAAACAGAGATGATGAAGACCTTCTGTTTTAGCGTATGACTTATTATTCCATAACCGGACAAACAGATCATCAGTGAGGGGGCCGCATGACACACTGTGTAACCTTCTGTCTCTCTTCTAACGCCAGCCTTTCATCACTCTCCTCACCTGTGGCTTGTTTAGTTATTAGCTCTATGGGCTTAGGTGCTACATTGCTTAGCCTT
>JAMWET010003915.1:32500-80000 GCA_024036415.1 Prochilodus magdalenae | reverse complement strand
CATACAATAGCAGGAGGGGGCAAACCTCGACATTACTGGAATATGGTTGTTTGTGGGGGTGGTCCGATGTGTGTGTGTGTTGGCGGGGGGCACAAACTCAGGCAGGAATGCTGTTCTGGAGCTTTACAAACAGCTCCTGATACAATCATACCAGTGTTTTACAGTCTGTGCGTTCATGGAATAACAAACGTAGGCAATAAGCTACGCTGACAATACAGAAGTGGCTCTCACTCAGCAGGCTCGTGCGAAACGAGTGCGGACTTGAGCATCCCGGGTAATGTAGGACCTGCCATGCTTCAGGAAAGCGCCATACGGTAAAACAGAGAGGGGGTTTATCAGCTGATCAATCGGCGTCAGTGAAAACAAGTCCCACCATCATTTGCAATGGACAAGCCAATTGCATATATACATATATTCGCAAGCCAATGGGCCCTCGTTGACCTTCAGCATGTCAAGCTACCTTTATGCTACCTTGGTACCGAGCCAATGAAAGAAAAGTATTCATGAGCCAATGGCTGGCCTTGTGGCTGCGCTTTAGGGTTGAACAGGTGGTGCACCACTCTACCCCTTCAGGCCAGAGCTCCCATATCTTCATAACTAACCCTAGTGCTATATATATACTATATAAGCTCACTGGAGTCCCCGGTGGCCGAGCCGTACCGTCATGGACCGGACAAGTTTCCGGATGTAGGCCACAGAACCAGGAATTGGTCAGTTAATCCACTTAGACCAGCACCACACACACTACCACACCATCATCACCATGTCAGTGGTGTCACTGCAGTGCTGAGAATGATCCACCACCCACATCATATCTGCTCTGTGGTGGTCCTGTGGGGGTCCTGACCATTGGGGAACAGGGTAATAGCTTTACCAGCTGTACACAGCTCTACTGTAGTTTGAAATAGGAAAGTCATGTGACCTGAACAGCAGGTTGGTACACTTGCAGCATCATTGCGTATCATACAGAGCGCGCCAAACTGTGCTAATACACTGATGGGATTGTTTGAGTTCCTAGTTGTTGGCAATTGACATAATATTAGGCACATATATTATTAGCCATATATTATTAGCAATATTAGCCAAATAAAATCAGCTGCTGAGCTGGAATTGTTTTTAATATAGCATGTTTAATTTCTAATTTTGACCATAAAAAGCTTCTGGCTGTTCATCCCAGTTATGAATTCGTTTAAAAGGCTGACAGCTCCATCTAACGTCACTCAAAGGCAGGACCGTAGCGGCTGATGGAGCCCAGTCCCTGCCTGTTGTCGTTTAACTGCTGTATTGATTCGTACCCTGGTGAAAACGAACCTGGACTGCTTCATTGTGCATTTTTGGCAGGTTCTGGCAGAACTTTTAATTGGCTGGAAACGATAGAAGCAATCTGGCAACGCGAACGGTCACTCCCTATAAGTCAAGCAAGCGAAACCGAGCACCTGAACTCCTGCACCGTCCCCACAAGGAGAGAGCGTGGGTATGCATAAGCAATGCCAGCCCTAAGGACGGCTGCCCACTGCTTTGTGTTCTTGTTGCTAGCAGGCCGGACCTTGAGCGCTCGCTAGCTCAATTTAAAACAGGCTCACGACCTGACCGCACAGCCGGAAAACTCCCACAAGGGGCTTCCCGGTGTGAAAAGAGACTTCAAATCAAGGATAAAGACAACATCCGACTCTACACCCACCCTCAGGAGGGAGACACCAAGGGCAGTGGGCGGCTGAAGGGTCAGGCAGATGCTAACCGGGTCCAGCGGCGGGATTAAAGGGGCCGTATTAAGGGGGTAGCATATGTGCTTGTTAAATAATGGAGTTATTGAAGTACTATGGAAAGACAAACTCATCATGGCTGTGACGTCACAACTACTTTAAAGCGAACACAGGTGAAGGTCACCATCATGGTGACTTTGAGGGGGCACAGGATTCCCACTGAAGTGACTCTGGGCCTTACAGGACTCCACCCCTAATGCCTGACTCTCAGCTAACCGAGGGAATTTCCGTCTCTTCACTGACACCAGCACCGTCCTACGACGCTAATCTACTCAGCTCCTCGTCCTCTTCACTCACCACTGAACCACTGTTATTGTTCACTCGGGGGAACAATGTGGGGTAATTGTCGTCGACAGGGCACATGACGAAGGAGGACTGATCTGCGCTCTTAATAAGCGGGTTGTATTTAACATCGGTAAAAGCAGCGATGGCATGGATCAGCAGGCCTGAGTATCCGAGCCTGCCTAGTTCAGTAGTAATACAGGCCGTAATGACTGGGATTTCACCAGATCCAAATCTTTACACCAGGAACTACTGGGTTACTATGGCCTAGGTGTTATTAGATTAGAACAAGAAGAAAAGAACAAAAGCAGCTGCAGTTTCTCCAAAATCAGCATTAAAGGAGCAGTATGTAAAATGTAGGGGGCGCTCTGTTATCAGGAACTCAATGTAATATGCTATAATTAGTGTGTAAGCACCTGGAACTGGTGTGGTCTCGTTAGGAGCGACTCGTCTTCCAATAGAAGCTGCCACCACCATGTTTCTACAGTAGCCCAGAAGGAATAAAGCACACACTGACTGTAGAGAGTGCATTTCACGTTGTTAGATCAAAGCTGCAGTTAGAATTTGGTGGTGCCCGGCTGGGAAAGGTAAGAAAGAGAATGGGGGAATGGTTGCTGCTGGTGCTGATGCTCACATTTATAGCATCCAGGTTTTTGTGCATCCTGGAAATCATGGTTCAGTGAGGCACTGGAGCCGGATTTGGAGCCAGCATGACCCCCTTCGCTAACATGACACTGTTCTTAGTGCTATATCGCATTAGCAATAGCTAGGTCAGCGCCAAGTGGCTACATTCCCTAGCTCCTGTTGCTCGCTAACCCAGCTTGCTTCGGTATCCTCACTTAGGCTAATGCTGCTAACAGCTACGGGGTATTCTGAGCAGCCAAGCCTGCCTGACTTGAAGAAGTGAGGTGAGTGGACTGTGTCAATGCGTTAGCCGTAATGGCTGCTTAGTTTACAGGGCTAACAGGCTCCAGGCTACTACTCTGTTAGCCTATGCTAACCACAACTTGCATAAACAGAAGAAAACAATGACCATTCTGATGCAGGCTGAGAGGAACAAGGCTGAGTCTGGGGTAGGTCAGTATCCTCTGGCCTTGATCTGAATTTTGGCTCAGGTGGCTTAAACGTTTACGGCCGTACGGTCCAGTAAAGCTGCTAGATAGAGGGTCTGGTTGTCAGGTCGCAGTGGTACTGGACCCCTGAGAGTGGCTGCGCCTTACCCGCAATAGGGCGTGGTTTCAGCACCTCCAGTGGACACGCCCCCAGCATTTCAAAGCTGAGGATACATCTTACCATGTCCAGGTTTCGTATACTTGATATTTATGAAATCTCTCCGATTAGCTGGGGAGGCTAATCACACATTTTTTTGTCATGTGACTCTGACTAGAGTCTGACTCTAACACAGCGACGCCCAAATGCGCAGGCCGTGAAACAGAAGGGACGTTTTGTTGTTACTGACATGCAGCATAAGCACTTGAAGTGTTCCCCTCGTGTCCCCAAAGCCCCTGTACAACCAGGAGCCGGGGAGGCGTGTGTGTGTGTGTGCGCACCGTGGCCTCATTACCTGGAGTCAGCAGGATGACGGAGGTGACAATTAAAGAGCAGATGACCAGAATGACAAGCAGAGCAATCGCTATTCCCTTCCAGTTCCTCTGCGGAGGGTTGCTGCCCACCAGCTCCTACAGAGAGAGAGAGATAGAGAGAGAGAAAGAGAGAGAGAGAAAGAGAGAGAGAGAGAGAGAGAATGCAAATTAGAGCTTGGTCAAGGACAAACACGTGTAACAGTCCATCTACTGCACTCTGAAAGCGAAACAGCAGGATGAATTTCCCACAAAAACTGCGAGACAGAAAACCAGCAGAGATGACGGGGCCCTCGTCGTAGTGGGAAGCTCCATAGTGCAACAAAAATGACAATCACTCATTCATTCATTCATTCATTTGTTCATTCATTCATTCATCTTCTGAGCTGCTTATTCTTATGGGTCATGGGGGCCACTGAAGTCTATCCCAGCGCTGATAGGGCAGAAGGCAAGAAACACCTCGGACAGGCCGCCAGCCCGTCACAGGCTAGACATCCAGACATACACTCAAACCTAGGAGACACCTATGGGACCATTTAGCCTGGAAGCTTGTCTTGTGGACTGCAGGAGGAAACCAGTCAGCCTTAACAAACAGTGTGCCAATGCAACAGCCTTCCTTCTCTTCCAAAGAGCTTAACACACAGTATAACCAATAACTAAATGAAGAAAGCGTCAATGTTTGTTTCGATTCCTCGGTTTATCAACCAAATATCATGATACTGTGATACATCGACTTTTTTCCCAACCCCCGATAATCCATGACTTGCTCCAGAGCAGAATTCCGGAAATGACTGGTTATGAAGAGCCTGGGGGCCAGAGTTAAACCTGAGAATATTAAATCCTTAAAAGACTTCATGTTTAATGTACACTCGGACGGAATAACATGGAGCTGATCTCAAGAGGATCTGAGAAAACATGAAGGTCAAACCACTCTGGGAAGTGAGGCATGGAATTTTCTGGATTCTGGATTCACATTTTTCCATTTTCAATTTATCCTATACGTTTTATCGACAGCGATGCTCATATAATACACTATACTGCCTAAAGTATTCATTCGTCTGCCTTCACATGCATATGAACTTGAGTGACATCCCATTCTTAATCCATAGGGTGTAATATGATGCTCCACCCTTTACAGCTATAACAGCTCCAACTCTTCTGGGAAGGCTTTCCACAAGGTCTGACCCTGATGTTGGACGAGAAGGCCTGGCTCTCAGTCTCCGCTCTAATCCATCCCAAAGGTGTTCTATCTGGTTGAGGTCAGGACTCTGTGCAGGCCAGTCCAGTTCCTCCACACCAGACTCGCTCATCCATGTCTTTATGGAGCTTGCTCTGTGCACTGGTGTGCGGTCATGTTGGACCAGGAAGGGGCCGTCCCCAAACTGTCCCCACAAAGTTGGGAGGACTGAATGGTCCAGAGTCTCTTGGTCTGCTGAAGCATTAAGAGTTCCTCTCACTGGAACTAAGGGGCGGAGCCTAACTCCTGAACACCAACCCCCACACCATAATCCCCCCTCCACCAAACTACACTCGGCACAGTGCAGTCAAACAAGGACCGTTCTCTTGGCAACCGTCAAACCCAGACTCGTCTATCGGACTGCCAGAGGGAGGAGCATGACTGGTTACTCCAGAGAACATGTCTCCACTGCTCTAGAGTCCAGGGGTGGAGCTTTACACCACTGCACTCCGCTTGGTGATGTAGCTTGGATGCAGCTGCTCGCCATGGAAACCCATTCCATGAAGCTCTACACACTGTTCCTGAGCTGATCTGAAGGACAAATGAAGTTTGGAGGTCTGTAGTGATGGACTCTGTAGGAAGTTGGTGACCTCTGTGACCTATGACCCTCAACATCGGCTGACCCCGCTCTGTCATCGTACGTGGTCTACCGCTTCGTGGCTGAGTTCCTGTCATTCCCGATCACTCCCACTGTGTTAATCCCACTGACAGTGGACTGTGGAATATTTAGTAGGGAGGAAATTCCACGACTGGACTTGTAGCACAGGTGGAGCATCCTATCACGGTACCACGCTGGGGTTCACTGAGCTCCTGAGAGCGACCCATTCTCTCACTAAGGTCTGTAGGAGCAGTCTGGATGACTAGGTGCTTGGTTTTATTCACCTGTGGCCATGGAAGTGATTGGAATGCTGAATTCAGTGAGTTGGATGGGGGAGTGAATTCTTTTGGCAATACAGCGTATGTTTTATTCATGTGCTAATGATGTACACATTGCTTTATGCAATGCACTTCAGCTCCGAGACAGCCTTCAAACGGAGACGTAAATATTTTCGCCCCGAGCTGTAAATGAGACACAATGACAAAGAGGCGAAACGTCTGGAAACATCAGCGACGTGACAGAATGAAAACACAAAAAGAGAGAGAGAGTGCCATTTTAGCTTGATCTGGAATCACAAATAGAGTCAGTTATGACAAGCGCGCGTCAAGCGAGTCACCGGTGCGTTGGTAATCAAAGACGCGCTGTGATTCATTTTGAGGGATTTTAGTCAGAAAGCCGGGTGGGCTGGCTTGGGGGCGGAGTGGTGGTGATGGGGCTACACTGACACGTGTAACGAGACAGAACAAACCGCGGCTAAGACAAATGAAAGAGACTCTGGTTCCCCGCTGTTATAAAGAGTGACCCATGGCTTTGTTTCCTGAGGTTTCATTAGGCTAAAGCAGGCCTGACGGATTGGAGTAGCCACCGCCGCAGCAGCCGCTGGATTAGACTGTTAAAAGCTGAGCTGTTACTGACCTTGTTGGCGTCCTAATTGAACGCCGCTGCAGACATCATTAGCCCTGAGATAACGGCAGCCTGGTCCTGTTTACTGGGACAGCCATTAGAAAGACTCATTACAGAGCCAGCTCAAGTCTGAGTGAGTGAGTGAGCGCGTGTCCGACTCTCTTTCAGGTCACCTAGGTAGAGAACTGCACATGGAGCGCTGGCAGTCCCGAACTGCAGGGCTGCACGATGCGGGATGTAGTACCGCCACTGCAAGGTGTTACTTCCTAATGGTACCTGCTCCAATATGATCCTGCATGAAATACCACATACTCAGCAAACCATTGATTAGCAAGTCCCCCATAAAAGACAATATCGCTCATACGTAAATGTAAACAAGTAGCATGAAGATGTACTGCTCATAAGCCACCTGTGACTGAAACGTACCGCACAGTGTGTAGCACCTCCACCAGCACCAATAACAGCTGAGACTGGATTTGGCATGGACTGGACCACTTCCTGGATGTAGCCACATCAATGTTCAGACACTCTTCCATCAAAGAGTTGCTCAGTTGGGCTAGATGCGGTGGAGGCCTTCCCTGGCATAATTCCGAGGAGAATTCCCTGTAGACTGGGATTTTCCCACTGCTGGTAGACCCGTATGACCGTACGCTGCTTCCATACACCTGCAGATTCAGCTACTTCCTTCACACTATGGTCTTTGGCCACGCCCACATGCTCAGTCACTCCTTTTAGCCAATCATTACCATCAGAGCCATTTTCCACACATGGGACGAGACATTCCCTGCACTGTAGCACCTCTTCCCAATCTATGGATCCCGTCACTCACACCCCGCAGGTATATACAGACCCATCGTCCTCGTGCAGCGCCATCTGCAGGAGTCTGAACATACCACCATCTTAAATGTGCACTTTTTTTTTGCTGATAAGTGTAAGGGTCCAGGCAATTCCGACTGCAGCCAGCAGAGGGCGACAGCGGTGGTGCCGTTCTGGGGGGACTACAGCCCAGAACTCCAACCCCGAGAATGCCCCGGGCTGATCAACTTAACACGCTGCACCCTGCCAGCCATATAAGCCCCCACCTAACAACCACCTCCACTACACCTTTGTAGAGGGGTAGCTGGTACGGTACAGCCAAAAAAAAAGAGAGAAAAGAAAAAGAGAGGTTTCCCGTCCTGTGTTTGGGTCCAAACCCAACCACACTGTGACAATTACACTTTGCAAGGACCCTCACACCAGCACATTGACTAGACACTGATTAGAATGTTTTGTCCCCTGCCCATTTAGGACTACTACTGGTTTGAATGATAAGCAAACAGGACTGCTACTGAAGCACCTGGCTTCAAGTCAAGCTTTAAGATGGTTCTACTACGGCTTTGCCACGTCATGTCTATTTCTATAGACAACACTGTGTCATACAGCTTACAGTTCATGATTTACAATCATGCGAGTGTGGGAATTTTGGGAAACTGGTCTTCTAGTACTGTTTTTACAGTCAACGTACACGGTACGGTAACCAAATTACAATGACTAGCCCTGAGCATATTCAACGTGTGCAGCCCTGTTTTAATACGGTCATCATAGGAAATGAATTATGAATTATTCTCCGGCTCCGGAGGGCACGCTAGAATATTTATAGAGGAGCGGACTCACGTCACAGCCACAGTGTTTTGACTTAGACGTGCTAACACACAGACCGGGCCAGCATGCCGGGAAACTGGGGATATGAATATCGACAGATGATTTCAAAATTAGCCAAGCAGTGAGGCAGATTCCTCTTCGGCACACAGTTACAGTCAAGCACACAACGGCCCGCGCTTGTTCTCATACAGTCACCAACCAAACCGGAGAACTTATCACTTTCACAAGCTACAAAACTGACCTATAAAATCTCCACTTATAAATGAATCTCACAGCAACTGAAGCAATCTACATCAATGGCTTTGTCTGCAGCTGGGAAGATACTGGAGTTTGCCAAGAACACCACCAACAGTGGTGCCCTCAGCATCAAACGCCTGCTTCTGA
Source organism: Prochilodus magdalenae (assembly GCA_024036415.1). NCBI lineage: Eukaryota > Metazoa > Chordata > Actinopteri > Characiformes > Prochilodontidae > Prochilodus > Prochilodus magdalenae. Next base: position 71,612 of record JAMWET010003915.1, on the reverse strand, counting down.
CCATAGAGAAGACTATTAAGATTGAACTGGACTTCATTTACAAGCACCCCCATGCTTCAAAAGTTCTTCAAGTCTTCTTCTGGAAATTCAGTGGTTCTGTTTAGAACCATGAGTCATATCTGGAACCAGTTAATGCTTAATTGCTCTTCAGATGAATGGTGCAGTTGTATACATAACACGGTTCTACAGAGCACCAAAAGGGTTCTTCTATTGGTGTAAGCTTGACATCAATACGAGAGGAGATGTCTGTAGTTGAAAAGATGAGATGAGATACAATTCCACCAATTAAAAAAAAACAAAGTGTTGTGCAAGAGGACTGGACTCTGCAGACTAACCAACTTCTAGGACTGAACTATGGAGACCAATCAACTTGTAGGACTGGACTATGGAGACTAACCAACTTGTAGGACTGAACTATGGAGACTAACCAACTTGTAGGACTGAACTTTGGAGACTAACCAACTTCAGGGACTGAACTATGGAGACTAACCAACTTCTAGGACTGAACTATGGAGACTAACCAACTTCTAGGACTGAACTATGGAGACTAACCAACTTCTAGGACTGAACTATGGAGACTAACCAACTTCTAGGACTGAACTATGGAGACTAACCAACTTCTAGGACTGAACTATGGAAACCAATTACTTATAGGACTGCACTATGGAGACTAACCAACTTCTATGACTGAACTATGGAGACCAATTAACTTCTAGGACTGCACTATGGAGATTAACCAACTTCTAGGACTGAACTATGGAGACCAATTAACTTCTAGGACTGCACTATGGAGATTAACCAACTTCTAGGACTGAACTATGGAGACCAATTAACTTCTAGGACTGCACTATGGAGACTAACCAACTTCTAGAACTAACCTATGGAGACTAAGCAACTTCAAGGACTGAACTATGGAGACCACTTAACTTCTAGAACTGAACTATGGAGACTGAGCAACTTTAAAGACTGAAATATGGCGACCAATCAATTTCTAGGACTGAACTATGGAGACCAATCAACTTCTAGGACTGAACTATGGAGACTAACCAACTTCTAGGACTGAACTATGGAGACTAACCAACTTCTAGGACTGAACTTTGGAGGTGTGGCTGCAGATTTGACTGGCCACTTTATCAGAAACCCCTCCCTCGTAGCTATATGCTCTAACAATTCAAAACAGTGTTCTTAAGAAAGATATGGGCACTGGTGCCACAGAGGCATATGGCCTGTACGGATGCCACTCGTGGTTCCGGTTGTTTCTATGTGTGAATAACGGTTACTCCTGACTTTCCCACAATACAGCACAACAGGACCTAGAGCCAAACGAAGGTTCTGCGATCGTTTCTTCTGGGGGGCTTCCGGGCATGTTTGCCCCCAGAAATGGCTTTTCACATCACCCTTAACATCCCCATAACAAGCCGAACTCCAGCACATCATCAGAACAGCGGAGAGGACCATCAAACTTAGTCTTCCAGCACTTCGAGACACATACAACACCAGGGTAATGAAGCGTGCCGACACCTCTCACCTTGAACACCCGCCCCATTCCAGCCACTTTTCTGTGGTAGGAGATTCAGTGCCATCAAACCTGCTCTCACTGACCAGAGTGGACACCCTGCACCTTACACCCCGCCGGCGTCTCTTACTGTACCGCAGTATAACTCCTCTGTACCGTGAGGCTTATTTGCACAGCTGTAGAAATATTCACATCACCCTGTAATGTAATAGTTTACTGTATGTCTGCACATGTGTACATATTCCCAGATGCAGCTCCTGTAGATTCGTTCATGTTGGCTCTTCTATATTTACTCTCTGACGCTGTACTGGATCTATCTTTGATGTCTCGCTTACCATCTTGTCTTCTGGTGAACATTTGCCATAGTCCGCTTGCTTGTCTGATCTGTAGATTATGTTACCTGACTACATTTCTGCACCCACCTAAACAAATTCCTCATACTAGCAACGTACACAGTGGGAGAAAGTGATTTTGATTATTTGTGGGAGTTTATACAGGCTGTGTACACTGGCCACTTAATCAGAAACCCCTCCCGGGTAGCTCTTTGCTGGCGTACAGGTAGGGTGGTTTTTTCACTTGTGCATGGTATGGAAATTTAGACATGCATGACTACACTTAGACATGGACACACACGCTCACAAGGTATGTATAAACTCTACCCATGTAGGCAGACGAGCGGTACTGTGCGAATGTCGAAGACCACAATTCAACTGCTCCATTTCCAGCCATGAAGTACATTAAGTTAGTCATTATTTCAGGAAGAGGAGATATGATCCACTCAGAGAAAATGGGACTCCCGATAATCACCTGGAAGACCTGGTAGACCACCAAAACACCGTCCCCGCCAAATAAACAGCACTCAAAATCAAGCTTTAGGTCTGAGATCATCCACATGTCCATCCTTCCACTGTGAGAAGACACCTCATGCAATGAAAGTCTGAAAGGACATGTACGTCTTCAAGAAGCTTCTCACTGAGAAAAGGAGACTCACACATCAAACAAAGAAGCTGCTACTGGTGTTCTCAGAACTATGGACTGACCACCCCAGTGTCTAGAACCTCAACCTCATCTCTACATGTGTTTGGGGTTATTTAGATGGTGAGTAGAAACAGAAAACCAGCTAAACCAACTTCTAGGACTGGACTATGGAGACTAACCAACTTCTAGGACTGAACTATGGAGACTACCCAGCTTCTAGGACTGAACTATGGAGACCAACCGGGACTAACCAGCTTCTAGGACTGAACTATGGAGACCAACCGGGACTAACCAGCTTCTAGGACTGAACTATGGAGACCAACCTAATTCTAGGACTGAACTATGGAGACCAACCTAATTCTAGGACTGAACTATGGAGACTAACCATCATCTAGTATTAACCATTTGGAGGTGTGGCTGCAGATTTGACTGGCCACTTTATCAGAAACCCCTCCCTCGTAGCTTTTTGCTGCCGTACAGGTAGAGTAGACCACTTTTTTTTTCACTTGTGCATGGTATGAAAAGTCAGACATGTTTGTTCCCAGCTGGAACCACAGGATAGCAGGTTACCTCAGTACGATCCATGTGTCTGTTGTTAAGGAAAGAGAGGACAACAATGGGACACCCAGCGGTCTCCTGAAGAACCTCCTCTATGTATTCCTATGATCAGTATCTCCAAACTGTATCTCCAGGTAATCTATACGCTCCGCCATCTTGGTCCTACTGTTTACTACCACTGTGTAACTTTCTCTGTTGATAACGTTGATGATGCATCCTTTGGCGTTCCTTGGTTCCAGTGCTAACTGATTCTGATTCTGATTCTGATAACTGTTCCAAATGCAGGGTGATTCCCTGAATAGTGCCATGGTTCTACAAAGTCTGGAGAGAACCATTTTAAGAACCAACAGGGCTAACAGTGTTAGATTAGTTTTTAGATTAGATTAGTGTTAGATCTATCCATCTATCTATCCATTTATCCATCTATCTATCCATCCATCCATCCCAGTTATTGTCCCAGTCCTACCCCTGTGCAGAAGACCACACATGTCCAAAGAATCGGAATCAGCCTGGAATCAAACCCGATACCACTGATTTCACAAGGACTAGAGACCTGCTCTCTGGACCGTGTCCGGGTTCTCAGCCAGATATTTTGGGGCGGTGGACTATTTTCTGTCTCCCAGAGAGCGAGTCCTGAGAATGTACTAATACAAACACACACACACTGTAAGCAGGCCAGAAAGTGCCCTGAAGCACAACCATCCCCAGCGATGTCCCATCAGTCCTCTTTCCATCTGGCTTCTCCAAATACAAGGTCATGGGCTGAGGGGAACGCAGATAGAGCAAACCTATCATCACCACCATCACCACCACCATCATCACCATCATGCTTAAAATAATTTGGCTATTTAAACTCATTTCAGCACAGAGGCTCATCCTGGAACACCACAAACCGAGTTCTCTCCCAGAAAGGCCAAACACTTCAGACCTCTGCCAGCTGTGAGAGGCATCGCAATGGCTTTCGACTGATAGCAGGTAAATGTGAGCACTGTGTTTTGTTTGTTCTAGTTGCGCATGTGGTTTTATAAAACACTTACACACACCGCCACACACCCACAGTCCTCCACACGAACCGCCATGAGAAAGACAGCCTCGGACATACGCGCTCACAAGCTATATATAACGTCCACCCACTGAGGCAGACGAGCAGCACTGTGTGACTGTCAGAGACCACAACTCCTTCAGTTCTAGACATGAAGTACATTGTTTTAGCATGTACAGCATTTACAATAATTATTCATAATGAAAACAATAATAATAATAATGTTGATCTTCATTATAGTGTTTGTATTAAGACGCTTGCCAGACACGAGCCCATGTGTTCATATTTCTATATCGTGTCTATTTACCCACATAGTCAATAACAGTCTGTTTGATCTGTTCACTGATGCTTTGATGTATGATGGTCAGTCAGTGTCTGCATGAACCCCATCCTGCTTTACCTGAACTACCTTCCTCCAGGTGCTCCTTGATGTAGTCCAGGCCTGAAATGGACATTTCCATGGATGCTAAGGAATGCTCCAGGAATTAGCGTGTTTGTGTCACATACTTATTGAACACTGAATGTAAATGCATGGAAACCTTGATTTGTTTCATTTGTTCATGATTAAAGACGCGAAGTGTGGAGGGGATCAAGCCCCGCCCACCCCTTTTCAGGATACATCTCTGCACAAGCCTGTTGGTCGGAAGTAACTACTGTATAAATACAGCTTACAGGAATGAGTGACATGAATACAAAGCCAACAGCGCAAGGAGGCATCAACACTGCTCCTCACTGCTCCTCTGGAGGAGACTACAGCTCATACAGCCACAGACACACAGAAGGAACTGTCTCCCTCTCTCCCTGCGATGATCAATTAGAGTAATCTCTGGGTGCCGTATCATGAGGCAGTGCCGGGGACCGGGACCATAAACAGCCCGAGGTGGAAAGAGTTTCTACAAACGCGGAAAACCCTCAAATCCATAAATATCCGGAGCGCCAGTGGGATTAGCGCAGCCATACGCCACAAAAACACAGCGTGCCACATAATAATGTGACATTATGACATTCAGGATGAGCGACGTTCCTCATAAAAATGCCTTCCATGTGAGAGCCGGGGAGAAAAACAAGCCCTGTGTTTGGTGTCAAAACACTGAAATCCCCATTTACCGGCCGCATCTGCTGAACATGAAAACATTTACCCAGTGCATTTGCATGCTGGAATCAATAGTGACCCATGATTAGTCTTAATTGAGATGCAGCAGAGAACAGCTCTAAACGGTGACCATTAGCACGGCTAATTTGGTGGAGTCATTACAGTCATTTCTGCTGTGCTGTATAAATGTAATCCCGGTTTTAACTGCATTGTTGGCTGTGATGAAGAGCATTTTACATTCCATATCATCAGTGTGCGTGGATCCCATGATTAGAATATTCATTTCCCATAAATAAAACAAGAATAACAAAAACTTTCGTCCAGGTCACCTCTTTTTGCTATACAGTATCTCATAATTATGTCTTACTATCTCATAATTATGACTTAGCATATCATGATTATAACTTACCATCTTAATTATGGCTTACTATCTCATAATTATGACTTAGCATCTCATGATTAGGACTTACTATCTTATAGTTAACTTAATAGCTCATAATTATGACTTACTATCTCATAGTGGTGACTTACTATCTCAAAATAATGACTTAGCATATCATGATTAGGACTTACTATCTCATAGTTAACTTAATAGCTCATAATTATGACTTACTATCTCATAGTTATGACTTACTATCTCAAAACAATGACTTAGCATATCATGATTAGGACTTACTATCTCATAAATAACTTAGCATCTCAAAATTATGACCTACTATCTCAAGATTTTGACTTAGCATCTCATAATTATGACTTACTATCTTATAGTTATGGCTTAGAATCTCATAATTATGACTTACTATCTCATAGTTAACTTAGTATCTCATAATTATGACTTACTATCTCGTAGTTATGACTTACTATCTCAAAATAATGACTTAGCATCTCATAATTATGACTTACTATCTCATAGTTAACTTAATAGCTCATAATTATGACTTACTATCTCATAGTTATGACTTACTATCTCAAATTATGACATAGCATCTCATAATTATAACTTAGACTTTCATAATTATGACTTAGCATCTCAATTATGTCTTACTATCTCAATTATGACTTAGCATCTCATAATTAGGACTTACTATCTCATAGTTAACTTAGTATCTCATAATTAGGACTTACTATCTCATAGTTGTGACTTACTATCTCAAAATTATGGCTTAGTATATCATAATTAGGACTTACTATCTTATAATTAACTTAGCATCTCAAAATTATGACCTACTATATCAAGATTATGACTTAGCATAACATAATTATGACTGTCATTGTTATGGCTTTCATAATTATAATGTACTATCTCATAATTATAGTTATCTCATAGTTATGGCTTAGAATCTCATAATTATGACTTACTATCTCATAGTTATGAGTTCTCTCTCTAATTTACCTGGAAGAGTGCTTTAAGTGGCAGAAATGTGCTGACGTATGCCCAAGACCGAAGCTCAGAGGCCGGTTGTGGATGAAGCAGCGAACCAGGTTTTTTTTCAGGGACCCGCCCTAGAATTTAGACTTTGAGACATTCAGTGAGACCCAAAAGGTTTATTAAGAGGTCCTGGATCCCTCAGGACCCCCTGCATTTAGCACTTCATATCATAACAAGGATCTGTCCTCGCTACACAAGCAATAAAAGGCATTGCAGGTCCAGCCCTGACGCTGAGTGAAAGTTTTGAACTTCTCGGCTCTCTTCGATCCAGTGCGAGCGAGAAACAGTTCCAATACAATACAATACACTCCGATTATCTCAAACGACAACTGCGACTTCTAAAGGTTAAATCCTTTCGCTTCAGAACGCGGTTTAATCCCAAACCTCCTCCTGACTGGTGCGCTGGCGGTGACTGAAGCGATACATCATCCGTGCATATCATGAATCAGATGTCAAAGCCAGAGACAGGCTTTATCAAAACGCCAGCCAATCTTGGCAAATCAAAGACAGCAGATTGACAAACGAGGCTGCGAGATTTGGTGAGAGAAGAGAATGGCTTAAGAAAACGACCGAGGGAAGGAAGAAAAAAAAAAACCTGGAGGTTTCACTTCTCAGGAGCCCTTCTCCGCCAGTCTGTCTCAGCAGCAGTGGGAGAAGACCCAAGCAGAAGCAGATGCTGAGTTAAAAACAGACCCCTTCCACAAAAAAAGCCTAAACAAAACAATGCTTCCCACAATGCACTGCACCTGTCGAGTCCTTTCTCTTTCTCCTTTAGCGCCTTTGCAGGCTGGTTCCCCTGGTGCCACAAGCTGTGCTAGATCTCAGCACACTGGTGGGTATTTTCTCTTTCAGACTTCTGAGCCAGGCAGGCATTTACCCAGCCGCTTTACTGGCTTCGCTATGCTAATCACCCGGCACCGGCTGCACCTACCTGCAGGAACCCGTGCTCCTTTCAGCGCCACACGTGCTACAGACTTTATCAGAGACTGATATTAGCGCTACAAGAGATTATATAAATGTATGAGGCTGCTCGGAGCCAGCCACGATAAGTCACTGGGGAATTACTACTCACGGAACGTGGCGATACGGCGCTCCCGGAGATAAGAAAATGGGAAGATTATGGGGAAATTCATCTTAAGGCTAAACTCGACTGGAGCTTTGGTCGTACTGACATACTTATAGCTTGCTTATTCAAGTACAGGATCCCCAGTCTACTGCCGATCGTACAGTGATGAAGCCCTGAGCTCTAAATATTCCCATCCTACGCCGTGCACAGGGCATGCCTAATCTCATTACGGTGCACTACAGCATTCCTTTCAGGTAAATGAAGACCGATGTAGGACAGGGAGCGATCCCGCCTGCGGTGGTGGCCCACAAGGGACTGGGAGGAGACCTTATGACCCTTCATGAAGCATCTCGTTTTGGGCAGGTGTCTGCATTTCCGGAGATCACCGAATCCACTGGGTTGGCAGAAGCTAGATCCTTCAGGTGGGCTAATATCAGATCACGCGGGTCCAATCACATTGAATCATTCAATCAATCGACTAGCACTAGATCATTCGGATTACCCACCGCCAAATCCCTTCAGGTGGACTTACTCTAGATCTACATGATGCGGATGTGCTACCTCTAGATCCTTCAGGTGAGCTAGCAGTAGATTCTTCTGTACTTGCACTAGATCATTCACAGGTATCTCCACTGGATCCTTCGGGTGGGCTAATACCAGATCACATGGGTCCAATCACATTGAATCATTCAATCAATCGACTCGAATTGAATCGAATCGGATGTGCTACCTCTAGATCCTTCAGGTGAGCTAGCAGTAGATTCTTCTGTACTTGCACTAGATCATTCACAGGTATCTCCACTGGATCTATCGGGTGGGCTAATACCAGATCACGCGGGTCCAATCGCATTGAATCATTCAGACGGACCAGCACTAGATCTTTTGGATTACCTACCGCCAGATCCTTTAGGTGCACCTGCCCTAGATCATGCAGGTGTGCTAGCACTACATGATGCAGATGTGCTACCTCAATCAATCGACTGAGGTATCGACTCGCTCAATCAAGCGACTAGCCATAGATCATTCAGATTACCTACCGCCAAATCCCTTCAGGCGGACTTACCTAGATCTACATTATGCAGATGTGCTACCTGATCCTTCAGGTGAGCTAGCAATAGATTCTTCAAGTGAACTTGCACTTGTTACTTATGTGTGCTTTGTATATCTATCTATCTATCTATCTATCTATCTAGATCATTCACATGTATCTCCACTGGATCCTTTAGGTGGGCTAATACCAGATCACGCAGGCCCAATCACATTGAATCATTCAGACGGACCAGCACTGGATCTTTTGGATTACCTACCGCCAGATCCTTTAGGTGCACCTGCCCTAGATCATGCAGGTGTGCTAGCACTACATAATGCAGATGTGCTACCTCAGTCAATCGACTGAGGTATCGACTAGCTCAATCAAGCGACTAGCCATAGATCATTCAGATTACCTACCGCCAAATCCCTTCAGGTGGACTTACCTAGATCTACATTATGCAGATGTGCTACCTCTAGATCCTTCAGGTGAGCTAGCAGTAGATTCAAGTGTACTTGCACTTATTACTTATGTGTGCTTTGTATATCTATCTATCTATCTATCTATCTAGATCATTCACATTTATCTCCACTGGATCCTTCGGGTGGGCTAATACCAGATCACAGAAGTCCAATTACTTTGAATCATTCAGACGGACCAGCACTAGATCTTTCAGATTACCTACCGCCAGATCCTTTAGGTGCACCTGCCCTAGATCATGCAGGTGTGTTAGCACTACATAATGCAGATGTGCTACCTCTTGAGCCTTCACGTGAGCTAACAGTAGATTCTTCAAGTACACTTGCGCTAGATTATTGGTTCCATCACTACATCCTTTAGGTGCACTGGTTCTAGATCGTTTAGGTGTACGTACCACCACTAGATCCTCCTGGTGGGCTAACACCAGATCATGCAGGTGCAATTACATTGGATAGTTAAGATGTGCCAGCACTAGACCATGCAGGTCTAGATCCTTCAGTGGAAGTAGCACTAGATGCTTCAGGTACACGGACACTGGATCATTTACATGAACCACCGATAGATACTCCACGTGAAATAGCACTTTCAGGTGCACTCACATGAGATCATACAGATGTACTACCCCTAGAGCCCTCAGGCACACTCACACAAGGTTCTACAGGTGGAATAGCTCTAGGTTCTTCATTCTAGAACTCCTTGTCTCCTTTTGCGGAAGACCACCAGATCATATATTTGACAAGCATTAGAGTCCCCCTCTGCTTCCCAATACTAGACCCCTAAGCTGAAATATTTAGCACTAGTTTGACAAGCACCAGATCAGTCAAATTTGGGTCCACCAAGTTCATTAAAGGCCAGTTCTAGCAGTAGGTTCTAAAAGTGAACTGTCCCCAGATGAACTACACACCCCAAGGTCTGTAGACACCTATTTGACCCACATTTGCTGAGGTAGCAGCCTCTACTCCTTCTAGAGAGGCACTGGAACATTGCTATGAGGATTTGATTGCATCAATCAAACACATGCATTACACAGAATAGGTACTGATGTTGAACCAGCAGTTCTGGACCACTCCAACTCATCCCAAAGGTACGGGATGGAGCTCCATTTGGTTTGGTCAAGCTCCAGCGAGTCCCATTTGATTGGTCAGTGCTTTTCTACGGAGACCCGACTGTGCAGTCTGTGTGGATGTGACTAAACACCTGCCAACTTCCTTAATTAGGAGGGTACCCTTGGGCCTGCAGTGGTCCTCCAGCTGCCACCCTACAGGCTCCCTGGTCATTTCAGAAACATACAGTTGGGCTCACTGTTTTTTTTTTCTTCCCATGCCCTAAAATGATTAGAAGTGACTCTGTTGACTTGCTATACATTATTTTGTTTAAATAACTGCTCTCCAAAGAGACAGGGAGCGGTGAATGGTTGAGCGCTCAGGGTAAATAGCTACTTCCACATGTTGGGCCTATATGACCCCGCTGCCGTCCCAGAAGGCTGCTGCTGCGGGACAGTACAGGCTTCCAACTTCCCCTTCACGTGAAACAGAACACTGAAATTTCACACTTCACAGTGGCTGCTCTCAACCTCATCAGCAGCTCTGGAGAAGGAAAGCGAGAGAGCGAGAAAGAGAGGGACAGAGGGAGAGGAGAAGAGAGCCGGGCTCCTAGGCCCCTATTCCCCAATCTGCACAGCTCCCAATTTATTCCTGTTGCGCTCTCGTAAATCTGAAAACGCTGTTCAAAGATGTCTGGCAGGTCGCAATTGCCTGGCAATACCCGGTGGTAGCAACCCAGGAGGCCCCGAAAAAGCCTTTCTCGCTAAAACTCAGCGTAGCCTTCAACTCAAAGAACATGCAATTTTCCACCATTTAGCTGGAAAATAAGACTGCACCTTCATTCTTCATCCGACATTAAAAGACGGATAAAAAAAACCCACCTCATTGATCTCCCTCCCTCCCCCACACCCTTACGAGTCACCTTAGAGCGAGAGATCTTATTTTCGGCTGGCTCTTTACAATCTCAGAAAGGTGGACTTCATCACTCAGCGCCTGCCGTAAGTGCTCTTCCTCTCTCTCACTCCTTTCCGTCGCCGGATTTCAGTTTCTGCTCCAACAGTGATGACTGGCAATCTAGTTCAGAGCATATAACCGCGTCCTGAAGAAAGAGGCAGGAGACGATTAGGACACCGTATAAGAAGCATAACAGGACACGTCAAAGCTAACTGCTCGTCCTTCAGAGCTGAGAGAGTCTTCTCACCAAGATTCAATATTCCAGAAGGAAACACTGTGGTAAACAATGAAGCTGACCCAGTTTCCCTTTACCCCCAAAGTAGATGGCCAGCCAAGCAGGCCCCTTGCTGTCGGTGGGCCTCGGTTGGCCTTGGCCTGCCCAGTTAGACGGCTAAGCCAGTCCAAAATTGGCATGCATACAGATTTTTCACATAGACTCATTTATTTTTACTCATTCATTCATTGGCATGAAAGCAACCCACTGCTCATTTGCATATCACGGCTGCCCAAAGGAAAACAAGTATCTCCAAAACGGTTATTTTACAGGAGAGGCCAAAAACCGAATTCAATTTTAATGGGAGTCAATGGAACCAGACGTCTTTCCGAGCAATTTTGGGCCATTTCTATGGGTCCATTTATCATAAAACTTTCACACAGGGTAAACAGCAGCTGCCGTGTTCAAATGATGCAGAAAAGTCAAAATCAACAAAACATGGAGATGCATGGATATGGACGATTTGCTAAGTATCAGCCCAGTGCAGAAGCAGCACTCACCCCAAACTCTGCAGAGACTCTGTCTAACGAAGACTCAGGGCTGCCGGAGCCATGGGCCGAACCAAATTTGGCCCACCATTTGTTGGCCCAAGACTGGGGAGACGACCCGCCACTTTCAGAACTGTAATAATGATTTACAACCTATTACAAACGCTCCACAACTGGACGGAGCTTCAGAGTGCAGATGGACAATGACGATCAAAAGCAGACCAAGACTCCTGCCAATCACCTGAACCCCCGAATTACCTAGATCCAACCAAGCATGCCTTTTCCTTACTGAAGCCAAACCTGAAGGTAAGACACCCCAAGACAGGCCTGACCGACCATCACCAGGGAAGAAACCCAGATCTGCTAATGTCTATGACTTCCTGATTTCAGGGTTTGGCACAAAGTATTAAAAACGACCCTCAAAGTTATGACTGTTGGTTCGTCCACTGATGTTCGAACCCCATAAATGCCTTGCAGTTCATCCAATAATCCTACATCGTGCACACAAGGGTCCAGGACTTGTTAGCTATGTTAGTCTCGAAGCTCCAGTGTGCACATAAAACCACGAAGGTAGCCCCGGCTGACTGACCAGATTTGGTCAGTCACGTAAATGGTAGTGTAGTGTGCTAAGATAGCTCTCTGTGGATAACGTCGTTTGGGACATCCACAAGAACTTGAGCGAGGGTGATCAGAACAGACAAGCACGAGCACAAGGACTTGACTCATAGTGAGGGTGATTAGAACGGCTAGGTGTGGCATCAACCAGCTCAAACTGGTTGAGGACAGGGAGCCCTGGGTTTATCTGGAGGCCCTGTAAAGGAGAGAGAGTGGAGACTATAGCCTAGGCCTGATGGGAAGGCTGAAAATGTAGAATCTCCATGCCTTGCACAGAATAACAGATCGTACTTTAATGGCTCAGGATTTTCTCTGTTGTTTTGATTTAGCTTTAATTCAGTTCTGTTTCTCATGTACTACTGATTTGGTCATCATTTGGTTTGTATCCTTATTCATCTTCTGTGTTCAGGCCTGGCCAATTCTCTGAATAAACTCAAACGTCATGTGTGTCTTCAATTTGTTTAAAAGTCCCAAAAAGCTAAATAACCCGGTTCAGGGTGGATGCTGTGTTATGTGTTTTGTTGTGCTGTCACATGAACACAACCCCGTGTCTTTCGTTCTTCTCATGGCTGGTAATCTCTTGGAGAACAAGGTCTTACTTGATGTTCTCTGAACCAGAGATTAGCACAAACAGGTTTCCCACGTCTGAGCGGATCGAACGTCACCAGTAGCCCGAGGAGCCTGTGTAGAACATCACATGTAATAGCGCAGAATGCTCTCACGCCACGCTCCTGCAGCTTTTCAGGCCTTTCAGATGGACGCTTTCTGTTCGATTGGCGCGAATGTGACAATCCATAAGTGAGACTCATTACCTGCAGAGCGTTCAGAGCGCCAAAGAGTATTGAGCTGAAACGAGCGGAGCAACGGCAGCACAACGCGCCATTACCGATCAATACCCAGCACACACTCAGTTCATCAAGATGCTCGAGCACTTGTTAAGATGCCGTGCTGCCTGGATCTCGCCGTGACAGCCATTCCTTCGCCTCTGGTGCGGTAATCCCGCGGTACATATCTGTCATAAACTGCAGGTTTAAAAGGGTGGAACGTTTCTCACGTGTGACAGGTCCATGCTCTGATATCAGTCTTTAAAGAGAGAGAGCTAAAGGCCATCATCTGTCATGAATGTAGATACGTATGGTGTCCAAATTTTACTTCAGCAAGGCTGCAAGGTCAATCAATCAATCAATCAATCAATCAATCAATCAATCAACTAATCAACCAATCAATTAACCAATCAACCAATCAATCAATCAATAAATCCATCCATCCAATTAACCTACTAACCAATCAACCAATAAATAAATCAATAAACCAATCGACAAACTAATCTACTAATCAATCCAATCAGCCAATCAATCAAACCAATCAGCCAATCAACCGACCAACAACCCACTCAACCAATCAACCCAATCAACCCAATCAACCAATCAACTCAACCAATCTACCAACCTACAAATCAACCAAATTAACCAATCAACTCAACCAATCAACCAATCAACACAACCAACCAATCAACCAACCAACCCAATCAACACAACCAACCCAATCAACCAACCATCCAACCCAATAAACCCAACAAATCAACCAAATTAACCAATCAACTCAACCAATCAACCAATTAACCAATCAACACAACCAATCAACTCAACCAATCAACCAATCAACACAACCAACCAATCAACCAACCCAATCAACACAACCAACCCAATCAACACAACCAACCAATTAACCAACCAACCAACCAATTAACCAACCAACCAACCCAATCAACCCAACAAATCAACCAAATTAACCAATCAACTCAACCAATCAACCAATTAACCAATTAACCAACCAACCAACCCAATCAACCAACAAATCAATCAATGCAGCCCATTTTCATTTACAGCATGAAGAAATTGAATAACAAAATGAAAATGGAATTTAATCTGATTTACTAAAATAAAAAAAACAAGACCACATAAATGAATATACAATAAAATCAAATTAAATACATAAATAAAAAAGAACAAATAAAACTGATTTTAATATGGAATAATATACATTAAAAAACTAAAAATAAAACAAAATAAAATAAAAACAAATATTAAAAACAAAACAAAAAATGCTAATATGAACAATAGTTACAGTAAAAAATAAAAACAAGTTAAAAATAATAGCAAGAAATAAGTATGAATGTCAAAATACTAAAATTAAATAGGAACAATAAAGGAAATTAAAATCTCAAACTTAAAAATCATAATTAAAGTCAAAAGAAATAAATATAGTAATTAATAAAAATGGAAAGGAAATGATGGAGAAAACTCTGTAAAGCTGTTTAAAGGAGTCTGGAAAATAAACCTCTACCCACTGAGTGACAGCGGGTCGACTTCTGTAGTGAACTCCAGCTCGCTGTAGCTAAAAGCAGATTCCCCCTGTTCAGTAAAAGCTCTGGGTACCTGACAGGTGATCCAGTCACCGGAGCGAGTCTGATAACTACTGGTATTTATAGGAATCATAACTGAGAGAGAAGCTGGCGTATGACCAGAGAGTAATTTATATATAAGGATGAGCCACATGGTTGCCGTAGTAATACTAACATCCAATAGATATCAATAGTCACCGAAAAACTTCCTGCACATGATGCCTATGGTTCCTGGGCGTAGGCAGCTGTTACACACACGCACATAATGAACCCACACAATATCAAATACTCAGTACTCCTGATCCTCCACAGGCCCACAAACTACTTTACCCATATCAGAACTGTACACAGTATTATTAATATAGATTATTATATGTAATAATCTCACCGTTTTTTATTATCAAGCACTTTATCACTTCCCAGTGTTACGTTTACAGCTACAGAGTTATGTTTACATTATACTACAGTGTGTAATAATATCATCACTTGGAAATATAGCAATATTTTCTACACAAAGTGAAATATTTCTGAAAGTGTGATGTATCATTTCCTAGTTGTTACTCTCCCCCACCCCTTCTCCGTCTCCTTCAGCCATGCACTCCTGTTGTAAAGTCTGAAGCACAGTAAAGTTCACTCTGACTGTTAATCTTGGATTTGTAACCATTAAAAAAACCTTTAGCAGAACAAAAGTTCCATAACACAGACAAGGCTTTGGGGAAAAGCACTGCTATTAATGTAGAACTGAGACTGTTAAAGAAGCCTAACCAAAAACAGTACACTCCGCTTCCAGGCATGACAGTGTTCCAGGGATATTCCCACCCCAGCATTAGACAGCATGGGCCAGTATGAAGCAAGGTTCTCCTGGTACACCAGTTTCACCAGCAAGGATTTGTGGATGATTACACCAGTTGACCAACTAAACAAGCATGCTGGTCAACCAGCTTCACCACTAAGGATCTGATGGTCAACCAGCTTCACCACAAAGGAGTAAATGGTCAACCAGCTTCACCAGTAAGGTTCTCCTGGTCAACCAGCTTCACCAACAAGGATTTGGTGGTCAACCAGCTTCATCAGCAAGGTTCTCCTCGTCAACCAGCTTCACCAACAAGGTTCTCCTGGTCAACCAACTTCACCACAAAGGAGTTAATGGTCAACCAGCTTCACCACCAAGCATTTGATGGTCAACCAGCTTCACCAGTAAGGTTCTCCTGGTCAGCCAGCTTCACCAACAAGGTTCTCCTGGTCAATCAGCTTCACCAGCAAGGATTTGGTGGTCAACCAGCTTCATCAGCAAGGTTCTCCTCATCAACCAGCTTCACCAACAAGGTTCTCCTGGTCAACCAACTTCACCACAAAGGAGTTAACGGTCCTTAGCTACCAGTAAGGTTCTCCTGGTCAACCAGCTTCACCAACAAGGATTTGATGGTCAACCAGCTTCACCAGCAAGGTTCTCCTGGTCAACCAGCTTTACCACCAAGGAGTTAATGGTCAACCAGCTTCACCAGTAAGGTTCTCCTGGTCAACTAGCTTTACCACCAAGGAGTTAATGGTCAACCAGCTTCACCACCAAGCATTTGATGGCCAACCAGCTTCACCAGTAAGGTTCTCCTGGTCAGCCAGCTTCACCAGCAAGGTTCTCCTGGTCAACCAGCTTCACCAGCAAGATTCTCCTGGTCAATTAGCTTCACCAGCAAGGTTCTCCTGGTCAACCAGCTTCACCACCAAGGAGTTAATGGTCAACCAGCTTCACCACCAAGCATTTGATGGCCAACCAGCTTCACCAGTAAGGTTCTCCTGGTCAATCAGCTTCACCAGCATGATTCTCCTGGTCAACCAGCTTCACCAGCAAGGTTCTCCTGGTCAATCAGCTTCACCACCAAGGTTTTGTCCATGATCACCCTGGCTGACCAGCAAAACCGGCACCAGACTAGCAATAACCAGTATGTATTATTGAGCATGCCCCAACACTAATCCCTGCTACTCAGCAAAAACTCAGGTTTAGTATAACTGAGGGAGAAAGCCATCGCGGTGAAAGAGCATGCGGAGGAACCTGGGGCATGTTTAATAACCTGGCCGTCGCTGTTCCTGATCAGTAATTATGAGGATGATTAGGAGAATTAGCAGAGTTCCAGCAGCGGGTTAATGAAGGGGTGATGAAGACGAGGAGGAAGGTCGTCTGAGCGAACTGTGCCAAGGCAAGGCTGCTCCAGGGGCCAGAGAAACAAATGAAGGACGCAAATTAAAAGAAGGAATCGATTAAGGGCATAGAGAGAGGACGAGGGATAGAAGGAGAGAAACAGAGAGAGAGGGAGAGAGAGAGAGAGAGAGAGAGAAAGGGAAAGGGAGAGATATAGATAGAGATAGAGAGAGTGGAGAGAGAAAATAAGAGACAGCAAAGAAGAGGGGGATAGATAGATAGATAGATAGATAGATAGATAGATAGATAGATAGATAGATAGATAGATAGATAGATAGATGGATAGATAGAGAGAGATATTGAGAGAGAGGCAGAGAGAGAGGGAGAAAGAGGGAGAGGATGGGAAAGAGAGAACAAGAGGGAAAGGGAGAGAGAGATGAGAATGAGAAAGAGTGTGAGAGAGCGAGAAGGAGAGATATAGAGAGAGGACAAGAAAGAGGATAGAAAGAAGAAGAGGGAGGGATAGAGGGTGAAAGAGAGAGAGAAAGAAAGAGAAAGAAAGATGGAGAAGGAGAGAACAGGAGAGAGAGAGAGAGAGAGAGAGAGAGAGAGAGAGAGAGAGAGAGAGAGAGAGAGAGAGAGAGAGGACGAGAGAGAATATAAAAGAGAGAACGAGAGAGAAGGTGAGAGACATAGAAAGAGAGGGAGAGATAGAAAGAGAGGGAGAGAGAGATATAGAGGGAGAGGGTGAGAGAGAGAAGATGAGAGAGAGGGAGATAGAGAGGGAGAAAGAGGGAGAGGGTGAGAGAGAGAGGGAGAAAGAGGGAGAGGGTGGGAGAGAGAAGGTGAGAGAGAGAGGGAGAAAGAGGGAGAGGGTGGGAGAGAGAAGGTGAGAGAGAGAGGGAGAAAGAGGGAGAGGGAGGGAGAGAGAAGGTGAGAGAGAGAGGGAGAAAGAGGGAGAGGGTGGGAGACAGGGATGGAGGAATAGAGGGAGAAAGTTCTTCAGTGAAAAGGTTCTTCGGGGACTATTTTGTTTTAGAACCCCCTGCATGTATCCCTCCGCACACGAAACTGCTCCCACTGTGTCTCAGACATGCTGCGGCGCATTCATCACTATTACACATAACAGCTGTGTTTAGAAACCCACCGTTTCACATCATTTCCAGAGGATTAAAGGGCCGAGAGCTAAACAGCGTCGTTCAGAGTTCTAGAGACACCAACAGAGTCAGAACCGTTTACAGTGCTGGTGAATGGAACCAGACGTCCACCTCTAAACGCTCCCTCACAGAAAGTTCAATTCAGCTCACCTTTAATTTCATTATACCGGTACAGGGTACAACCCAGCACGCCCAGGCTCCTGTACCGTATGCTGAAGTAGTAAAGTGTTCAGTTCCATCACTCAAGACGACTTATCATTTACACTTCCAATCAAAAGTTTAGACCCACCATCTAACTGGATGGTGTTGGTGATCTTATAGACAGTCTCACACTGAACAGCTCCACCTGATGAGAGTCTGAACCAGTCCATATCCTGATACACCACATCTACTCCTGATGTACACAGTATGATACTCCTCCATATCTCCACCTCTAATATATATTTAGTGGTGTAAAAGCTTTGATCTTTTTCTGCACAGTGTAAAAGCTCTAGTTCTCCTGTCAGCTTAGTGAATATTCATGAGGGACCGACCAATAGAATCGCTCCAAACCTGCTTAGTAATAAACCTTGTTATCTATGAGGTTTTAAGTAAGTGCTCCCTCTGTACAGACTCTGTAAGGAAGCTGCTCCATCCTCCTGGAGGGTTTACAGCTGTAGAAATCCATTCTGGAGGGTTTAAGGTGGACTGTAGAATTCCATTCTGGAGGGTTTAAGGTGGACTGTACTGGAGGCATTTAGAATTAATTCCATTCTGGAGGGTTTAAGGTGGACTGTAGAAATCCATTCTGGAGGGTTTAAGGTGGACTGTAGAATTCCATTCTGGAGGGTTTAAGGTGGACTGTAGAAATCCATTCTGGAGGGTTTAAGGTGGACTGTAGAATTCCATTCTGGAGGGACTGCTAACCCAACACGCCAGACGTCTCGGTATGGAGCTGTAGAGGTTCCTAATGGTGTCCTGTGATAATCCATCCCATCCAGCTTGAACATCCTCACACAGTTCCTGCAGATGGTGCGGTAGGGGTGGAGGTGGAGGGACACCAGGTCTTCTGGACGTGTGACGACAAACCGTTCATCTTGGTGCTGACCACGGTGCCTCCACATGCGGATTCGTTGGTCGTCTCCACCAAGACTAAAGCGGGACTCGTCACTGAAGATGACCCGCTGCCATTCTGAGTCACTCCATGACAGTCTGGTACGACACCACTGCAGTCTTTGGTGATGGTGACGTGGTGTTAAGGACAGTCGTGGTAACGGTCTGTGTGCATGTAGTCCTGCGTGGTGCAGCCGTCTGCCAATGGTACTGCACTAACAGGGTGACTCATGGAGGACACCACTGCTCGCTGGATGTCTGCAGTCGTGGCTGTGAGGTACGTTTAAAAGGTACTTCCTTCTTTGTGTCACATGTGCGGCCAACCTAGCCACCGGGTTTCATTCCAGTCGGCTGATTCCTTCTGGGTGCAGCTATATGTGCAGCTATTCTTTTGATGTCGAGTGTAAATCAATCAGCCTGCAGTGTTTTGAACAGGCGAGCTGTTATTATCAGCTGCGATGCTTTCAGCTCTTCTACAGCTCGTTGGAATTCATTCAGCGATGTGGAGGTTTACTGTGCAGGTGCAGGGCATATTAGTACCTTGGCTGGGAGTTCAGAGAGCAGTTAAAAGATCAAGAGAGCAAGATTAAAGCGAGGGAGAGAGGAGTTAAAGAGCAGAGGAAAGTCTCGCCCTGCACACCAGAAATGAGAGGCGTTTTATAAGAGGCAGCTGAGCTGAGCTGAGGCAGCACTGGGCTGTGCAGTTGTCATAATGGATATTTCTCCAGTCCAGTCCAGTCCCTTCTTTTGGCCTGGGGCAACGAGCACAGGGGGAACCAGTGTGGACTGGGAGTCGCTGACCACACACAGCCATGCAGCACTGAGCGTGACGGGCTGTGGAGTCCAGTGGACCTTTGCTGGTCTAACCAGAACCTCACTCAACTGACACATCCATGCCTCAGGCTATATAAAGACTGTGTGGGAGGGAGATGGAGGGAGAGAGGGAGGAGGACTGTGTGTCTACACTGGACCCGGGTATATGGAGTTGGTATAGTCCACCTAAGGAAACTGGTCAAGCAACAATAGACTTCCCCTCATCCTACCTGACAGGCATTCTGTCACAGATGGAGTTCTCAGGTTCTCAGTGAGGAACCGAAGGTTGGGTTCTAGCTTTACTGGCAGATACAGTGAGCGTCTGGTTCATAAGAACAAGGTCCAGCAGCAAACACACAGGACAACACAGCTACAGACTGGCAGAGGGCCAAACCCACTCTCTACTGACCGTGATGAGCGCCACCTCATTCCAATGTCCCTTACCCACCGTAAGATGACCTCAGGTGACCTACAGAGAGACTGGCGAGCGGTGGCTGGGGTGAAACGCACAGCGAGCATGGTTCTAAAAACAGGCTTCTGGTCATTAGTGATTTTCTAAATAAACAGATCTAATACAATATCTGATCTGGAGTTTGGGAGACATGGTTCCAGTAGTGTAGAGAACCAAACAGAACCAACACAAACCCAGAACCTGCACACCTAGAGGCACTGATCAGTTACAGGTGAATATATTTATACAGGATGGTGTAGCGGATAACACCCCTACCTGCCAGGGAGCCACCACCTCATGTGGGAAACTGGGGTTCAAATCTTGGTCTGGGTGACTATGCTGTGCTACACCAATAAGAGTCCTTGGGCAAGACTCCAAACACTACATTGGCCTCCCTGTAATATGATTATAAGAGCTGCATGCTGTAAATGTAAATTTTGCATATGAGGTACATCCAAAATATGTCCAAAATTCATGAAATTTGAATGAAATAATTTCAGATTATGTGAAAAACTGTCAAATAGCAACAAAGGAGATGCAAGCTCCTCTCACAGCCTCAAAATCAACAGGCTTGCGCCATCACCTTAACTCCTCATTCTTCAGAAGGTAAAGAAGTCCAGTTTTGGGAACGTCCACATCCATACATGAGAACGCTCAATCCTTAAGCAAGCCTGGCATCTAGTAGATGCATGAATGGGCTTCGTCTGCCCTGAGAAGACTCCATGCCTGACCTGCTACACATAAGTTCTTCAAACAGCACCGTAGAAATTTCCACCATGTCTAAAAACATTCAGTACTATCACCAGCCATCATCACCCAGCACTACAGCTTCACTAAGAATACACTTTGACAGTAGCAGCCTTGGAAACGTGGATCGCTTTCTCTTCTTCGCCAGCCTTGACACCCGACGTTGATTCAGAAATAAAAAATGAATCAGCCGTGCCAGTGAGGCCTTTGCTGGAGTCAAGAGTCTTTAGGCATCACGACATCCAGCTGAAAACCAAGCTCCTGGTGTACGGTTTCCTTTTCACACTTTATTGTATGGAGCAAAGGGTTGAAGTACCTACAACAGAGATCTGAGTGCCCTGGAAGTGAACCACGCGAGGCGAGTCTCTGAAAATCCTGAAAACAGGCACACAGACGTTAGCGTGCTTGAGGAAACAAGTGTTGATGGCTGGCTATCAGACTGGCCGAGTGAATGCCTGACTCACGGATTTCAACACAGATTGTCTACTCACAACTACTTGCAAGTCAGCTGGCACTTGGAGGCCAGGAGATACAAGGATAGATAAGGATTGATCTGAAAGGTCCACATCAGTGGAAAGAACGGAGAAGAAGGACCACAGAGCACACCGCAGCAAAGACTATAGCTCCAGGATGGGTCTGTCTAGAGCCGTCATTTAGAGATCCTACTGGTGTGGGTGTCCTCTCTTTGGGTAGTTCTCACAAAAGTCGTAAAGACCCACCACTGTGTAGAATCTCCAGCTTGCCAAACAACTTCGCTAAGGCCGGTTGGTATCTCGTCTAGTATTCAGATCACCTTCTAATCAATAAGACAACACACTAACGATAAGAGATATTACATTTTTCCGGCTTCCCCATTTCCTTTAGTGTGCTGTGCAGCCTTTAGTGCATGTAAACCGTCTGCAAAGCTATAAAGGTCAAAGTACACGCAAGTTCCAGAAACTCTCTCCCAAAGAAACCACTTTCCCCACCTGTTGAAACAGCTCATTGGAATACCAGCTGTCCCTGTTACACGGTGACATCATCTCGTAACTTAATCCCTACTGCCGGCCTCCTGGCAAGCTTGGCACTCTCACACACAATGCACAGCTATAACTTGAAGGCTGCATAGAGGTAGAGCCACTCTAGTAGTCGACCAACCTGAAGTAAGTAGATTAGCTGATCAATCAGAGCACACTGGGCTCACAGGGAGGCGGGGCTTAAAGACACAGGAGCTCTAACAGAGCGTTTCAGATAGAGGGTATACCAGATGTACAGTATTAGAAACAAATGCGTTTTGGGAAAACTGAAGCACGTAAATCTATTCTAGTAGACCCTCCACACACAATTCCCAGGGAGTGTGAAAAATGGCTGAATGAAGATTGGCTAAAAGGAGGGACTGCATTTGGGCGTGGCCAAAGACCATAGCGTGAAGGAAGTCTATGGAAGCATAAGTGTCGTACGGGTCTACCAGCATTGGCTACAATCCCAGTCTACAAGAAATTCCCTTTGGCAGGGAAGGCATCCACCAAATCTGAAACCAACTGCACAATTCTTTGATGTAAGAGTGTCTGAACACTGATGTGGCCCACGTCCAGAAACCTGTCCAGTCCATGCCCAATCCAGTCACAGCTGTTACTGGTGCTGGTGGAGGTGTTACACACTATTAGGCACGTCTCAGTTACAGGATCCTCATTTCTGTTAGGCTGATCTGCGATACAATGTAGCATCAGCATGTGCATCCTTATTGAGATTCTGTGCACTGCTACACATGGGCCTGAAGCTCTAAATGAAAATCTGACAACCTCTAGCTCCCGTTCAGTCATCGCACAATAATGAACAGGAGAAACAGTCTGCAGGCCGAGAGCTTTTAGTTCATCAGGCGCACACTAGAGGATTCACCATTTCCTTCGTCCCTCCTTTCTCACAAGGTACATACAGATGGAGGCAAACATAAGTGGTAGATGGAGTAAGAGAGCGGGAAGAGCTAGAAGGACTGGGCTGAAACGACGGAGACAGCAAGTGCACATAGGAGAGGGGATAATGAAAGAGAACGAGAGACAGGTGGACAGTGCGGGAAAGAGTTCTAAGGTGAACACTGAACACTGCCATTTGCTCTTCTTAAGCACCACGATGTATACAATCAACACCCGCATCTCCTCGACCTGACTCATCCCCTTCCTGCCTCCCAACACGTGTGCATTGATGGACATACTATTACATCAGTATGGCAGCTGCAGCTGCACCCACCCATCCAGTAGCTTAGGCTCAGCAGCACCGTTTCCCTGCAGCAGGTGGTATTCCAGCAGATCCAGGTGGAGGCTTTGAGCTCTAGCTGCCGAAAGCTCATTTGCAGTGCCAGGGTGTGCTCATATTTCATCAAGCCGGCAAACCTGACTAAGCCGTAAATGCTGACTGAGTCCACTCTATGGGCTCCAGTTTTTCTTCAACTTTTGTTTTTTCATTTCCCTCGCCGAAATGGTTGGATGCATCATCTAGACTCTAATACTGCCCACCCCTTTTTACCCCCTAACCTCCTTAAATTAAAGCGGTCACGCTTTTTAGTTTTCGGGTTAGTGCTGTGCAAGTTGGTGGTGCCAACCCGACCTTTCTACGTCAGGCTAGCTGTTTATAGTCTCATGGGGCCAGATGTGATCTCTATTCCATGAATGTTTATTTGTATAGCGCTTTTTACAACCAACGTTGTCTCAAAGCAGCTTCACAGAAAATCAATTTGTTATAAAAAGAAAGAAAAAAAAACCCACAAAGTTAATGTACAGACATTTGGGGGGGAACTGGGTCCAAGCCAAGCCTTGAGCAAGCTAGAAGTAACAGTGGCGAGGAAAAACTCCCTTGGGTAAGGAAGAAACCTCGAGAGGAACCAGGCTCAAGGGCGGAACCCAACCTCCTCAGGTCGAACCTGGATGAGACGAGAAAGACAGAACTAACAGGAGGAGGAGCTCAGAACATCTATTAGATCCAGTCTGATTAGATCCAGTCTGATTAGATCCAGTCTGATTAGTCCAGGACGGAGTAACTGCACAGGTTCCATGTGTGGAGCTGTTTTGTTAATGAGTCTCTGCATGGGTGTGGCCAAAGACCATAGATGTGATCTCGCAACCTAGTCTACAAGTTCTGATGTGACCATGCAGCAAATCTGAAACCAACTATCTGGGATGTATAACATAATTTCATAGGGCCAGATATGATCTTATAACAAGGACCACTGTGGATAACCTGGGGCAGGAGCACCAGATGGGACAGATCTGGTAACAACAGCATATAAGGGTAACCTTATCTCAGGGACCTAGATGTGTATATTATGGTGGGATTGTCTGGGAATCACCTAGTTAATTTTGCCAGGTTAACAAAGCCAACAAAAGCTTTCTGCATCATGCTACCTTGTTTTATTCTCACTGGGTCAGATGTACTCTCACAACAAGACGACCTAGGTGATCTTGTGACACAGAGGATGTCACAAAGCAGCTTAACAGAGAATCTAGGTCTCCCAGTGAGCAAGCCAAGCGGGACAGTGGCAAGAAACACTCCCTCAAAGCAGGAGGAAGAACCTTAGGAGGACCCGAGGGGAACCCACCCTCTTCAAGTCTCCCTAGTCTCGCGGACAAGACATGATATCATAATGAGAACGTCTCGGGGTAGCTTCACGTCTGACCCTGCAAGACTTGGCTATCCTCAGACATTCTCATTGTACCTCACCTGCTGGGCCATGTGTGATATCACAATGGGAACATCTGGAGATAACCTAGTCCTGCAGGGCCAGGTGTGATATCACAACGAGAACGTCTGGAGATAAGCTAGTCCTGCAGGGCCAGGTGTGATATCACAATGGGAACATCTGGGGATAACCTAGTCCTGCAGTGCCAGGTGTGATATCACAATGGGAACGTCTGGGGATAACCTAGTCCTGCTGGGCCAGGTGTGATATCACAATGGGAACGTCTGGGGATAACCTAGTCCTGCAGGGCCAGGTGTGATATCACAATGGGAACGTCTGGAGATAACCTAGTCCTGCAGGGCCAGGTGTGATATCACAATGGGAACGTCTGGAGATAACCTAGTCCTGCAGGGCCAGGTGTGATATCACAATGGGAACGCTAGTCAGGGCCAGGTGTGATATAATGCACCTAGTCCTGCTAACGTCTGGGGATAACCTAGTCCTGCAGGGCCAGGTGTGACATCACAATGGGAACGTCTAGAGATAACCTACAAACTAGCCAGGAACACATCTGGAGATACGTTGTCCTGCTTGAACACCTGGAGATAAGCTAGTCCTGGCAGGGCTAATATCACACAAACTAGTCCTGCAGGGCCAGGTGTGATTCAACGTATAACCTACCTGCACACGTCCCTCTAACCATGCCAAGTTGTTAATGTGATACTCTCAGTATTCCCTGAAAGAACCTGGATCTAAGAAACCTCCTGCCTCCTGTAAAAAGCCTCTTCTGAGTCTTTCAGTCACATACGCTAGGATAAAAGGGCGTACCTCCCTCTCTCAGCACACATGCTCGGAAACGAATCCCGGCCTGCCATGTTTTCATTGGTCTGATTGGAGGCCGTATTGTTTCTGCTCCGCTAGAGCAGAGCGGCTGTGTGAGAGGCGGCAGACCCAGGCTGAAAGGGTCACAGCCTGTACAAGATGTAGCTACAGTAAAAATGACACAGGAGGAGCGTCTCTCTGGCTGCTACTACTGTTTCCAGCTTTGCCATGTACATGAGTCAATAAGTTAGGGACACTCAGTGGACACTCAATCATCACCAGACACTGCCTTTGTGACAACAGTAAGCTAGCTTCTGTATACAATTGCTAGCAATGAAATAAAGAGGCACCTCAACAGTTAGCATGGTGCTAACTGCTTGCCATGGCAGTTGTGGGCCGCAGTCTAGGGAACCAGCCTTGACCAAAGACGTGACTGAAGTGCCCTTGACCAAGGCACTTAACCCCTAACTGCTCCCCCGGCGCTTTGGATAGGGCTGCCCAGCGCTCCGGGCATGTGTGCTCACTGTGTGTAAGCACGATGGGCAAAATGGTTCTAATCTAATCACACTCGTCTCAAAATAATGTGGACGTCATATTAAGTAAGTCTAAAAGCATGTATGGCCAAAAGTATGTGGACACCCCTCCTAATTAATTAGTTCAGATGTTAAGGGGTATCAATTCAAACACATAGCCAGGTAGCTTCCCCAGACAAACACTAGCGGTGGAATGGGTCATACTGTAGAGCTCAGTGGCTTCATAAAGATGACACCTTGGCTATGAGTCAGTTCACCAAATTCCTGCCCCTCTAGACTTGCCCCAGTCAACTACAAGAGCACCCTCTGATAGTCAAATGTAGGTTTGGGAGTCAAATGGACGCTGAGGGAACATCTACAGGGATGCATCAGTAGTGTGCCAGCAGTCTGGTGAGGGCAGGATAATGCTTTGGGGCTGGTTTTCAGGGTTTGGGCTTGGAGCCATAGTTCCAGTAATGGGTAATATTAATGCTACAGCATTCCTGTTCCAGCATGAGTCGGAGGAACTCCAGTGGCCTGCACAGAGTCATGACCTCAACCCTTATGAGCACCCCTGGTAACAAGCCAGGCCTTCTTGTGCAACATCAGTGCTGGACCCAACAAATGCTTTTTAGACCAAATGGACACAAATTCCTGAAGATATGCTCAAAAACCTTGGGGAAAGCATTCCTTGAAGGGTGGAAGTTGTTGTAGCCACAAAGGTGGGGGCAACTGCATATCAATGCCCATGGTTTTAGAATGGGATGTCCACTAAGCTCATAGTTTGGTCATGTGTCTACAAGCTTCCCGGCCATCCTGAAACCTGAATTTGGTCCGTGCATTTGTCCATTTTATCCACTGTGCTGAGATATAGGGAAAAAATTCTGGGATAAATCTGATTTATCGCTAAACCGCTCCTCAAAACGAGGCTTCCAACATGCCTGATGATTTATGAACCACGGACACCCCACGATAAAAGATAAATCAGCAAAGAAAAAAAATTTCAATTCATTTCATCACGCCGCTGTGGCAGCATGACCTATGGAAAGACCCTCCGAAAGAATAGTGATTGTGCTCCTGACCAAGACCAGCATGTCAATGTGGCCTGCTTTCCTCACACGGTGCTAAATAATCCATCCACCCTGCTTCTCTCTTCTCATCCCACTCTGCCTGTAAGCTAAACCGCAGCCGTCAGATTTTGATCAACACATCAAAACAAGCTCTACAAATAAGCAGCCGCTAACGGGACTAAGTTAGCTTCCCGGTTGTGCAGAGACCTTGCCTGTTTGAGCAATAGTCTGGGGGGGGTGGGGTAATAAACATATTTACACACTTACCCCAAACGCAGTCGATCAGCAAGGACGTGTTGGGTATACGAGGTGCAAGTCATGTTAAATAAGCCTAACAGGCACAAAAGTATGTGGACACCCCTCCTAATAAAAGAGTGCAGGTGTTTCAGTCACGCTCAAAGCCAATAGCCCTTTACTGTATATTCAAACGCATAACCAGGCAGCCTCCATAAACAAAAACCTGGCAGTGGAATAGGTCGTACTGAAGAGCTCAGTGGCTTCATAAACATGCCACACCTTGGACATGAGTCAGTTCACCAAATCACCTCAAACGCAGCCGATCAGTACTAGCTGAACACTACTAGCCGAAGTACCTTGCTGGTTGCTAAAATGAATGAGAGTCAAAGGGAGGAATGAGGGATGAATAAGGAGGAGTGTGGGTCAGTATGACTGTGGATTAGAGTTTGGGGGTCTGCCCTGAGTGAGTACATGCAGTGTGCTGTCTGTATGTTAAATGAAACAACAGGGTTTGAATGGGGGTGAAAATGAATGGGTGTCTATGGGAGGAACGAGGGATGAATAACCAACACACAGAGGAGTGTAGGTCAGTATGGCTGTGGATTAGAGTTTGGGGGTCTGCCCTGAGTATGTATATGCAGTTTGGTGTCTATAGATTTAAGAAAACAATAGGGTTTGAGTGGGAGTGAAAATGAATGGGAATCTATGGTAGGAACGAGTGGGGGGTGGGGGGGGGACAAACAGACGAGTGCAGGTCGGACCAACATTGAATTCATGCTAGAGGGTCTGCTCTGCGCTAGTTTATGTGAAACGATGTCTGCTAGTGAAGCAGAGGTACAGTGGATGGGCATCTTAATGGGAAAATATTTTGGAATTTTGTCAGCTTGTTAGGAAAACTGTATGTTGGTTAAGAAAGCTGTGTACAACCAAACATTCCAGAGTAGGAACGGTGTTGGTATCTCTGCGGTCCCCCTGGTCACTGCCACATTGCTGGAGCACCGGCGAGGCAGAGAGGAACATCGGTAAACTCGTAAACAGCCAAACATACTAGATACGTTTGAGGAGGACCATGTCCATTTGGCAGGGTGCTAAACCGGATTGTCCACTATGATTCATAAAAGGTCCATGAATGAGTGGGCAGCTGGACACAGCTGGTGTACCCGAGCCCCACTTCATATTCCAGATACATATGCAAACCGTCGAAGGTCACAGCGCACTGCACTTAAACGGGCTTTGGGGGAAAGAAGTTGTTTCAAGTCGACTGAGTAAGTCTGACCAAAAGAGAGAAAGAGAGAGAGAGAGAGATAGAGAGAGATGAAGGAGGAAAAGGGAAAGAGAGAGAGAGAGAGAGAGAGAGAGAGAGAGATGAAGGAGGAGAGAGAGAGAGAGAGAGAGAGAGAGAGAGAGAGAGAGAGAGAGAGAGAGAGAGATGAAGGAGGAGAGAGAGAGAGAGAGAGAGAGAGAGAGATGAAGGAGGAGAGAGAGAGAGAGAGAGAGAGAGAGAGAGCAAAGCCAAGCCAACCTCATTGCAAACCAAACACGAGTGGCGGAGTCTGCTATTGCTATTCACCCTGGACGGCCCTTGCAGCGCGGACGCACCTCCCACAACATTAAGAATTGAAAAGTCTCTTTCCCGTTGTTGTTATCTATCAGCCTTCATTCCATACCACACGCCTGTCATGCCCCACCACCCTGGATAAATTGCCACCATGGAAACAATACATACCGGGAGACATGCTGCACTACGGCCTGGAACTGCAGAGAAGGGAAAAGCTCAGGCTTGTCAAGGCAAAGGGTGCAGTAGCGGGTGGCGTCAGCCCCTGCTGGTGTTTACCTGCATTAATTCATCCCGGGCTGAGGCGTCCCTCTCCTTTAAATGCACCAGGAGTGAGGAATTGCTGTGTGTGTCCTGATGCATTGCGGTGACCTTGTGGAGTTTCCATACAGCAGCTTTGGATGTGTTTATACAAGGTCCCTTACAGAGGCAACATCTTGTTCTGACATAGCCAGAGACGTTGTGCCTTGCATCGCCACGCCGACACCGCTCTGATGTTTTATGGATCGTCTGTGAGGACTCGGGGTAGCCGGCCGGGATTAGCTTTGAAATGCTGTCTTTGATCGCTTGGCGGTTTACCCACTTGCTCATGCACCAGTAATTCTGTTGATACTAGATAATACGTGTCTTGGTACCGTGTGCAGAGGCTTGGAGCCCATGTTGAAGATGGCATGAGAGAGCTTAGCCCCCTCCAAAACTCACACAGAGAAGGAATATGGCAAACGGGAAGAGGCACTGGAAGTTTTTCCTGATTCCTTCAGCATTCCCAAATTGTTTGTTATGGATTACATCCATAATCTAAGAATTACGCCCACTTGAACAACTTGAATATCATAAGTCCATATATAGGGACACAGCTGTCCAAAGGTTGGATCACAGTATGACTATGGATCAGAGTTTGGGGATCTGCCCTGAGTGAGTGCATGCAGATTGGTGGCTGGGGGTCAAAGGGGAAACAACAGGAATTGAATGGGGGTGAAAATGAATGGAAGTCTATGGGAGGAACAAGGGATGAATAAACACACACACAGAGGAGTGAAGGTCAGTGTGGCTGTGGAGTAGAGTTTGGGGCTCTGCTTTGAGTGCGTGCATGCAGATTGGTGGCTGGGGGTCAATGGAAACAACAGGGTTTGAATGGGGGTGAAAATGAATGGGAGTCTATGGAAGGAACAAGGGGTGAATAAACACACATATAGGAGTGAGGGTTAGTATGGCTGTGGCTTAGAGTTTGGGGATCTGCCCTGAGTGCGTGCATGCAGATTGGTGGCTGGGGGTCAAAGGGGAAACAATAGGGTCTGAATGGGGGTGAAAATGAATGGGAGTCTATGGGAGGAACGAGAGATAAATAAACACACACCGAGGAGTATGGTTCAGTATGGCTGTGGAGTATAGTTTGGGGATCTGCCCTGGGTGAGTGCATGCAGTTTGGTGGCTGGGGGTCAAAGGGGAAACAACAGGGATCGAATGGGGGTGAAAATGAATGGAAGTCTATGGGAGGAACGAGTGATGAATACACACACACAGAGGAGTGAGGGTCAGTATGGCTGTGGATTAGAGTTTGGGGATCTGCCCCGAGTACGTGCATGCAGATTGGTGGCTTGGGGTCAAAGGTGAAACAATAGGGTTTGAATGGGGGTGAAAATGAATGGGAGTCTATGGAAGGAACGAGGGATGAATAAACACACACAGAGGAGTGTGGTTCAGTATGGCTGTGGATTAGAGTTTGGGGATCTGCCCTGAGTGAGTACATGCAGATTGGTGGCTGGGGGTCAAAGGGGAAACAATAGGGTCTGAATGGGGGTGAAAATGAATGGAAGTCTATGGGAGGAACAAGGGATGGAAAAAAAAATGGAGAGTAGTGTGATTCAGTATGGCTGTGGATTAGAGTTTGGGGATCTGCCCTGAGTGCGTGCATGCAGATTGGTGGCTGGGGGTCAAAGGGGAAACAATAGGGTCTGAATGGGGGTGAAAATGAATGGGAGTCTATGGGAGGAACGAGAGATGAATAAACACACACCGAGGAGTATGGTTCAGTATGGCTGTGGAGTATAGTTTGGGGATCTGCCCTGGGTGAGTGCATGCAGTTTGGTGGCTGGGGGTCAAAGGGGAAACAACAGGGATCGAATGGGGGTGAAAATGAATGGAAGTCTATGGGAGGAACGAGTGATGAATACACACACACAGAGGAGTGAGGGTCAGTATGGCTGTGGATTAGAGTTTGGGGATCTGCCCCGAGTGAGTGCATGCAGATTGGTGGCTGGGGGTCAAATGAAACAATAGGGTTTGAATGGGGCGGAAAATAAATGGGAGTCTATGGGAGGAACAAGGGAATGGGGAAAAGGACAAACAGACGAGTACAAGTCAAGCAGAAGTACAGTATATAGGCATGGACTTTTCCATATTTTCCTTTTCCTTTTGCATATTAATTAATTAATAATTATTAACGAATAATTTTATTCATATACTAATAAAAGGGTGGCTTTCAACAGTTAGGGCCAATTAGGGGAGGGATCCTGAAGCTAATCCCGGATGATGCCCCAGCCATCCGTGAGGCCCCTATAAGCCGACGTGGCGGAAGTGCTCTCCAATGGCTTCCAAATAGAGTGGAGCTTTAAGTGTCTCTGAGGAAGGTCATGGTAGCCGTCACCCTTCCAGCTTGGAATCAATGTATGGTGCGAAGCTGTGTACAAGCGCACCATTCCCGTTCAGACCGAACATTCCGGAGTTGGAACGGTGTTGGTACCTCTGCACCTTCCCCTGCTCACTGCCACGTTGTTGGAGCCCGGCCAGGTGGCGAGGAACATTGGTAAACAGCCAAACATACTAGATGCTTGATTACGTTTGAGGGGGAGCATGTCAGTTTGGCAGGGTGCTAAACTGGATTGTCCTCCATTGTCCTCATGTAGGTCAGTGAATGAGTGGGCAGCTGGGCACAGCTGGTGTACTGGAGCCCCACTTCATATTCCAGATACATATGGAATCAATGTATGGTGTGAGGAGACCTTGCTGGATGGGCGGGAGCTGGCCCAGACTAAACTGAAGAGGGGGAAACAGAGCCCATACACTTCCATCCTCCTCAGTTCCATCCTTATTTCCTGGTGATTTGCTGCTTCCTTCTCTAAGTGCTCGGGAACGACCGGACTGGTTTCCAATTTACACGTCTAAATGAAAAGGCAAATCACTCCGGGTCCTTTTAAGGCCCTTGGAAGTGACCCACAGAGAGCTGGAGGCAAGCCGGCAGCCGTGAGTTCGACTGCAGCTCCGCCTGAACCCCAGGATTTAAACTCCATTAGCAGTGTCAGAGGACGTGTTCCGGTTGCGACTCCACATCTTGCCTTTTGGGGTCATTTTGGTTGGTTTCCTTTCATTTCCTTGGCAACCCGGACGGCACCGAAACCAAACAAGCACAGGCCCCTCTTTCCTCTGCCACCTGTTACAGCTTATTTACTCCCATTAATCATATTACCCGTCCTCTGGGCGGCCAGGCGGCCAACCGTAATACACAGAACAACGCAAGGTGGACGCGATGGGGCAATTTATCAATCAACACGTGCAAAATTGATTCTGTGCAGCACTGAGGTCAACAAGAGCTCAGAATGAATTAAACCCAGCTTTATTAAACAAACACAGACCTGGAAGACGCCCGGAAGAGGTCCGGATGAAGGTGTGTGTAGGGACGCTACTTGTCTTTGACCAGTAAGGTGGAAAACGGACATTCTGGAAGCGGGGAAATGATAATAAAGTAAAAAGGTAATAAAGGTAGAGTCGGGGTAGACGTGAGGCTAGCAGGGCAGGCTGTGGGGTGGGTAAGGGACGGGTGGTGCAGGCTATGTAATGGATAAGGTGTGAGTGGGGTGGATAAGACACCAACAGGGAAGGTTATGGGGCAGGTAAGGTCGAGCAGGGAAAGACTATGGGGCAGGTAAGGGGTGCAGGGTAAGGAATCAGCATAAGTGGGTATGGGATGAGCTGGGGCAGATAAGGGGCTTGTGGGGCAGGCTATGGGGAGGGTAAGCAGGACAGGATAAGGGATGAGTAGGATTAGGTATAGGGTGAGCTGGGGCAGATGAGGGGCTGGTGGGGCAGGCTATGGGGAGGGTAAGTGGCTGATGGGGCAGGCTAGGCGGTGGGTGAGGGTTGAGCAGGACAGGATAAGGGATGAGTAGGAGTAGGTATAGGGTGAGCTGGGGCAGATGAGGGGCTGGTGGGGCAGGCTATGGGGAGGGTAAGTGGCTGATGGGGCAGGCTAGGCGGTGGGTGAGGGTTGAGCAGGACAGGATAAGGGATGAGTAGGAGTAGGTATAGGGTGAGCTGGGGCAGGCTATGGGGAGGGTAAGTGGCTGATGGGGCAGGCTAGGGTGGGTAAGGGTTGAGCAGGACAGGATAAGGGATAAGTAGGAGTAGGTATAGGGTGAGCTGGGGCAGGCTATGGGGAGGGTAAGGGGCTGGTGGGGCAGGCTAGGGTGGGTAAGGGTTGAGCAGGACAGGATAAGGGATGAGTAGGAGTAGGTATAGGGTGAGCTGTGGCAGATAAGGGGCTGGTGGGGCAGGCTATGGGGAGGGTAAGGGGCTGGTGGGGCAGGCTAGGGAGGGTAAGGGTTGAGCAGGACAGGATAAGGGATGAGTAGGAGTGGGTATGAGATGAGGTGGGGCACGTGGCGGGTGAGCATGGCTGGCTATGGATCGGGTAAGAGGTGCACAGGGAGAGCTAAGGTTTGAGTAGGCATGAGCACTGGTGGGTATGGGGGGGGACTATGGAGCGGGTAAGGTGCGAGCCGGGCAGGCTATGGCATGGGTAAGGGGCGACTGTAGCAGGATATGGAGCGGCTAAGGGGGAAGTGAGGGAAGGTATGGTGTGAGCCGGGGCGGACGGGGCAGGCTATGACAGGTAAGTGGTGAGTGGGTAACGAATGGCACGCTGGGGCAAAGTAGAGCAGTACAGAGTAACCCACACTCTCAGAGGTGTGGTAGCCTCAGGCGTATGTGTTCAGTATCTTTAGTTAGGGAACAGAAGTGTTTGTGCCAGCTGTTTTTGCTGCTCTAATTAAAAAACATTAGATTATGAAAATGCTCCAGGAGAACAATAACATATTTATGGTACACAGAAGGAACCTAAAGCCGCCGCCGTGCCTTCGTGGATGTATTTACATTGTTTGTACACAGATGAATAAATCATTTACCTGCAGTGCCTTTTTACCTAGGCGGTGTGCGGAAGGACGGAGCGGCCTAATGTAGTGTAAAGTGATGTAATTAGACTGCTGGAAAATAATCTTACAGGCTTAATGTATACGAATGTCTAGTATTAGAGGGCTCGCTGCTTTCCTCGGGAGATTTGTCCGACTGACTCCCACATATGGAGCTTAACAAACCTAATCACTCCGCTATGCAGCAAATTACAAAACACATACAGCTTAAAAGCTGGTGTTACCTTGAAATGCCAATTATGCAGTCGGACCAGATGTGGTGGATGCCTTCCCTGGCACCATTCCAAGAAGGGTTTCCTATAGACCGGGATTTTCCCACTGCTGGTAGACCAGTATGACCGTACGCTGCTTCCATACACCTGCAGATTCAGCTACTTCCTCACACTATGGTCTTTGGCCACGCCCACATGCTCAGTCACTCCTTTTAGCCAATCATTAACATCTAAGCCATTTTCCACACATGGAACGAGACATTCCCTGCACTGTAGCACCTCTTCCCAATCTATGGATACCGTCGCTCACATCCCGTAGGTAGTTATAGCCCTGTGCAGCGCCATCTGCAGAAGCCTGAAGTTACTACCACCTTAGGAGAGGGTGACATGCTGTCTATGCGAGGCAGGGTAACTAAAGTAGGGTAGAGCAGGGTAGAGTGGGGTCTGAGGAGAGAGAGTGGATCGGTGGCCGCTCAGTTGCCAGGAGTAGCTGATCAGTGCTTGGGGTGCGTTGGTGTGTGCCCGTGTTGGTATCTCCATTGAGTACAGTGGTGGTGCGTTCAGTGTAGGGTGGGCTTTATGCGTTTAGCCCACAGGGTGTTGTGTATGTGTTACAGAGGGACCTTCAAGACACGCTGGGTTTGAAACACAAGCTGTACCGTAATAGAACAGACTCATCTATCACAGAAACACATACAGAACCGTGGACAGCCGTGTGCACACACACACCCACACCACTGCACACGCACACACGCCACTGCACACGCGCACACATACCACTGCACACACACACACACACCACTGCACACACACACACGCCACTGCACACACGCACACACACCTACACAACTGCACATGCGCACACACATCCACACCACAGCACACGCGCACACACACCACTGCACACACACACACACACACCACAGCACACACACCACTGCACACGCGCACACATACCACTGCACACCCACCACTGCGCACACACACACACACACCACAGCACACGCGCACACACATACACACCACTGCACACAGACACCCACACCACTGCACACGCGCACACACACCTACACCACAGCACACACACACCCACACCACTGCACACGCACACACACATCAACAGCACTGCACATGTGAACACACATATACACACCCCTACACACATGCAACTCACACACAGACACACACATCCACACGCACACATACACAAAGACACACAGACATACAACGAGAGACACTCACACACACACATACATCCACACCTCCTGCACATGCACACACACACAGACATACAACGAGAGACACTCACACACACACATACATCCACACCTCCTGCACATGCACACACACACACACATACACACGCATCTACACAGCCTGCACATGCGCACACATACACACACAGAGACACATGCGCCCACACACAGATCTACACACACATCTACATCCCCTGCACACACAGCCACACAGACACACACAGACAGAGGAGATGCTGCTGGCTTAGCTGCAATGCCTGTGTGGTCCTTATTGATTGGGTGTAAGCCAGGGCTTTGGAGGCAGCCTGAGTGTTTGTCCCTGAATCAAAGCGTCTGATCTCTGTGAGCGGTGCTGACACAGGGCTCCGCACAGACTAAAGGTTATCAGTCAATCAGCCTGGGAAATCAGCCCCATCCCTCAGCACAGAACGCTCTGAAGCTGCTGCTACATGCACACAGATGTGCGCACACATCAGCGGTGGATATTTAGCCCCTTTCCACCGACATGGTGCCGGAGCCAGAATCTAGAACCGTTCTGCGATTTTCTATGTGTTCCAGCACCATTAGCAAAGGGGAGTGGCACTGCACGATGAACTACACTGAGCTGAACTCAGGAACAGTCGTATCCCACCGGTGGTGGGCTTGTGGATGAGCCCATACAGCAGGAGGCGCTCTAATGAGCTGGAATGTGAGGCTTTGAGAAGATTTGCCGTTTAAGACGTGCAGGAGATCAGTAACCTGAGAAACACCACAGGGAGCTAAGAACCTAAACCATCACGGAGAGAGGGAACAGTGCGTGTACGCACTGTCTAGGACGATCCCTCTGGGCGGAACACAGGTGCTGAAAGAGCTGATTCTGTATGGTGAGATATAGGACCCCAAAGCAGGAGGTACAGTCTGCACTTGAGGATCATCTTCCACCATGTTGTTTTCAAGAGCTGGCCGCCGACTTCTGTTTACAGACTAAGGACCACCCACCTCCAGATACGTAATGGCTCAGCTGTCAAACCCGTGGTCCCTGTGGTGTTTCTGGATGTAGAATTAGTCCATTGGTCCAGGTTTGGTGGAGGCCTTCCCTGGCACCATTCCGAGGAGAATTCCCTGTAGACTGGGATTTTCCCACTGCTGGTAGACCCGTATGAGCGTACGCTGCTTCCATACACCTGCAGATTCAGCTACTTCCTTCACACTATGGTCTTTGGCCACGCCCACATGCTCAGTCCCTCCTTTTAGCCAATCATTAACATCTGCTCTGGAGACGTTTTCCACACATATGTAATATGTATGCAGAAGATAGAAATGTGAAGAAAGGTGGAGGACAGTGAAAGAAAAAATAACAATGGAAGAAAGCAGGTGGATGTAGAGGTGGGTGTGACAGAGAGAAAGGGGGGGGGGGATGCAGTTTTCAGTGCTGAAAAGACCAATTTTCCCTCTCTCTCTCCCTCCCTCCATCCCTCCCTCCTTCCCTCTCTCTCTCTCTCTCTCTCTCTCTCCCTCTCCCTCCCTCTCTCTCTCTCAGTGATGGCTGATAAAATAGAAAAGGCTCAGGAGATCTCATCCTTGTCTAACACTCTAACACATTGGAGGAGATATCTCTGCTTGGGGGTGGTGGGGGGGTGTAAGTGTATTTAGCTGTAGTGGGCGAATGTGTGTGTGTGTGTGAGTGTGTGTGTGTCTGTGTGTGTGTCTGTGTGTGTGTGTGTGTGTGTGTGTGTGAGTGTGTGTGTCTGTGTATGTGTGTGTGAGTGTGTGTGTCTGTGTGTGTGTGTGAGAGTGTGTGTGTCTGTGTGTGTGAGAGTGTGTGTGTGTGAGAGTGTGTGTGTGTGTGTGTGAGAGTGTCTGTGTGTGTGTGAGAGTGTGTGTGTGTGAGAGTGTGTGTGTCTGTGTGTGTGTGTGAGAGTGTCTGTGTGTGTGTGAGAGTGTGTGTGTGAGAGTGTGTGTGTATGTGTGTGTGTGTGTGTGACAGTGTGTGTGTATGTGTGTGTGTGTGTGAGTGTGTCTGTGTGAGTGTGTGTGTGAGAGTGTGTGTGTGTGTGTGTGTGTGTGTGTGTATGTGAGAGTGTGTGTGTGTGTGTGTGTGTGTGTGTGTCTGTGTGTGTGTGTGTCTGTGTGTGTGTGTGTGACCGGCGGTTTCTCAGCACCAGAAGGCTGCCGCGTGATGTGTGTGAAGCCTGAAGTCTGACATCATCTCAGAGGAGCAGCAGAGGCAGGTGGAGGAGCACCATCTCATTAAAAACCACAGAGAAACTGATACAGGACAGATACAGGACATCTCCCAGTGACCACCCCTAACAAATCTCTCTCTCACCCGCACACACTGTTCTTCCCCCGTCTGCTCATTTCGGTTCAGTCAAGTCAGTTCTCTTCACTGAGTTCCATTAACGTTCAGATTAACGAAGTTCTGTTCAGTTCAGCATGACCTAATTCAATTCGGTTCTGTTCTCTTCCATTCAGCTCAGTCAAATACAGTTCAGCCCAGTTCACTTCACTTCCGTTCAGTCCAGCTTCAACTCAGCACAGTCCAGTTCAGCTCAGTTCGCTTCACTACCTCTCAGCTCAGCTCGGATAAGCCATCAGCTTCCTGTTCAGTTTATTATTCAGTTCAGTGCCGTTTAACTCAGTTCATCTCAGCTCAGTTCATTATGGGTCAGCTCGGTTTAAATTCTATTCAGTTCAGCTCCAGGTTATTTACCATAGTTTGGTTCAGCCTAGTGCAGTTCACCTCCACTCATCTCAGTTCGGTCCAGTTCAACCCGGTTCAGTTCAGCTCACTCAACTCGGTTCACTTCAATTCTATTCAGACGAAGTAAATTAAGCTGAATTAGATTTAAACTAAAGTCTATGTATGTCACTTTAAGCCATGCCAGTTCAGTTTCTTCTGTTTACTTTCTGATGCCTTATTTACATAACAAATAATGATACATTTTCTTGTTTACAATAAATGCATCCTTTTCTTTCTCTCTCTTTCTCTCTCTCTATCTCTCTCCCTGCTTTTCTTAACAGCCACCAGCTCCTGAAGGAGGAGCAGCTCTCCTAAAATCCCTGCACTCTGTTTCCAGGGGAACAGGGCCGTAGCGGAGAACCGGAGTACAAACAGCACCACAGAGAGAGAGAGAGAATGAGAGAACGCAAGAGAGAGAGCACCGCTCAGTCTTAACCACACAATATGAAGTTCATGCAGTCTCGCTGAACACTGCAGGTAGAGAACATACACAGAGCGAGCAC
>JAMWET010003915.1:12500-25000 GCA_024036415.1 Prochilodus magdalenae | reverse complement strand
ATAGATTGGGAAGAGGTGCTACAGTGCAGGGAATGTCTCGTTCCATGTGTGGAAAATGGCTCCAGAGCAGATGTTAATGATTGGCTAAAAGAAGTGACAGCATGTGGGCGTGGCCAAAGACCAGGAAGGAAGTAGCTGAATCTGCAGGTGTATGGAAGCAGCCCGCGGTCATACGGGTCTACCAGCAGTGGGAAAATCCCAGTCTACAGGGAATTCTCCTCGGGACTGTGCCAGGGAAGGCATCCACCAAATCTGGAACCACCTGACCAATTCTTTGACGTAAGAGTGTCTGAACACTGATGTGGCTACATCCAGAAATCTGTCCAGGCCAGGCCAAATCCAATCACAGCTGTTGGTGCTGGCGGAGGTACTACACTGTATATATATATATATGTATATATATATACATACATATATACATGATATATAAATGCCTTGATACAGGCTATGAGTTGGAATGATACAATGATGTTTAATGTTATTATGTTATTATGTCTAGAACCATTCAATTACGTGAAGGTTTGTTGTTTAAAGGTTCTTTAAAGTGGAATTATGTCTAGAACCACTCTGTTATGTGGAGGGTCATTCTTTAAAGGTTCTTTAAAGGGTAATTATGTCTAGAACCATTCAATTGTGCAGCAGTTTGTTCTTTAAAGGTTCTTTTTTGTTGGTGCTGGTGAAAGGTACTACACTGTGTGTATATATATATATATATATATATATATATACGATACATGAATGCCTTGATACTATG
Organism: Prochilodus magdalenae; assembly: GCA_024036415.1. Lineage (NCBI taxonomy): Eukaryota > Metazoa > Chordata > Actinopteri > Characiformes > Prochilodontidae > Prochilodus > Prochilodus magdalenae. The sequence goes on along the minus strand of JAMWET010003915.1, from coordinate 24,246 downwards.
AGTTGGCTCTGAGTTGAAATGACACAATGATGAGTTTCATGCTAGGACCCCACCACATGCATTGCAGCCCAGTAAAGAGCCATCAACCGAAACACACTGAGTTCAATGGGCTGATAGAAAGACCACCCTATAAAACCTATAGGGTATCTACAGTGGGCCAGTTTCCACTGTATCTTTACACTGGTAATGACAATTAGTAGTATTAGTCCCTTCCTTCCTACAACATACTCACAATCATCACCTAAAGTCAGCTGACCATAAATCATTCATCCCCATCATATGCAAACTATTCATCAATTCAATAACATCCCAGTCAGCCCTCGGGCGATATCTGAGCTGGACCCATGACCTTCAACAAACAGATAACACCAGGTCAATCAGGGAAACCTCTGGCAGAGGCATCGCACTCGACTGGTCTCGAGAAAGGAGACCGATAGACCAATAGAAGCCTAGGCGAGGTCCAGACATGAGCAGGACCAGCACTGTTCATTTCCTGTCTCCAGATTGATCTCGAGCACTACAGCACTAACCCAGACACCACTGCTCATTACTGAACTCGATACGTCTCCATAGGAAGCCCACCGCTTCGGGAGGGGGCGGAGCGATCCAGAGCCGATTAACTAACATCAGTACCAGAGCTCACTAACGCCCGTGTGAACACTGAATGCAATCAGATCCTCACAGCAGTGTTCCAAGGAGATACCTTAAAAGAGTTTAAAGAATCTTCACACAACATAAAAGGTTCTGTACCAAGGTATGGGTTCCTTTTGGGGCGTTAGATCATGTGGAGGTTCTTCTGTGTGGTATCACAGCTCGTTCTTTGGCTAGTAATGGTAGCGCAACTCTTGATGCTATGTACGTTTAAAGGTTCTTTAAAGGGGAACTCTGTCTAGAACCATTCAGCTATGTGGAGGTTCATTCTTTAAAGGTTCTTTAAAGGGCAATTCTTTCTAGAACCAATTAACTGTGTGGCAGTTCGTTCTTTAAAGGTTCTTTAAAGGGCAATTCATTCTAGAACCATTAAATTATGTGGAGGTATGTACTTTAAAGGCTATTTAAAGGGGAATTCTGTCTAGAACCATTCAATTACATGGAGGTTTGTTCTTTAACAGTTCTTTAAAATGCAGTTCTTTCTAGAACCCTTCAATTACATGGAGGTTTGTTCTTTAAAGGGGGAATTCTGTCTAGAACCATTCAATTATGTGGAGGTTTGTTCTTTAAAGGTTCTTTAAAGTGCAATTCTTTCTAGAACTCTTCAATTACATGGAGGTTTGTTCTTTAAAGGTTATTAAAAGCGCAATTCTTTCTAGAACCAATTAATTGTGCCGCAGTTTGGTCTTTAAAGGTTCTTTAAAGTGCACTGCTTTCTAGAACCTTCAGTTATGTGAAGGTTCATTCTTTAAAGGTTCTTTAAAGTGGAATTCTTTCAAGAACCATTCAATTACATTGAGGTTTGTTCTTTAAAGGGCAAATCTTTCTAGAACCATTTAATTATGTGGAGGTTCGTTCTTTAAAGGTTCTTTTAGGAGAATGCTTTCTAGAACCATTCAATTATTTAATTGTTCTTTAAAGGGGAATTCTATCTAGAACCATTCAGTTATGTGGAAGTTTGTTCTTTAAAGGTTCTTTAAAGGGGAATTCTATCTAGAACCATTCAGTTATGCAGAGGTTCAATCTTTAAAGGTTCTTTAAAGGGGAATTCTATCTAGAACCATTCAGTTATGCAGAGGTTCAATCTTTAAAGGTTCTTTAAAGAGCAATTCTTTCCAGAACCGTTCAGTTATGTGGAGGTTCTATCAGCTTCAAAAATGAAAAAGCTTTACATGCACAAACTACACTTGCGAACACGGTATATATATATATATATATATATATATATATATATATATATATATATATATATATATATATATATATATATATATATATATATAGATATATATATATATATATATATTCATATATATTCTTTTACCATATATAAATATATACATGGTAAAATAGTCATTAATCTGACAACATGTATGTGCTTTGGGGACTATTTTGCCTCACCTCACCCTGCATGTATCCCTCCACCAAAAAGCGTATATTAAATACATCCAGTCACTTACAAATACAGTGTCTCAGGCATCAGGCAACGTCTGGTTCCCTTCACCAGCACTGTGAACAATCCAGACTCTATTAGACTCTCCAGAACTGAGCATCTCCCAGCAACTCACTCTGAATGACTCTGTTTAGGTCCTAAACGCTTAATTATGCCGGGGGTTCGAGAAGCATCTGTGGAATTCATCTTTAGAGAACCATATACAACCATAACACAAAACATAAACAGCCTTCATAGAGCAGAACTATTTAATCAAGCCAAGTATTGCTTAAACCTTCAGACGGAGCTTTGAGCCTTTACAGAGCGTTTTATTCTTTTTTTTATGTAACTGATTTTTTTTCTTCCCCCCAAAGAAATTCCACTCAATTTCCCCGAATCAAATCTGTCACTTCGACATTAATCAAGTATTCATAGCTATTTCATATAATCACCTCCTGTGTGGGAGCTTTCCGAGGCTTTAATCTGGTCTTGGTGTGAAGAGCGGCGAGAACTCGGGCTGAAGGTCCTAAACGCTTCCTGGCTTGAATGCGCAGTTCTAGGAAAATTCCGCTTAACTTAATTTATTAACGTATGTATTCATATAAAATGATTAAGTCTAGTACATGTACTGCACCATCCACTGTATGGATGAAGGTGGATGCCTGAGACCCAACTGGCCTTCCTCCCCGTCTCCTGGTATTTCTGGCCCCTGTTTGGGAGGGAGCTTTCATGGCTGTACTGAGGCAGGAATGGCCTAGCGGGGCTGAACATGGATGTACGGCATGTGAAATTTCTCCATTAAAGTGCTGGAGAAAAGACAAATTCCTGCCCACAAGGACCCGAACGCTGCTATTGATTTTCTCGCTGCAAGGTCAAACATTTGCACGTTTAATTTGCAGCAGTGATGAATTAGTAAAACCCCATTAGGCACTTCGCCTACTGTTCGCCAGAAGATGTATCTGGACTGACAGTGCTTCGACTGCTAAATGGTCCAGTAGGTGCCTCTCCCGCCTGCTGGTGAACTTCCATGTAGCATAAGTTGATCTATAAGCTGGCATGCGAATGTAAAGCCACAAAATTGTTTTATGTTGGGGTGCCACCTTTCAGAAATGAAAATAAACGACGGGGGGCGTGGTCATGTGTGAGTGACGTGTCTGAAATCGTGCCTCGTATTTGATCTAATTCCGGGGTGGGGTGGGTGGGGGGGGTGGTGAGGGTTGTGATCAATCATGTGTGTGTGACAGACGTGACATTTCGGACATTTATGGAAATACAGAACAAATTTACGGACATTTTACGAAAATACGGAAAAATTTTACGGAAATGTGGAACAAATTATGGACATTCACGGAAATCCGGAACAAATTTACAGACATTCACGGAATTACGAAACAAATTTACGGACATTTACGAAAATACCAAACAATTTTATGGAAATATGGAACAAATTACGGACATTCACGGAAATCCGGAACAAATTTACAGACATTCACGGAATTACGGAACAAATTCACAGACATTCACGGAATTACGGAACAAATTTACGGATATTCACGGAATTATGGAACAAATTTACGGACATTTACGAAAATACCAAACAATTTAATGGAAATATGGAACAAATTACGGACATTCACGGAAATCCGGAACAAATTTACGGACATTTTACGAAAATACGGAACAATTTTACGGAAATGTGGAACAAATTATGGACATTCACGGAAATCCGGAACAAATTTACAGACATTCACGGAATTACGGAACAAATTTACGGACATTTACGAAAATACCAAACAATTTTATGGAAATATGGAACAAATTACGGACATTCACGGAAATCCGGAACAAATTTACAGACATTCACGGAATTACGGAACAAATTCACAGACATTCACGGAATTACGGAACAAATTTACGGACATTCACGGGATTATGGAACAAATTTACGGACATTTACGAAAATACCAAACAATTTTATGGAAATATGGAACAAATTACGGACATTCATGGAAATCCGAAACAAATTTACGGACATTCCCGGAATTACGGAACAAATTTACAGACATTCACGGAAATACGGAACAAATCACATCTGTATTGGTTTAATACGGGACGCAACATTTAATTGCCAAATAAATGACGATTCCATATTTTAAGGGACGGGTGGCAACCCTAGTTTAATGGGTAATAACAAAATAATGGAATTTTAAAAAATGGGAATGTTTTCGGACCATGTACAATAATAATTGGTTGGTGTGGTTCACCACTACCCACCAGGGAGCTACCACCCTATGTGGGAGACTGGGGTTCGATTCCCAGTCTGGGTGACTATGCTGTGCTACACCAGTAAGGACCAGCGTCCTAACACTACATTGGCCCACCTGTAATATGATTAACATGGTAAGGCGCTCTGGATAAGAGCAATGTTCAGACACGCCTACATCAAAGAATTGGTCCAGATTTGGTGGACGCCTTCCCTGGCACAGTCTCGAGGAGAGTTTCCTGTAGACTGGGATTTTCCCACTGCTGGTAGACCCGTATGACCGTACGCTGCTTCCATACACCTGCAGATTCAGCTACTTCCTCACACTATGGTCTTTGGCCACGCCCACATGCTCAGTCCCTCCTTCTAGCCAATCATAAGCATCTGCTCTGGAGCCATTTCCCACACATGGAACGAGACATTCCCTGCACTGTAGCACCTCCTCCCAATCTATGGATCCCGTCACTCACACCCCACAGGTACATATAGCCCCATCATCCTCATGCAGCGCCATCTGCAGGAGCCTGAAGGAGGCTTATATTTGTCTGGTGAGCTTCTATACTGCACAAAGCTGTGAAAACTTGTTCATCTCTCTTTAAAGAATATTGGAAATGGTGATGATATAATTTCTGTCATTTATTGAAAATAAAAAGGGATGAGGTAGAGAGAGAGAGAGAGAGAGGATGGGAGGGGAGGGGGGAGGACACATCCGGCTATAGATCTGAGGAATGCATTTAAAGGTTTAACAAGGATGAATAAAACAGCAGACATTCATCCAGCTTATATACGGGGGGCCTCGCGTGTGTACCGACGAATATGCCAGACTATAAACCTGTAGTCATGCATGAGAGAGAGAGGGAGGGAGAGAGAGAGAGAGAGAGAGAGAGAGAGATGAGTAAATAAGTAAGACTAGGTACATAACAGCACAAATATGTCCATTAAAGAGGAAATCTATTTGGCTGTAACGATCACGTCCTTGATCCAGCCGAGCTGAAATACAGCCTCTGATTCATGCGCCATCAGAACTCTCTAAAATCACGCTTCCCTCCTAAAAGCTGGCTGGAACTTCAGCTTAAATTAATGGATGCACGCGGTTCATTTACAGCCAAGCTGGACTTCCGCTTTGATTCCTGCCCTCAGCTGCGGTTAAATCTCTGTGACACCCAGTCTTAAGTGACTTAATGAATTAATAAAATAAATAAAATAAATAAAAGTGTAATTACTTTACTGTTACACTCTTATACTCATAATTACCTTTCCTCTCTATAGGTATGAGCGCTGGGCCTTGTTCGGGCAGGGTCTGAGCTCATGGCGAGTTTTAGACTCTGACCTGGCATGGCTGTAAGTGGCTCTGGATAGGAGGGTCTGCTAAATGGCGTAAATGTAATACAGCTGTAACATGATCAATCATAGCGGTGTTCAGTTAATTCAATGTAATTAGATACTAATAAGAACAATAATATTAATGAATACTGAGCGTTTCTACATGCGGTTAATAGACTGATGACTGCAGATAATCTGATTTTGTTGGTAATCTGTTACCCATGGTCGGAAATCTCCGGGTCTACATGTATCAGGCAGTCATTTCTGCTGTTCAGCCAGATAATAAACTCACAGAAGAAGATGTGACCTAAACACGAACACCTAACCACCATACTGTGTTTTACAAGTATAATAATAATAATAATAATAATAATAATAATAATAATAATAATAATAATAATAATAACAACAACAACAACAACAGCAATAATAGCAATAATAATAACAATAATAGTAATAATGATAACAACAACAACAACAACAATAATAATAATAATAATAATAATAATAATAATAACAATAATAATAATAACAATACTACTACTAATAATAATTATAACAACAACAACAAAAATAATAATAAAAACAATATTAACAATACTACTACTAATAATAAAGATAATAATAATAATAATAATATTAATAATAATAATAATATTAATAATAATAATATTAATAATAATAATAATAATATTAACAACACTACTACTAATAATAATGATAACAACAACAACAACAAAACAACAACAAAACAATAATAATAATAATATTAACATTAACAATACTACTACTACTACTACTACTACTACTACTAATAATAATAATAATAATAATAATAACAATACTACTACTAATAATGATGATAACAACAACAACTACAACAACAACAATAATAGCAATAATAACAATAATAATAATAATAATAATAATAATAATAATAATAATAATAATAATAATGCATTTATGTTTAGAGCTTTGTTAGCAGGTCAAAGTGCCCTACAGAGAGTTGTCCTCAGTTATCATCTAGGATCTTATCTATCTCAGACTGACTGTCTAATATAAAACAGATTATTATATATCAGATCCTCGATGTTGATGAAAGCCCTTACTGTTAGATTAGCTGTAACAGTGTTTGTTGTGGTTGCTGTGTTAGCGCTGCTGGCTTATTTCCGATGCTGTGATCTGATTTTGAGCCTGCCCCGACTCAGAAACTTGAAAGAAGTCAGAGTAAGGGGCTTACACGCACTGAGAGACCCAGTTACTGAGCTAATCTCCAGCTCCCTTTATCAGATTTCCTCATCTGTTTTTAGGCCTTAATCTGATCTAAGAAATCGGAGTATGATGACAACTTAAATAATCAGACACCTGCAGAAATCTGATTAATGATGGCATGTAAATACACAAATTCCAATCTGTTAATCCCACCATATAATCTGGGATTGTGTGCCGAACCCACCAGAAGGTACCTGGAATTTCACCGGGGTCCCAACTTTATGTACACCGAGTATAATACAGTGGCCTCCTACGTCGCCCAGAGTATGAGGCAGACCACTTTTAGACCAGGTGATAAACGCAGACCTTGTGTCCATCTGAGTGCAAACCAGGCGTGCCGTGACTATGGTGACCTTCATCCGGAGGCACAGGAACGCCGCTGCTGATTTCCAGAGCGTGTGGAGGGAGTATGTGTGTGGTGGTCGGCGGAGGAGGATGTGATCTCAGTCCGCTCGTCTCTATAATGTAATACAGCCGCAGCTTTCGCTCCAGAAACAGTTCATATCACAAACGAGTCGTCGTGCATGGCTGAGACGCCGTGTAATCTCGGGTTCCGGTGCTGCGGCATGAGCTCACACGCACAGCGCAGGGGGAGAGAGAGCGGAGAAACAACCGCTGCATCTCAATCAGCCCCCCAAACCTCCTCCACAACATACTGCTAGACTGCCAGCAGATGGGCATGATGGCTCACTTCGGCTCTGTGTGTGTGTGTGTGTGTGTGTGTGTGTGTGTGTGTGTGTGTGTGTGTGTGTGTGTGTGTGTGTGTTTGGGAGGGAGGTGGGGTCACTGTTAGAGGGAGGGAGGAAGAGAGAGCACATTTCTGAGAAACTGAGAGAGAGGGGCATGACAGGGCAGGAGGAGAAAGAGAAAATGAGGGAAAGAGAGGAGAATAAGGGTAGGAGAGAGAAAGAGAGGACAGAGGGGAAATGTAAGAGAGAGAGGGAGTGAGACAGGGATGGGAAGAAAATGAGACAGCGCAGGAGTGGAAGCATGGAGGGTAAGAAAGGAACAGAAAGAAAGAAAGAAAGAAAGAAAGAAAGAAAGAAAGAAAGAAAGAGATGAGACAGAAAAAGAGAGGGAGAGAGAGAAGAGAGGAAGAATAAAGACAGGGAGACAGAAAGAGAGAACAGAGTGAGAGAAACAGTGATAGAAAAGTATAAGAGAAGGAGAGGGAGAGAGAAAAACAAAAGAGAACAGAGAGAAAGAGAAAGAGAGGAGAGAAACAGAGAGAGAGAAAGAGAGGGAGAAAGAGAAAGAAAGGGAGACAAAGAGACAACAGAGGGAGAGAGAAAGAGAGAGAGAGAGAGAAAGAGAGAGAGAGAGAGAGAAAGAGAGGGAGAGAGAAAGAGAGGGAGAGAACAGTGAGAGAGACAGGGAAACAGAAGGAGACAGAGAGACGCTGATGTCTGTAAGAGCTGTTTAAAGCGTGCTAGTTACTCATTAGCGTATTAGCATTAAGCTCTCTGGTTTGTTTGTGTCCAGCTGTTAGCCCCTCGTGAAGAAGAGGGTGGGAAACAGAACATAGCGGTGGCAGCACAGGGACAGCCTACAGGTGCAGCTCTGTTTAACCAGGAGCTTCTAACTGTACACTGTTACACCCCGTTCCTCACGTTCATACCAGGAGATCGAAACCTGAACACACAGCAAACAGTGAACCCAGCAGTGAAGAAAATGGAGAGCTAGCTCTCTGTTCCTGTTTGATTCACTGGTATCTCTGTGTCCAGACCCCCAACACCTCACAGCAGGCAGACAGATCGATAGATAACATTTCCCTCAAAAATATAAATGCACTGACGGCGGCACTGTGAGACATGCAAATTATACAGTCTGTATTTATCATCAGTTATTACTCCCAGTAACCTTTACCTTCCTTCCCAACAGCACACACCTCCTTCTGGGTGTTCTTCTGATGTGGACATATCATTATTATTACACTACACTACACTGTACTAAACTATACTCTAATACACTACATTATACCATACTACACTACACTGTACTAAACTATACTCTAATACACTACATTATACCATACTACACTACACTGTACTAAACTATACTCTAATACACTACATTATACCATACTACACTACACTGTACTAAACTATACTCTAATACACTACATTATACCATACTACACTACACTGTACTAAACTATACTCTAATACACTACATAAATTCTATACCATACTACACTACCATACACTGTACTACATCGTACTAGACTATACTATAATACACTACATTATACCATACTACACACGCACCTGTGGTACTAAATATACTATACTGCTAAGTACACTACATTATACCATACTACACTACACTGTACTACAACTATTACTACACTACACAATATACCCCATTACTACTATACACTTTACTAAAACTTATACTCTACTCTATACTAGACAAACATTATACCATACTACACTACACTGTACTAAACTATACTCTAATACACTACATTATACCATACTATACTACACTGTACTAAACTATACTCTAATACACTACATTATACCATACTATACTACACTGTACTAAACTATACTCTCATACACTACATTATACCATACTATACTACACTGTACTAAACTATACTCTAATACACTACGTTATACCATACTACACTACACTGTACTATACTATACTCTAATACATTGTTATACCATACTACACTACACTTTACTATACTACACTCTAATACACTACATTATACGATACTACACTACACTGTACTAAACTATACTCTAATACACTACATTATACCATAATACACTACACTGTACTAAAGTATACTATAATACACTACGTTATACCACACTACACTGTACTAAACTATACTCTAGTACACTATGTTATACCATACTACACTACACTGTACTATACCATACTATACCAACACTACTATACTACACTTATACTAAGCTGTACTATACTACACTCTATCTATACACTACACGTTATACCCATTACTACACTGTACTATACTACACTGTACTAAACTATACTCTAATACACTACGTTATACCACACTACACTGTACTAAACTATACTCTAGTACACTATGTTATACCATACTACACTACACTGTACTATACCATACTATAATACACTACATTATACCATACAACACTACACTGTACTATAGTATAATACACTACGTTACACTATACTACACTACACTGTACTATACTACACTATAATACACTACGTTACACTATACTACACTACACTGTACTAAACTATACTATAATACACTACGTTATACCACACTACACTGTACTAAACTATACTATAATACACTACGTTATACCATACTACACTACACTGTACTAAACTATACTCTAATACGTTACGGTACACCATACTGCACTAGACTGTACTAAACTATACTATAATACACTACATTATACCATATTATACTACACCAAACTGAACTATACTATACTATAATATACTATAGTATACCATACTGTACTGAACTATACTACACCAAATTAAATTACACTATAATAGACTACAATATATCATACTATACTACATTATATCACATATACTACACCACACTGTAGTAGATCATACAATACTACACTACACTGTACCAAACTATACTATACAACATACTATACTACACTTTACTAAGCTATACTATTATACACAGCATTATACCACACGTTCTACACTGTACTAAACTACATCGTACTAGACTATACTTTAATACACTACATTATACCATACTACACTACACTGTAGTAGACTATACTAAATTACACTACATTATACTATACTGCACAGTAGTACACTATACTATACCATGTTACATCATACCACACTACACTACATTGTGCTATACTACACTGTACTGCACTTTCCACACAGTATCCCCACTTCACCAATGAGCTCTGAGTGAGAAATACACCTCACTGTAGCCCTAAGAAACTTTTCACTCAGAACTCGAGACGTCTTCATTCCCCACATCAGCACACATTAGCTCTGTTACTTCCCTATGAATTCATCTGCAGTCCATTCCAGCTTTTCCTTCGGTTTCTAAGGCAGACAGTCCTCCTCTGGGTGTCGGTCATCTCTCTGGGTGTCATGGTCAGGAATAACTGTGACTTCTAGGGGTTAAAAGAGCCTCTCTGCTTGGAAATCTGATCTCCCGCTCCGTCCCTGGACAGCGGTGGCCAAATATAGAGCGTCTAAATCCCCCAGCCTGGTTATTTGGTCATAATTGGGGGTTTATTGATTTCAGGCTGTCGTTCATGGCTGAGGTGACCTTTTGTTTGAGAGTAATTGCTCTATTAGAGGCTTTATGGGGCTCGTGCTGAGGGCCCTCAGACCGTTATCTTCCTGTAAGAATAACGGCCTGAGATGAGCCTGACCCCGTCTGTGATATATAGAGCTCACTACTGTACTGGAACAGGCCAGGTGAATATGGAAGAGAGATGGAGGGATGGATTTAAAGAGAGAGGAGGGAGTAAAGGAAGGGAGATTAACCCTCAGCAGGTGCAGTTATACCAGTAGGACAGAGGTCTTTACCTCCAAAAGGGTTAAACAAACACTGAAGCCACCAGTCCACTTTATTTACCTGGTTAGATCACATGGAAAGAGAGGATAGAGAGAAAGAGGGGGTGGGGTGGGAGTGAGAGAGTTTGAGAGAGGGATTAGGAAAGAAAGAATGAAAGAGTAAATGAAAATAGAAAGAGAGAGAATAAAAGAGAGAAGAATAAAAAAGAAAGAGAAAGAGAGAGATAGAATGAGAGTAAGAGTGGGATTAGGAAAGAAAGAATGAGAGAGAG
>JAMWET010003915.1:0-7500 GCA_024036415.1 Prochilodus magdalenae | reverse complement strand
ACAACAGCACCAGAATCTCGGCTACATGCCATTTGTCTTTATGGAGCTTTGCTCTGTGCCACTATAGTGTTGCGTAGGTCTGTTGGAACAGGAAGGGGTTACATCCCTGAAACCATTCCATGAAGCTCTACACAATGTTCCTGATCTTGATCTGGAAAGGCCAACATGAAGTGTGTGAGGTTCCTAGTAGTGATATAAGACTCTGTAGAAAGGTGGTTGACCTCTGTGAACCGATGACCACTAGCTGCTGTCATTGTACGTGGTCTAACCACTTTTGCGGCTCGAACTGCTGTCGATTTCCACCATCCCCTCCCACTGCATCTCTAGATCCCACTGTGACAGTGGTAACCTGTGGAATTATTTAGTAGGGAGAGAAATATCCACCACTAAGGACTTGTGAAGCACATGTGGTGGGCATCTCCTACCATGCTGAGAATTACACTGAGCTCCTGAGAGCGAGACCCATTCCTCCTCACTAACGTCCTGTTAGGAGCAGTCCTGGCAATGTCTAGGTGTTTGGTTTGTATACACCTCGGTGGCCATTTTTTTTCATTTTAATGGACGTGGCATTGGATTTGGCACATCTGAAACTCAGCATGCACGCATGTAGGCAGGGAGGTCAAGGTTTTCAGGAACCTAAGGTGAAACGCATATAAATCAGTCTTTTATAACGGGGGGGAATACGACTTGGCAAACATCCAGTGCTACAACTTAGGAACTGCGGCGGACTAGTGGCGCGGTGGAGGCGTATGGGTGAAGTCGTGGGGTCTATTTGTTTGACGACAGAATAACGGTTGTCTCATTAATGTCCCCCTCTCATGACATATCTATAAATAGAGATGATTTGCGGCCATATCATAAGTATAGCATATTTCATTTATCATAGATCTAATTCATGGACAGATTCTTGTAAGATGGCCGACTTTAAAATCGCACTAACTTTTTTTTTTGACGTTGACCGTTATGACACACGTGTTCTTAGAGCTTAAGAAGCTTAATTTAGTTCTTAAAGTAATTTTACCAAGAGCGGAACACTGTCTTAATAACTAGGAAAGCTTGCTGTCGAACTGAATATGGATAGCAGGACCTATTTTAATCCGTCACCCCATTTGAGGTGTAAGAGGACAACAAGCTCAACCTTTACCCGGATTAAGATTACTGGTAATCTATTTTCTAAGGGTATGTTTATCTCGGCGTATACAATGAAAGATTTTATCAACAACAAACACTAAATGGCTTTATAGAAGAGAGACGGTTGGAATTTCAAAACGGTTTTTCTTTCAGAAGACGGAAGCAAGAGGGAAGGAAAGAAAGAGGAGGATAAGTTGATTGTAGTGAGAGTAAATGGATGTCACGGAGAATTATGTCTAATTCAGAGGTGTGATTCCTTTTATAGAGAAAGAAAACGAACAAATCCAGGCCTCCGTGCTTCAGTAATTACCTTTCCGATATTAAGACTTCCATATCTGCTCCTGAATGTGTAGCTACAGGAACAACCTTTAAGCACCACCGCGCTTCTTCATTACGTCCATGTTCTTCACAGGTTCTTCACCCTGACACGACATGCACCACAGCAACAACGAAATCTCCTGAAAAGGTCCGATAGGAACCAGAAGACAATGGTTGCAACAGGCACATCGCTCCAGAGAATGCATTCCTCGCTAGGATACTTTTAGAAAAGCAACCAAAATAGCAAGCTCCAGCCACTTGGAGTATCGAGCCAACAAAGTGTATCATGGCTATGAGGCTGCCAGGACCAAGTGTATAAAAGTGTTTTGTTACATAAAATGAGACGTAATTGCCAAATGTGACCGGAGTACACCTATTATCAATGCGTACTAACACTGCAAAACTGGGCACTGTTAGACTGTGGGGAGCATGCCCTTGGATCTATATCACCACGACCTAGCATCAGCAAGCATCACTCTATACATCTGTATGGGATCTATGCGGGCTGATGTTGTTTGGAAATGTATGCTTAAATAATACTAGCAGCTTTATGAAGTACTTTTGCACAAGAAGGATTTTACTCGAGGTATTATTTAATTTTTAAATTTGTATAAGTTATTTTACAGAGTCATAAATTAAAACCAGAGGGGCAGCAGATTGCTGATAGAGGTAAAAATGTCCAATGACCAGTGTCATCTTCCACAGCTATAAGGTGGCCTCATTGGAAGGGGAGGGGCCCCTCGGAAGTCTTCTAGGCCATGAGTCATGGAGTGTGACGAGTTATGTGGTCAATTACTATGAAGATGTAATGGTGGAGCGGGTAGCGGTTAAGGCGTGCACGTTCTAATGCTAAGGGACCTAAGGGGTGGACTAAAGTAGCCTAGCATGATGTGTCAAGGCCTTTTAGGCAGAACTCCTAAGTGCGCTTATAGCCAACTCTCGCACCATGGAGCTATGAAGCTGGATGGACCGGTAGTGTTCGACAGCAGACAGTTATAACCAGGGCGAGTGATTGTCTTTGAAGCTTTACAGGGTCTTATTGGTCATGTTTGTGCTACCTAGGCGAAGCAATGACATTGTAACTACATGGCTACCTTGGTCAGCAGTTTGGCTAGTGTGGTAGGTTTGAAGCTGGTGTCCATGGAAATCAGGTCAACTGGCTTACGGGGTTGAGTGGTTAACCAGGGAAGCTAGAGGCAAGCGGGTATCAAGACAGTCTAATTTTTCTCTGCACTTAGACAACACAGAGGAATAGAGACTGAGTAAGTGTTATTAGCTAACCCTAATTGAACATATGAAGTGAAACTTAAAGCGCAGCCCCTCTATGGTTGGCCACTCATGCAGTCTCTAGAAAATCACAAAAACTGTTAGTAGGGATGCCAATAGAGTGAAATATGTAAATATATTATATAATAATATATATTACAAATATTTTCAAAAGATATAGGTAATTAAAAAAAACCCCCTGCTTCACAGATCTGCTTCTAGGTGGGTCAGTGAGCAATGTGGAGATACACACCGCAGGTAAGTTTTAATCAGCGTGCACTGTGTAGTCTTTCTGAGAGACGAGGGGGAGTCGAGGAAAGAGCCTAACACCCTCACCAAATGTACACGTGAGCACAGCGGTGCGAGATCCAGGGATTTCATGGCTAGTGTGGTTTGTCAATCTATATAACTCTGGAAAAATGAAGAAGCGTGTATGAATAATGTGAAATTAGAAGCTAATCCCCTTTGATTTTTCTACAGGTCGGATATTAATTGATCAAAACATAGGTAGATTTAGCTCAATTTATGATTACAGGGGTCTTTTCCTTACTACAGAAACTATCCCAATTGATCGGTTAATACCGTAAATCCACTACTAGTGGAATGTCCTAGAATCAGGGGTAGTATATACTTTACAGTTCGGAAGATCAACAGTTTCCTTTGTCAACCTCGATTACAGTAATATGTGTACGTGTTTAGTGCATTACTGAGTCCTATATGTAACCACAGGTATGGAACCCAAGATGATAGGCCGTCGAGAAAAAACAAGAGCAACACTGGTATGGATTAATTTCTCGAGAAAACAGTGGTTTCGGCTGAGAAACCTATAGATAGCTCAATAAAGTAGGGTGAAATCCACTAGGTGGGTTTACCATCAACTGTGTGAAAAGAGCTTGCACTAAGGATCGATACCATATTGTTCCGATATTTATATGCTATTAGTAATTTTATATAATATATATATTTATATATATAGTTATATAGTATAAGACTATGGTATATATTATAAGTGCACACTTTATCACACATAATGGAAACCCAATTTACCGCTAACTTATATCAGTCACCTTACCCCCTAGAAACAGATAGCCAGTTCAATCATTAGTCAAACAATCACCATAGTAAGAGGAAGAACCAAAGCAGGCATCAGTATAGCCCTAAGAGAAACACCAGTATAAAGCTAATCGACACCGATGTGGAAACCACCATTTAACCAATTAATCAGTCCACTAACGACCGAGTCAACATATAGAATACACCAGCTGAATAAAAAGACTCGACTTACTTCAAATAGGATGCTGAGTTATTCAAAATTAAATGTTGTAAAAGTAAGAGATCCTATAATGAGTACCGGAGATGTTCAAACCAAGACCAATCCGAGTCATACAAAAAATCATTGTAGAATGTAGCTCTGGCTCCTGTGGAACACCCAGGTCAACCACAGTTAGGTGGTCTTGTTGGTTGGTTGGTGATCTGCATGACTCATAGACCAAATGTTGGTGCTTAAATTGGCTCAGTGCTTCTAGTTGAGTTGTAATGCTGCTCGGTCTGAAGGTTTTCATGGCTGAAGTATGGATGAAATTGAGTAGACTGGTAGTATTTAAATGGGTGTTTAAATGGAATGTGTCCAATGATGTCTAGGTGGAAGGTTGATTTAGGGTGTTAGAGCTTAATGTCAGAGATCAGAATAGTCCACTACATGACTAACCTAATGCCTATTCACGTCAACACCATCACTGAAGTCTGTTGTTGAATTGCTGCGTTTAGCTTCACCTTTTACACTTTTTGAGGCCATCGTTTTTTAGGGTGTATACCAGTAGAGTTTAAACTTGCTCATGTATTAGCAGACACGACTCAATTAAAGCAAGCCCTTAAGTTGTAGAACGCTATCACAGTATGAGACAGGTATTAGTAGGAGATGATATTAGACTGCTTCGAAGATAGAAGATTAGGTTAAAGGACACTGCCTTCTTTGTAGGTATGATTTGTCGACGTGAACGCCGGTGTTAACATAAGGCTGGCTGGCACAGAAGCAAGAGGAAGAGCAAAAGGGGTGCTAGGATTAATAACCTCTGTTGTTTATGCATAGTCACACTGCGTGAGATGGTATTGTGTTCTCCTGATTCTCTGTAAGGGGTTGTAGGTATAGGTGAAGAGCGCTTAAAGCGAGTAGCTTAAGCCTTCTAAATCAGCGATGAACGAGAGCTCAGGTGTCAACTCGTTATTTCCGCATCATGGATTTTTCGGAAGGGCCAACATTTTTCAAAGGGCGTCTATTGATCAAATCGCAAGTCAGTCAAGTTGACAACAAAGAAGCCAACTGGTCTTCTACTTGTAGATCCGAGAAAATGTTGCCACGGCATAGATAGCATGAGGCTCCATGTATCTAGATTGATGTGATAGACTTATGAGATGAAGCACGTCTGCCGTGATATTCAACAAGCGAGCTCATTAGCGGCCGGTTGGATCGGGTAGAATAGCATTAGTACTTTCTAAGGAACCAATTTATCTGACAGATCAAAACACAGAAGATAGGCCTAGAGAGAAATTTGCGTAGTGACGACCTAGATGAGCCCCTGCCACATGTCCAGACTTCCCCTGAGGCGATCTGAATTTAGACGCCAGTTGTTATGTGACTGAGTTAGAGGTGAGGAATGGTGGATATGGAAGCGGGCGGAGCGTGTGGCAATGAGAAAGGAAGATTACGATGCTCAATAGGTTTTCGCATGTTTCAGAAAATCCAGATTTTAACCTTTGATTGAACAGAGAAGCTTGCGCGGTCGATGGGCAAGCCATGGTTTCGGGACAAGGGGCAAATCATTTGGATCATCCCGCTGTGTTTGTATGTGTAAAGTCCTACAAGCCGCTATGGAACTGTGAATGTGGCGTTGTCTACTGAAAGGGGAATTTTTAAATCCTGTTCCGAATAGTAGAATTATGGAGGGTAAGAAGATGAATGGATAGGTTTTTTGATGTGATTGCTATTAGGAGTAGATGTCCGAAGAACACAAGTATTTTAGCTGTTGGATGATGGGGGAGCATAGGTTTTATTTATGAACCTAGCTGTGAGACAAAGGTACGACCAACGGGAACAAGATGGTGCTCTAAGTGAGGGGAACCGTCTGGGACAGGGTAGCCACATAGGAGTTCCTTTGCGGCTCAGCCGTCCTTTGATCTTACTGCTGGTGGGAAACCATGGCTAACGGAGAAAAACCGCCACCGGTGGTTCAAACACAAACAACAAATGCAAAAGAGCTGGGGGAGTGATCGGAGGGAACGAAGTTGTTGCTAGGAGAAACATGCACGATCTAATGAGCTTTATAAGAGAAAAGACTGAACATACAAGGACAAGGAAGAAATCGCTCAACTGAAGTATACAAGGACAGGAAAATACTGCTACTCTGTGGACTTATACATTCCCGTGTTCTTGGGAGTCCACCGGTAGGAAAGAAGCTTTGGCTTGCACTTGTTGTTGATTGCAGCTATTTTGTTTCCGGTGGTAAATCTACACTGTCTGGTACGGACAGCTGGTACTGCCTTAAGGGCAGACCACTGTTTATATCCTCTATGGCCATATAAATTGATGATGATGTGTTTTTGTTGCGAGGAGCAGCGGAGTCCATCATTTAGGCAGCAAACTTCCAGGACATGCTGTTAGGTGTCAATCTTATCCCTTTATTTTTAGTCATGCTGCCGCCCTTTTTGGTCTGATGAGGAAAATCCATGAGATCGGATGTTGATGACTCTGTAAGCACCACCAGCACACCAACCGTTTCACGGCCAACGCGTGGTGGGGTTATACTCTGCACCAGATACCACAGGAAAACACTATTAATAAGGAAAATCAGGTTATTGGCCATGGGGTCTCGTAACAAATTCATGGGATTGCTCTGGACAAAAGCAATATTTATACTCATAGATATTGTTCAGTTCCTTTATTTCCTTCTGGGGGAAAAGAACATGAAAGGTTAAGCCGGGGAAGGATGGGGGAGAAGAAATAGGACTTAAATACGACTGCTGGCAGCGAACACCACAGTGACCATATCTGCAGCGGAATTTCATGCACAAGGTTTTTCCTCCGCCAGTATCATGGCCTTATAGAGTTCATATCTCAAAACCAGGAAAATGAAAGACGCCAGAAGGCAATGATGGAAATGGCCCGAACGGCCGTAGAGTAATTACATAGATAAATGTGACGGGGTAATGATTATGTACAAGAGAGGCAAGCAGGAACATGACAAGATACCGCTCGTTACATACAGACATATGTTTAGAGGTAGAGGTAGAAGCTGCCTGTTGATAACCGCACCCGGTTTGTGGCGTATAGTACCAATGTGGATTCAGCTGTAACAGCTCATCATCAAGACCTTCAGCCAGCCGGATATGAGGTACAGAGGAGGGAGCCTCAAGAAACGGGGGAAAACAAACCGAGTAGCTAATGAAACAGTTTCTACCCCACACAGTAATTAGGTTCCGAACATAGCGGTGAGACTTTCAACCAACACCACCCAATCCACCGCACCAAACACCAGATAATGAACAAGCAAACAACCAACCACACCAACGAAACTACCACAACCGAACACCAGAAACACAACCAACACCACCAACCCCACCCAGTGTCCACCAATAACACCAACACCAGAAATGACAAGACCAAACCACTCACCAAAACACCACCCAATCCCACCAACACCACCAGTGCCACCAACAACCAACCCGTAATACCACCAATTACAAAATCTCCAACACCACACACAGCAACAGCACCAATGACAAACCAAG